>CM049575.1:26011977-26579448 GCA_027123335.1 Amphiprion clarkii | reverse complement strand
CAGAGGTCAGCTGTTGCCTGGGCACTTCTGCGATCATGCTACTGGTGGAACACATATTTCAGCTGAAGGCGTGCTGTTCTATCCAAATTTTCATAAGACACTGACTGCGATATACCCACCACTGTTGTTAGCTTTTGTTTTAATAAATTTTTTGAGATGAGGAAATCACTATTGCATGCTTCTACTTAAATTCCCTACTTTCATGATATATTATCAGTGTAGCATGAACTTTTTACATTTTCCATAAATTTCACCCGAAAGTTGGATAATTTTTTGTGAGTAGTATATGTAGACATGTCATCTAAGCACAATATACAATAATATATGTGATGCAGTAGTGCAGTTTATCAGTCTAGTTTGGTGTGACAGTAAAAATAACAACATATGCTGCTGATATGTTTAAAACTAAGAATCTGGTTGAAAAGCACAACTGATTGTCTGTCAAAATGTGTGTATATAAAAGTGAGCACTGAACACTGAAAAAAAGTCCCTGTAGATTATAGACAAAACATGCATCGCTTATCACATATTTCTTTTTATTCACCCAAAGTGCAAGAGTAAAAATACAAAATAAATGAACTTACATAACTAAAAAGTGAAAGATTTTTACAAAAAATAAGATTTTTTTCTAGAAAAAGGCAAAAGTAGTGGACAATGCAGTTTATTTCTGGGATAGTCGCTCCAGCGCCGACACCGTGCGTCCCATCAGTTCAACCAAGGTGTTTGAATTTTCATCCATCCTCTGGATGTTCTTTAGCATGGCAGAGGCCAGGTCTTGGTCTCTTTTGATCTGTTCCAATAATTGTTCCTCTGACCTCTCTAGATACTGCAGCAGATCCACAGTAGCACTCTGCTTTCCTTTTCCTATATAGAAGCACCCATAAAAGTATTAGATGTTAGTAATTGTTTTCTATATTCATAAAGACAGTTAACTTAAAGTAAATGAGGTATTACACAATTTTAGGACGGGCCGAAAATAACATATTGATCATGCTGATGTCTGCATAGTCTAAATAAGTCTTACTTGATTTGGTCTGTTGAGAGGAGAAAACCGACGTGGATGCGTTGCGTGGATGAGGATGGGACTGGTGAGCTGCAGAGCTGTGGTCCTGGCAACTGGGCCTCATCGTCCAAGGCCAACAACTAAATGAAATGAACAATAAATATTGTTGATCGCATCTGTATTACAAATCATTTTCTCTATTAATTGATGAATTATTGCTTTGTCCATACAATGTTATAACGTGTTACAAAAAATACCTGTCATAATTTCCAACAGTGCTAAATGCCTTCTTTTATTTGAAGCACAAGTAAAAACTACCAAAAGTTTGTGTACAAGAAATCAATGCATTGAATTTCCACATCTGCAAAGCTGAAACCACAAGAACAATCAGCATTTTACCTTGAAATTATGAAAACAGATGCACATTACACGTACTCTTTACTTCACTGTGTTAATTTGATCATTTGAATCCGTTTTTTAGACTTGTATTAATGACACAAAACATAATCAACACATAAATTAAAATGTGTTAGCAAAGATTTTATCAGTTCTTCAAGGGAAATTTGAATGATAACCACATAGTTTAGTAATATGATTAAATTGGCCATTGCGTAACAACGTGGTAAGTTATGAATACAGGTCTTTAATTAAATATTGCCGTTATTTTTCTCAGGTTTCATGGCTTGTTAGCTTACCAGTGGCTAACTGGCTGGCAAACAATAGTCAATGCCAACCACTGATCACTGATCCTGTATCCGTACCATGGTAGCTGGTATAATATTCATAATATTGATGTGGGACTATTGTAGCTAGCGTATTCATAGTAGGCTAATAGCAAGGTGTTTGAGAAATAAAATTTACCAGGATCAGGATCGGTGGTCTGCACGGCAGACTCATCGTGCATCAACTCCAGCATGGCTGTGGCAGAGTTCAGAGCCTCAGTTGGAATCACGAACTGCAGGACCCGCTTGGTCTGAGAGGCTCCCTCTAACTTCGACTGAATTTCGGTTGAAGACCACATTGCCAGGAAGCACTGGATCTCCGCCTCAGACCACTGCTGCTTGGATTTGGTGTCCATATTTACCAGTTTTCAAAATACTAACACTAAACATTGTTATTGCTACTACTACTCGCTTGGCTGTTTAAAAATGGTGGTTCTGTGTTGTTGATCATTGGTCACCGTTACCTTACCCCCAGCCCCTAACATGCTTGGTGCTTCCTAAGCACCAATTTTTGAAGCCTGGAGCCGATGCTCGGTTGGTGGAAAAACAAAGAACTGGTAGTAAGTTAGGCTCTGGCTCCGAACTAGCACTGGAACCAGCTTGGTGGAAAAGGGGCCCCTGTGTGCCCAGGCATGACCTACTCGTAGGTCTGCCCAGTTAAAAAAAAAAAGACAGTGTTGATATCTGAAGCAGGCAAGCCTCAAGGGAAACTGACTCACTCTCTTGATGCACCCAGCAACACTCATTGCCCTCCCATATTCTATACAATTCTCCTGGTCATGTCTTTCCACATAAAATCTCTTAGCCGATCAAAGCTGATCTTCAGAGAGCTTAAGAGAATGTCCTGACGTGCCACCTCACTGACAACAAAGTTAAACTATTTCAACTTTGACCAAATTCCCAGAGCTTTCAACATGTAATAAACCACAACAATTGTCTCCCTGGTAGACACCATGATTGTGACTCAGAACATGAAAGAAGCACACTCTCCATAGCTCGAACCAGGTTGCCAGATGTGATTCATCCTGTCCACCATTCCCTACAGCAATGTGCTTCCAGCTCCACCACTACAGCCAATTCTGGATATGGGACACCAAAGGTGAGTACCTTTCCTCCCTTAAACTTTCTCAACAACATTTTCCTCCCTCATCTGGCACCAGGCTGCCAGATCCTCCCTCTTTCATCCTTTCTTTCCAGCAACCTTTTCTTCATTTTGTCTGGCACCAGGCTGCCACCTCTTCCTTCTTTCATCTCTTTTTCCCAGCAACCCTTGTCTCTCTCTTTCTGTCATTATTTATACCAAGTTGCCAGTTCTTCCCTTCCATCCCCCATTTAGAACAACCTCTGCCTCTCTTTATCTCTCTCTCTTTTGCCATCAGCGTTAGGTTGCCAATTCCTCTCCTCCATTCCACATTGCCAGCAACCTCTCTCTTTTTCTCTCACTACTAGCACCAGTTTATATTACAAGACTTCAACAACAACATGACTGTAGTTCTCAACAGATCCCTCCATTTTGGAGACACAGTTGACTATCAGTCCTTCTTCAGTTTGCCTCTAATGCAGCAGCTTGCCTCCAATAATTCATCTATAACACCTACCAGGGGTGTTGCTACTATGCGCTGTTGGATCTTCTTGCTTCAATCATCTTCAGTCTACAGCATCACTGCTAGATGCTATGTAGAAGGCCCGAAGGCATTCCATTCCCATGCTCTTGCCAGAAGGCATTGACTAAAAATTGTAAAAGGCTAATTGTTTACACATTTGTAGAAATTCATTGGCAACTGATGAGTTTCACTTTTGAGATGACACCTTTTGCTTCAGTGAGGTTCATTCTCTCTCAATTTTTTATTTTTGTTGGATGTTTAAGAAGTTTTCTTTAAATGTGACAATAGGATTTGCTCAATCATGTGATCTGTTTTAGCAGCACAAAATGCCATCAGCACACCAATGGAGGGCACTTGATGAGCACAAATGGTTGGTATACCACTGTTTAGGTGTAAATGGAATACCTGTGAATTTTAATCCAATGTTGTCCACACAAAATACCATAAGTGAACCGAGTATAAAAACGGCATTTCACTATTCATGAAAAATACTGATGACAATATGTAGACAATGATTACATTTAGCAGGACAGAATGCATGCACTGGCAATGGCACTTACTTTGAAGTAATAGATAGATAGATAGATAGATAGATAGATAGACAGACAGACAGACAGACAGACAGACAGACAGACAGACAGACAGACAGACAGACAGACAGACAGACAGACAGACAGACAGACAGACAGACAGACAGACAGACAGATAGATAGATAGATAGATAGATAGATAGATAGATAGATAGATAGATAGATAGATAGATAGATAGATAGATAGATAGATAGATAGATAGATACTTTATTAATCCCAAGGTGAAATTCAAGTTCAAGATTATGGTTTTAATCTAAAATATGAAGATACATTTGAGTTATGCAACAATGTAGATACATCTATGTTTTTGAGCAGGTTAGAAAAACTGCTTTACACTGTAGATGGTTACATGACACACTAATAGTATTACAAATATCACTGCAAAACCCTTCAAAGTTTTAGTAAATGAAAAGCTTTACATTAAAAATTCCTTTTCAGCAATTTAATGAAAGTCTCAAATGTCCCCAGAATGTATCTGTCAGTTCAAAATATTGCAAAACTGATTAATTTCACTGTGACTTGGAATTCCTGATTTTAGCTTTGTTCCAAATGATCTGTTATGCACCAAACATTTGACCACACATCAACCGACACATACATGGTTAGGTGTATGATATCAGGACTTTGTATCACTTCAACATTTCTCTCTGAGCAATATTTTTACTTGGAAATATTGCAGAATTGTCAGCACATCTGTTGTTTTTAACTTGTGTATATGGTAAATTTGTCAGACAATGTTGTAGTACGGGCTGCATTTGTTAGCACTGTGACCTTGCAGCTAGAAGATCCCTGGTTCGTCTCCCAGCCTGGGCCTGGGATCTTTCTGTGTGGAGTTTGCATGTTCTCCCTGTGTATGTGTGGGTTTTCATTCCAGTTTCCTCCCACAGTCCAAAAACATGCTGAGGTTATTTGGTAATTCTAAATTGATCGTAGGTGTGCTTATTTGTCTCTATGTGTAGCCCTGCAACAGAGTGGCAACCTGTCCAGGGTGTCTCCTGTCTTCGCCCTAAGTTAGCTGGGATACGCTCCAGCCCACTCTGCGACCCTAATAAGGATTAAGCGGTGTATAGATAATGGATGGATGGATGTTGTAGTTAATAAATCAGTATGTTAGCTGCAGTCAGCAGTTTTGCAACGACTCTGAATGACTGCTGGTTACCATGCCATTCTTAATAGGCTGCAGTGAGGATTTCATATTTGTTCTGTTGTCTGACAACAGAAACAGAACAATATAGAAATGAGAATGCCTTCATTGGGAATTCAGAGTGACAGAGGTAAATGTTGATGTTTTTATTTTACACCTCCAGTTTTGGAAACTATTGTGTCATTCATTTATCACTAACCCTAGAGTACTAAATGTACTGTGAGGAATGGTTCAGGAGGAAAATCTGAGGGAAGGAGGGAAAATTATGTGAGAGATGAGATCAGACATGAGAATACAGGGCACAAACAAGGGAGAAGAAGGGAACAGGAGAGGAGGACATATATGGTACAAAAAAGAGAATGACAGTAATTTACAGGTCATCACCACAGGCAGATCTTTTTCTCGGGGGTAACACCAAATGGAAGCTCACTCACTCTCTGAAAGATGCACACATCAACATAGGTCAATGCCTAACATATAATCTGGAGGACAGAAAACTGAATGCTCTCAGAACAAGTTTCTTCCTTGTTTTAGTGTAACAATAACCTGAAGAAAACACTGATTGGAGTACAGCAGACTCTCAAACGCAACATAAATAGCAGTTGTATTAATTATAAATGCTTGCTGACAACCTCTCAGGTATTAATAGGAAGATACTCTGTTAATTCCTTCTGATGCTTAATATAGACTGCTCTGCTTCTCTCAAAGTGAGGGCAGAAGAAAGAAAAACAGGATTTAGCTACTGCTGCAGAATCCTTATTAAAGTTTTTAAGCTCCATGTGCAGTGATGTCAAGGAGTGTAAATCCTGCAGAACTTACTTTTTACCTCCCATTTCCCAAAGTAAATGGAAATTTTCTTGTTTTGAGTCTGACTTAGAAGTTCAATTCAATTCAATTCAATTTTATTTATATAGCGCCAATTACAGTCAAATTGTCTCGAGACGCTTTACAGAACCCATATGCCTGACCCCCAGAGCAAGCCAAAAGGCAACAGTGGCAAGGAAAACACCCTTTTAACAGGGAAAAAAACCTCAAGTGGAACCCAGCTCTAATGTGGGGGGACCCATCTGCCTGCTGGCCGGGCAGGTTGAGAGGGACAGAAGAGGTAGAGGTAGAGCAGGGGTGTCAAACTCAAATTCACAGTGGGCCAAAATTAAGCAGTGAAGTAAAGTCACGGGCCAAACTCAATATTTATTGAAAAATTAACTGCAACTGATATGTAATGTTTAACCTTTTCATATGGAAACAAACTTTAGTTTTGCTTAAACACAGAATCTGGAACAACCAAAGCTTGATATTACAAACACATGAGAAATTAAATTTGAGATAAAAGACACATCAGTGGTATTCATTTCTTATTTAAATAAATAAATAAAGTATGTTTCTCCCTGTATCCTTTCAAGTTCCTTTTTAAAGTAAATCTTTTTCAAAGCCAACAACAAAAGAACCAAAAATAATAATGTCATTCAATAAAAATCCAACATTTCAACTATTAACAGACCATGCCTTGCAGTAGAAAAAGTGCATAAGAAACAGATATATTCAAGCTCAGTGTGCTACACTCTGAGTTACTCTGCACATTGGTCTAAGCCAGATACCTGGCATCTTTTCTTAGATGCAAGTTCATCAATGTCTGGGGTCAGGCTCTGAGCTGAGGACAACCTCAGGACAGAGTGAAGGTGTTCATCAGTGAGTCGACTTCGTGAGGTGTTTTGTTCTCCTTCATCATAGAGAACAGTTGTTCACATAGATATGTGCTGCCGAACATTGAGAGCATCTGAGCAGCTTGGGTGCGTAATTGAGGCATTGTGTCGGGGAGGAAACATGGAAACCACGCAGCACCAACAGAGTCATATTTTGATTTGAGCATGTCATTACATTGGAGTTCAATTAGCTCCATTTGGAGGCTGGTTGGTGCGCTTTCCACGTCGATCGCAAACGGGTTACTGAGCAGTTCAAATCTCCCTTTCTGAGCCTCAAAGTCGGCAAATCGCCGGGAAAACTCGGAGCTGAGCGCGTTGATTTTTTCAGCAAACTGTGCGCTAGGCAGCACGGCAGGAGAAATTTGCTCTGCCATGGTTTGGCAGCACGGAAAATGACCCAAGTTTCCTTGCAGCATCCGAGTCTTCCACAGACACAACTTAGTTTTAAAGGCCCTCACTGCTGCGTACATGTCTGTGATGATGTGGCCCTGTCCCTGAAGCTGCAGGTTAAGCACATCGAGATGGCTCACAATGTCAGACAGAAATGCAAGCTCACACAGAAACTTTTTATCTCTCAGCTCTGTTGTGTCCTTCCCTTTGTTTTCCATAAACTGACAGATTTCCTCACGTAGCTCAAAACATCTGTTCAGTACTTTTCCTCTGCTTAGCCATCTCACCTCTGTGTGATAGGGCACATTTCTGTATTCCGAATCCAACTCCTCCAGAAAAGACTTGAACTGCCGGTGATTCAAACCTTTGGCTCTTATGAAGTTGACTACTCATTTTATAGAGCTCATAACATGTTCCATTTGCAGAGCTTTGCCACAGAGCGCTTCCTGATGTATGATACAGTGATAAACTGTAAGTTCACCTACATCTTCCTCCCGCATCTTCTCCTGAATCCTGCCGACCAATCCACTCTTTTGACCGCACATCGCGGGTGCACCATCTGTCATCAGTCCCACAAGTTTATCCCAAGGCAGGCTCATTTCAGTTATACATTTGGATACCTCTTCAAAGATATCTTTTCCTGTGGTGGTGCCATGTATTGATTTTAATCCTAAAAGTTCCTCTGTGACGCACAGACTCAAGTCTACTCCACGGATGAAGATTGACAGCTGGGCAGTATCAGACGTGTCGCTGCTCTCATCCACAGCAAGGGAGTATGCAATAAAATCTTTTCCCTTTTTTATTAGTTGTTCATGTAGATTAGTGGAAAGCTCACACACGCGCTCAGCCACGGTGTTTCTGCTCAGGCTCACATTTAAAAAATCTTGCTTTTTATCTGGGCACACGATGTTGCAAACTTTGACCATGCACTTTTTGACAAACTCTCCCTCATTAAAGGGCCGGGCTGATTTTGCTATCTCTGCTGCCACAATAAAGCTGGCCTTTACAGCAGCTTCACTTTTTGATTTTGCTTTCATGAACATAGTCTGCCGGCAAACCAGACTTCTTTTCATCTCCTCCACCTTCTGCAGCTTCTGCTTTACGTCCAGGTCCTTGTACTTTTCATAATGTTTTGTTTCATAGTGTCTTCTTATGTTATATTCTTTCGTTACAGCCACGTTAGCTCCGCACACAAGACAAACAGATCTGTCCTTTATATTCATGAACAGATAATCTGCCTCCCACCTGTCTTGAAAGCTCCTGTTGTCCATCTTTCGTTTGGCCATTTTTGTGGAGGGTGAAATTAATTTGTCCGATGTGACTGGAGCATGGTTGTCAATGACTGTCAACAGAAAAAAGGAGCGCTTGCCGGTTTCGACTGCGCGCCAACATACTAGCAAAGCATTTTGGGATTTGTAGTATTAGCGGTACAATATATACCGCGGGCCAGCTCTAATGCACATTTGATATGATCTCGCGGGCCAATTATAATTACACTGCGGGCCAAATTTGGCCCGCGGGCCTGAGTTTGACACATGTGAGGCAGAGGGTTAGAGGTAGAGGGGTAGAGAGGTAGAGGTAGAGAGGTAGAGGGGTAGAGGTAAGTGAGAGGCTGAGGAGGTCAGCAGACTTTTGTTGTTATACTGGAAAAAATAAGTTAATACAGCAATATAGAAGTAGCTAAAAAGAAAGGTCATGACCAAAGAGGTCATCATAAGTATTTTTGATAAGCTGAGATAGCAAATATGATGCTATGTGATTAGTTTTTTTTTTTTCGAAAGTAACATCATAGAACTCTAATTTACCATCAGTCTATTATTACAATTGTTATGTTACTGGTACAGAGACTCAAGCACAGGACAACAGAAACACAGCAGACAGGAACTTAGTGTAAAATATGATCTTTTTACAACCCACAAGAAAAATTACAACAGGAAGTATTCCTCATGAACCATGGAACTGAAAGGCAGTTGCTGCTAGTGAAACTAACCTATGGCACTGGCGGGGAAAAACTGATACACAAACTCTTATTCTAAGATAAATAATGAAGAGCAACTAACCTGGACTAGGAAAGTTACCAAAGCATATACTAATTACCAGGAATGTTACTAGATGCCAAAACAGTGGAAAAGGACACTAGAATAAAGTACACATAAAGAAATACAACTACAGATCTACACAACTAAACTGCGACTGGACTCTGAGAGTGAGCGGGGAACTTAACTGACTAGAGGCACAAAGGAAAGCAGAGAAGGACAAGGCAGGCAGAGATGGTGTGTGGCATGGAAAATGGTGGAGGTGAGGCAGGTGCTGGAGGTGGAGAACAAGCGGTGACAAACCCCCCTCTCCCCACACTCCTACCCCCCGATGTACACCTCCTGGTGTGCGGACAGGTCGACCTGGACATCTCCGGTTGACGTCCCGGATGAGACTGGGGTCCTGGATCTGGCAACCTGGGATCCAACATCTAGGAGGTGTCTAATCATGAGGTGGGTGAGTTGTCCACCATCTTAAGTGGTGGAGGAGGATGGACAGGGGGGGCCATTGGACTCACGGACTTGACCTAGGAAACATGGAACATTGGATGGATCCTCATAGTAGCTCGCAGTTTCAGGTGGACCGCGCTAGGATTCACAACGTGTTCTATAACAATAAAATCGGGGCGCCAGCTTTCTGGGGGGCCCATCCTAAGTGGTAGGTCCTTGGTGTGGAGCCAAACCTTTTGACCCGGGGTGTACACCAGAGTGGGTGATTGGTGGTGGCTGGCCTATAGCTCCGTCCTCTGTGTGGCACGCAGGAGGGATGCATGGGCCTGTCTCAAGGTCCTTTCACACCTCTTGATAAAGGCCTTAACCAAAAGAATGGTTATCTCTTGCTCTTGGGAAGGAGACAGGGGTAGCTGATATCCCAAGGAGCACTGAAAAGGAGACAGTCCATTCCATCTGGCCATTAGACTGTGGATGGAAAACCGAAGTTAGACTAACAGTTGCCCTGAGGGTGGCACAGAAGGCTCTCCATACCTCCGAGGTAAAGTGGAGCCCACAGTTGGAGACAATATCAGCAGGGATGCCAAGTAGTCTGAACACCTAGTGGATCATAATCTCTTGCAGTGTCCTTAGCAAATGGCAGTTTCAGAAGGGCTACAAAGTGGTTCGTTTAGAGAAAGGGTCAACTATGGTGAGAATGGTGGTGCTACCTCGAGACGGAGGACGCCCTGTAACAAAATCCACAGCAATGTGGGACCAGGGTCATTTTGGGATTGGAAGAGGCTAAAGGAGGCTAGAATTGGGTCAATTGGAGGTCTTATTGCGGACAAACACTGTAAATAAAGAATAGTTGAGAAAACTTAAAATTTCAAGGCAACCTTTTGCAGCAAAATATTTGAATTGTCTCAACGATTTGCGAGTTCATTGTCCTAAGTCAAATTTCATTGTTGTACCGATTACATTTACATTGTTCTGTGAATCGTCACTACTCTTAATTCTTCATTTGACCAACATAAACTTGTTTATTAGCTGAATAGTGTGATTCACATAACTAGCAAAAGCTAATCAAGCCCACGATCATTTTTAGCTACAGTCAAATAAATAACTGCATTTTAATAAATACGTCGTTCTCAGTGGCATTTTCTCCATGCTTTATTTGTCCGGGTAAGGTCCACTGTGCATTCTATACAAATTGGAGATGAGGTAGAATTCTTTTCACCAAGACCAGCACAGATGAATAATGAATGACACTTAAACTTAAGTACAGCTACCAATATCAGAACTAGAATCTGTACAGGATCATTTTGAATATGGCAACACTGCCAAAAATGAGAACACCTTTGCTCAAACACAAAAACATACCACCACAGGTATGATCCATTGTTGAAAACACAACTTAAAACTACAGTAATCAAACATCTGTTCAAAACAACAGAAATAAGTTGTCCATAAAGCCAATTGCACGGGCTTAAAGTAAGAGTTTGTTCTTCAGTGACCGCACACGCAGCATGCAATCATAGCCAATTTCCATGAAGATGTGTTGAAATGTCTCAAAAGTATACTTGCAAGCCTTTGGGTAGGAGATATTGAGAGCATAGAGAAGGCCAAAAAGATATGCCAGTGCAGATGAAAGATCTGGAACGTCCTCCAGGACAATGGTTTCCTCCAAAACCACCAATGTTCTGCACCACTGCAGATGAAGTTGTCCAGTGCAGTAGATGAAATACGTGGATGCAAGATGGCGTTTACTCCATTATCATTATGTTCTCTTTAACAACCAGAAGAAAACATTTACTCAATATTTCAATTAGTTTTTGTAGACAAACGTTAATGACACATGAACTGAAGTACAGCTACCAACATCAGAACTAGAATCTGTACAGGATCATTTTGAATGTCTCAGCACTGCAAAGAATGAGAATACCTTTGCTCAAACACAAAAACATACCACCACAGGTATGATCCATTGTTGAAAACACAACTTAAAACTACAGTAGTCAAACATCTGTTCAAAACAACAGAAACAAATTGTCCATACAGCCAATTGCACGGGCTTAAAGTAAGAGTTTGTTTTTCAGTGACCGCACACGCTGTGTGCAGTCAGAGCCCATTTCCATGAAGATGTGTTGAAATGTCTCAAAAGTATACTTCAGAGCCTTTGGGTAGGAGATGTTGAGAGCGTAGAGAAGGCCAAAAAGATATGCCAGTGCGGAAGGAAGATCTGGGACGTCCTCCAGGACAATGGTTTCCTCCAAAACCACAGCAATGTTCTGCACCACTGCAGGTGAAGTTGTTGCAACGCAGTCCTCTACAACAAAGAGTATGCCCACAGCCACTTCTTTGGTAGACTCATCCTCACGATCAGACTCCTGTAAAGACCGAGCAGTGTTAAAATATAACATGATGCCAAACAAATTAAACCACCACGTAGACATTTTAGACTTTCATTAAATGGCGGCTCACTGGTCACATTCTACCCACCAAGACTTCTGATCCAGCCTGCCAGGTATGAATGAATTAAATTCATGTGGAGAAGAAAAAATGAGTCATTGTAGTAATGATGTGTTGTACGTTTTTCTTCTTATAGTGAATAGAATAGAATAGCCCTAAAAACAAATTAAACTGGAGACATTTGTAGACTTTCAGTGACTCAAATATGTTGGTTGGACCAAAAAGGATGAAAATGCATCATTTGTCAGATTATTATTGAGTTTCAAACACGACATTGCAGCTTTGTTTACACCAATCACACACTGTGTAATACAGTCAAAAAGAGTTCAATATTATATTTCTTACAAACCGCTTTCTTTTGCGGTTATATTTCTAGAATTTATGTTTATCATCAGTCCTGTGTTGTGCATTCATGTGTGTAAACTACACTCTCAGGGGCATTCATGAGCGTACCAGAAATTCAGGAATTTCTTCTAATCTGGCCAAAAAGGTTGTTTAGAGCAATAAAGTTTATATTTTTTCTTATTTTAAATAATGTTTTGCAGGGTACACCTGTCAGATATTTCTTGTGTTTCCGTCCTACTTTTGCAGTTAGTAATAATTATATGCAAAAATAATGATAATATTCCATTCATTTATATACTTTGGTGCATCTTTTTTTTTGCCATTTTATTCATTTTCTTGAATAGTTTTGTTAATTATTGTTCAAGAAGGAATTTTAAGGAGAAGATGGTGAAAACAAAAGTACAAATTTGAAACATAATGAATTCTAATAGATTGTCATGTTTCTAATCAAAGGTTTGGGAACCACTGTACTTAAGTGTGGCACTAAAGCATTTCCACACTCATCTCACAAAATCAAAACGCTGCTCTTTTGTGATATGTATTACTTACGAGACATTGTTTGAAAAGTTCTTTGGGCTCGTCCCGAAGGAACACTGGAAGGCCTTGAAGTGCAGCATCCTTGCGATGTCTGACAATGTTGGAGGTCTATAAAAAATACAAAGATGCATTTAGATTTTTCAAAAAAAAGTTTGCATACAGAATTTCATATAACCATCTAAAGTTAAACAAACTTATAACATTGTACCTCATCATCAAGTTTCTCCAAGAGATTTTCCATGTCCTTCCCAAAAGCTCCTTTTCGGGCGCGGTACAGCCGGAGGAGTTTTGGTGTGTACTCGTCCACTGCAGCTCTGAATGTTCCCAGCAGTTCCTTGTTTGTTATGCGGAAAAACTCCTCACAGATCTGCCAAAACATGTTCAGGATATGTACACATCAGACCAATTACTAAGAATTCGAAATGATAAATTAACATTCACACATAAAAAAATGCATAGGGACACAAAATAGTAAACACTTACCTGTTCTTTAAAGAACAAAGCTGGCCATCTCGTCTGGATTTCCATCACCATGGGTTGTTCTTCTACTATCTCTCTTCTCCTTAGAGAGAAAGTTAAGTCCATCTTCTCCCTAATAAATGAATGATCAAGTCGCGCCTTCTTGGAGGCTTCCACCAAGAGAAGTCTTTGCTCTTCAAGTGAGGCATCATCATGTTGTTCTGGATGTTCAGGAACATGGTTCACTTCTCCACGTTTAGCTCTTTTAAGGGTGTATTTAGTTACATCCCCATCTGCTTTTCGTTTTTTTGTTAACTGACACTTCACTGCAACCTGCCTCTCGCAACTTTGCTCTGTAATTATTGAGCTTGTTCCGAATGCTAACCAGCCATCCTTCATAGCCTTTGCCTCTACCAGGCTCTTTGAGGCAAGGGTACTTGGCTATCAGAGCCAAAGCAATGGATTCGAGTTCATCATGATCTGGATAGGCCTTGATGTCAAAAGCTGCTTGGGCAATTTTGTCCAGAATTTCAATCTTCATGTCTCTTGATACATCAATGCCTATTTTGTTGCTTTCATATGACTCGTGGCCCTTTCTTAATTTCAGTTCTACATCAAGAGACAGGGTGGGAATAGGAAATGGATCAGGCCACTCTGAGATGCTGCGCCAATACCTTGATAAAGGAGAAAGGCTGTTTGTCTGGTTTCCTGAAGAGTTCATGCTCACAGTGTCCAGAGAAGATATGGAGCCAAGAGACTGGCTGTCATATTCTCCAGATTGAGATACTGTTGTCCACTTGATGTGTAGGATCGCACGGCCAGGGGGGAGCTCTGAAATCTCTGACAAATTGCAGAGTGCATTTTGGAATTCAGGGTCCTCAAACTGTAACACAAAGTCTCCCTGAAGTTGTAATTTTTCTTTGATAGCATCAATGAGGGCATCCACTGTCTCTGGAACATGAGACAGCTGAACTCGCCGTGCCTCATCTTTTGAGATCACAACACGAAACAGTGCCTGTGAAACACAAAAGATAGTTTCATTAACTTGCAAAGCTCTATCACTACAATTATCAATTATGATATACAGTATTTCTAGAAAAATACTTACCATTTTCTGTCTTTAATACAAACGAGCCCTCAGTGTCACCCAAAGCTTTCCTCTAACCGAATAAGCTGTCAAAGGATAATAATGATTTAAATCCTCAGCATCAAGAACAATAACTTCAGCATAGTCACTCTCTTCAAGTTCAAATGACCTATAATGCTCCAAGTACCAGGCAGTAAGTCTTTTTGACAGGAAGGACACTTTACCAGAATAGACTACAACGCTCAATATCCTGAAAAATTCTGGCTGTCCAAAGCTATGTCCTGCCATGATAATCATGTTTTGAGCATATTCTGTTCCAAACAGCTGTACTTTACAGGAGATGGCGACTGTGTCAGGAAATGTTGCTTTAAGCAATGAGCAATGATCTGACAGCTTACATGCTAGGTAACATAATGCCTCCTCTGTGAATTTATCAGATACAACAATTTCAACTATCGCCTTCAGATCCATCAGAATTTCCCATGATGGTTCACCCACTGGAACAAAGCCACCAATCATGAGAGGAAGCAGCCGCAACAATGCCTAATTTTCATGTGCATTTCCCCCAATAGAACCTTTCGAAAAAGCAGCTTTAGGAATAATTTTAGGTTTGTTGACTTTGTCAGAGTATTTGTAAGGAAATGACCTGATGCTATGATTAAGCCTATCAAGTATGAAAAAGCCCTTGGAAATTAAGTCTTGGAGACACAAGGCTAATTCAACTGGAATGACTCCTTCAAATAAATCATGCAAAATATCTGGGGGGAAGCCAGTCACAGGATGAAAGAAAGCCAAGTGTTTGTTTAATACACACTGTCCTTTTACTCCATTCACACTCTTAAGAGCTTGGTTTTGGTTAAGTTCTTCCACAAATCTGTTGTGCTGCTCAGCAGTTCTCAAATGGAAGTCTCCTGCTTTGACAGTTGCTATCTGACTACGACTGACCAAACAGAATCGGCAAAATTTATCCACAGTAAAACTTTCTTGGAATCCTGCGAAGCTATGTGCTCCGAGATTATCTGTACAGACACAGAACAGTTTTACTCCAAAGTTCTCTGAGCCTTCTACCCCATTGCTCTTCAATGTATTTCAGATCCTTTAACAATGGCTCCAAAAATTTCTCATAGCCAAATTTTCTCACATCAACACTTCTCCCTAATGCTGCCAACTGGATAGAAGTAAGACTTGCCCTAAACTGTGTTGGTAAATTTAAAACAATCCAATAAACTCCAACTATTTTGTGGATCTTCCGCGACGTACCCAGTGGATTGCAAAGTTCAAATTCATCGATATAAAGGACTAAACAAATTTCTTTGTCAGTGCAAGTATTGTACTGTTGAAAGTAATAGCTATCCTGAAATGACCTGTAAACACCTGCTAAGTGTTCTTGACTGAAAACCAAAGCGCTGACAAAATCAGGACGCTTCAATAGGTTCTGAAGCACTGATGTCAGAGGTACGTAGACAAATGTATTTTTGCAGTTTTGCTTGTAAAGATATTCTGCTGGCTTAATAAAAGGAAAATTCCTATTGAAATACAAGTTCCTTTTGTAGTCTGTAGATAGACAACCCTTTGCTGATGTTGCTATTAGTAATGGATTAGATGAAAATACAGAATCCACTATCTCTTGAAGGAGACCATTTTCAGCTGAAATGTTGTGCTTTTGAAGGACCTCTGCTACAGAGTGAAAAGAATGAAATTTCGATGATCTTAGTATATCACAAATTGCCTCAACTATTTCTTGAACTGCACTTCGAGAGACATGCAAGACAGTTTGCATAGACAGAAAAAGGCTGGCAATCTTGTGTTCTATTGATTCATAAGGTACAGAATCCAAAGAATTAGCTCCCTCTTCCCCTGGACCACTATTAGAATTATCCTGTAGAGATGTTGAGGCTTCACTGGCCACTTCAGTGATGCCAACTGAACTACCTGCACTACACTTAACCACACTCTTTAAGTTACTGATTGTGTGTCTTTTGTGCTTTCTGCTTTTATGTGAGCTGAAACCTGAGTAACTATTTGTTTTAAATTCACAATTCAAAAACGGACATTGAACTGTTTCCTGAACCTTAAGATGATCTCCAAGATGTTTTGTAATATTTCTCTCTGAGCACAGTTCTTGGAAATCACAAAGTTCACATTTGAGACTGAAGACTGAAGAACAGATTCACCTTTGCTGTGAAATCTAGACAGATGTGATTTCAGAGCTCCTCTGGTTTTGAAGACACAAACACAGGTGGAATGGACACAAGGCCAATGACGAGGTCTTCTGTGACACAGCTCGTAGTGCCTGATTAGATTTTCCTGGTTTCCAGTAAAACTGCAGAACTTGCACTGCATGTGGTGTTAATTTTCCAACCTAAAAAAAATAAAAATAAAATACCATCAACAACACTTTGAGGAAATTACACCCTATTAAGCAAAATAAATTATTTACATACATGTTAGGCTTGTTGCACATTAGTCTCAAATATTATCTAGGGTCCCACATATATTGTAGTGCAATAACAATAGACAAGTATGCCTACACTGCTTATTTATCAGTGGTTTAAATAAACTGGTACAGTGTAATACCACTCAAATGTTATATTTCAAAAGGGGATGTGCCAAATGTGCTACTGCATGTTTGCTCAGCTGCGTGCTGACATAATAGGAGAGAGAGTAAGAGACATGGAGCGAATTTATTACATGCAGTTAACCCAAATCCAGTCTTTTATTGAGCATCAACCAGATGTTTTACCTAAACATTGCCGAAAAGAGTAAATAAAGTGCTTTTAATGGCGTTCACGCGCGCGAGACGCTGCCGAAGCGCGTGCATGCTGAAGTCGGTGCCGACGATAGAGTGTATACATATAAACTGTATATAGAGTGTATATATTTATTCAACGGTGCCGACAGCTGCATACATTAAAATACAAACGTTTGTGCTAGGTTACACACGCGAGTAAAAAACGTGAATGAGATGCAAAAGTTGAGGGAGCAGGCCGGTAACTTAGCTAGTTTAGCTAGCATTTAGCTAGTAGCCAAGTAACCAAGTAGCCTATTTCCTCTAGCACATTTGGCAAAGCAGCAAACGCTTATCGTCAAGTCACTCGCGATTATTTAATACAATGCCTGTTGATTTGCAAGCAAAACACTTACTTTCATAAGCTTGGTTGAGGGTCTTCCTTTGAAATATGTCTTCTCTCCGTCATAGCTGAGTTGTTGTAAAGCAGGGAAAGAAGCATGAGGACTTGCCCCTGCTGTGTATTCTGGGAAACCCTGTGGTTTTTTGCAACTTTGTTGTACCAACAACAAATTACATTTTCAGCTTATTCACAATTACAAATGTAGACATAATGAGGTGTACACCATTGGTCTGATGTGTATTTTCAAGTCAAGTATAGCTATTTTACTTTTCATGTTCAAACAAATCAGAATACCAACTCTGCTGAATAGACTGTAGTTTTCTTTTTTACAGTGCAGACAGTCAACAGGCAGAAACAAACTCTTGGGTGTCAGCCTCCATGGATGGCCACTAGAACTTTCATTGAAGGACTTCCAGGGTATGTAAAGCTCTCAGGTGGCAGGTCACTTGAGAGGAGTGGCCCCACTGCAGAACCTGGGAGCAATCAGAATCTGGAACAAACAATCTGTTATGACGTCCGTTACCTGGAACGAGTTGTTGTTTGGACTTGGGACTCCATCTCCCACATGAGGAAGGCAACGAAGCATATCTGGGGCAGGATTGGTTCTGGCTGACAGGTGAATTCCAGGGCTGAGAAATGCTGGGATAAGGAATCAGGCTTGACATTATGGGATCCGGGTCTGTACATCAGGGAAAAGTTGAATTGTCTGAAGAACAAGATCCAGCGAGACTGGCAGGCATTTAGTCTCTTTGCCCATTGCATATACTACAGATTCCTTTGGACAGTCCAGACGATGAAGGCTTGTTCTGGAGATTCTAACCAATGCTGCCACTCCTCCAAAGCCAGTATTACTGCCAGCAGCTCTTGGTTACCAACATCATTCTTTTTCTCGGTGGGAGAGAGACAGCAAAAAAGAAGGCACAAGGGTGTAGTGTCTGAGAACACTGAGACAGGACAGCACCCACTCCAGTGTCCGAAACATCCACCTCCATGATACACTGCCGGCTGGGATCAGGTTGGATCAAGATGGGGCAGAAATGAACCAATGCTTGTGGTCTTGGAAGGCTTGGTCTGCTTTTGTTGTCCAGAGGAAGGATCTGGAGGTGGAGGTGAGGGCTGTGAGTGGGGTAGCTACCTTGCTGTCATCCCTGGTGGAGTTGATTCTCAGGAATCTCTGTAGTTGTTTGCCTTTCTCAGGTATTGGTCAGTCCTTCACAGCGGATAGCTTCTGAGGGTCCATCCTGACCTCTCCTGGGAAAATGATTTATCCAACGTAGGAAAGCATGGGTGCATGGAACTCACACTTCCCTGCTTTCACAAACAGTCTGTTTTTAAGGATGCGCTCCAGGACTTAATGGACATGGAGGGTGTGTTCTTTGAGGTTCCTTGAGTAAATGAGGATGTTGTTTAGGTAGACGAAGACAAACTGGTTGATCATGTCCTGGAGGACATCGTTGATGAGGTTCTAGAACACTGTAGGGGCGTTTGTTAAAGTTAAAAGTTAGTTTATTTATATAGCACATTTCAACAACAAGGCGATTCAAAGTGCTTCACAAGGACATTAAAACAGCAGATGAAAACACAATTATAAAAAGAAAGAAAACACATTTATAAAATCATTAAAAAGGTCATTAAAATTTAAGGATGCAGAAGAGTAAAAGAATTAAAAACAGAAGTTGGGAAGCAAGGACATTTTATAAGTTACACTGCAGAGTGTGTCATAAAATAAGATTTAAAATAACTGTTAGAAGAACTTAGTCAAAAGCAGCTGAGAACAGGTAAGTCTTCAGAATGGACTTAAATGTGCTGAGAGTTTCAGCTGATCTACAGTTTTCTGGGAGTTTGTTCCAACTATACAGAGCATAGAAGCTGAATGCAGCTTCTCCATGTTTGGTTTTCACTCTGGGATCTAATAAAAGACCTGATCCAGATGACCTGAGTGGTCTGGTTGGTATATACTGAGTCAGGAGGTCTCTGATGTATTTTGGTCCTAAACCATTTAAAGCTTTGTAGGCCAGCAGCAGAACTTTAAAATCTACCCTCCTAGTGACAGGAAGCCAGTTTAAAGACTTCAGAACTGGAGTGATGTGAATTACTTTCTTGGTCTTAGTGAGGACTCGAGCAGCAGAGTTTTGAATCAGCTGCAGTTGTCTGAGTGTTTTTTTAGGTAAACCTGTAAAGATACTGTTACAGTAATCAAGCCGACTGAAGATAAATGCATGGACAAGCTTTTCCAGGTCCTGCTGAGACATCAGTCCTTTAATTCTTGAGATATTTTTTAAGTGATAATAAGCCGACTTTGTAATTGCTTTGATGTGTTTTTCAAAGCTGAGTTCTGAGTCCATCACCACACCCAGATTTCTGGCCTGGTCTGTGGTTTTTAGCTGTAGAGACTGAAGCTCTAAACTCACTTTTAATCGCCCCTCCTTGGCTCCAAAAACCATTACCTCAGTTTTGTCTTTATTTAGCTGAAGAAAGTTCTGACACAGCCACTCATTTATCTGTTTAATACACTTTCCCAGCACCTGTATAAGGTCATGGTCTCCTGGGGACATTGTAATGTAAATCTGCATGTCATCTGCATAGCTATGGTAACTTACGTTATTGTTTTCAATAGTCTGGGCCAGTGGGAGCATGTAGATGTTAAACAGAAGAGGCCCCAGGATGGAACCTTGCGGAACTCCACATGTAATTGCTGTCTGCTCAGACATAAAGTTACCTATAGACACGAAGTAATTCCTGTCTTTTAGGTAAGATTTGAACCAGTTGAGTACTGTGCCGGACAGTCCCACCCAGTTCTCCAGTCGGTTGAGTAGTATATTGTGGTCGACTGTGTCAAACGCAGCACTTAGATCCAGCAGCACTAAGACTGTCATCCTGCCGCTGTCTGTACTTAAGCGGATGTCATTAATCACCTTAATAAGGGCTGTCTCAGTGCTGTGATGCTGCCAAAAACCTGACTGAAAAACATTGAAACTGTTACTTTTTGTTAGGTAATTGTTTAGCTGTTGAAAAACTGCTTTTTCAATGATCTTACTTAAAAATGTGAGATTAGAGATTGGTCTGTAGCTGTTCATTTGTGACTTGTCGAGGTTGCTCTTTTTTAGAAGTGGCTTAATTACAGCACTTTTTAAAGCCTGAGGAAAGACGCCTGACGTAAGAGACAAGTTCACAATCCATAAAAGATCTGTCAGCAGTACCTGGGAAACTTTTTTGAGAAACCTTGTAGGCAGAACATCCAGGCAGCAGGAGGAGGAGTTCAGTTGATGTATAATGTCCTCCAGGTTTTTGCGATTGATAGGATTAAATTGTGTCATGGTGTTTAAATTGGTTTTTTGCTTGGGGCCCCAGGGAACCCTTGCTACGGCACTGGTCCTGAACCTGCTGTGGAAGTACTAACTGCTTATCTAATGTTTTGGATTTTCTCTATAAAGAATGATGCAAAGTCGTTGCAGGCCCTGGTAGAATGTAACTCAGGGGCTACTGACACACGAGGGTTTGTTAGCCTGTCCACAGTAGCAAATAAGGCTCGTGTATTGTGACTGTTTTTGGTGATTATATCTGCGAAATAAGATTGTCTTGCATTCCTCAGTTGTAAATTGTAAGTGTACAGTTTCTCTTTATAAATGTTATAATGAACCTGAAGTTTTGATTTTCGCCATCTGCGTTCAGCTTTCCGACGCTCTCTTTTGTTATTTCTGACCAGTGTGGCATTTCTCCATGGAGATTTTTTCTTACCAGAGATCACTTTCACCTTAGTTGGAGCAATGGCATCCATAATATTTACAATTTTAGCATTAAAGCTACCTATCAGCTCATCGACTAAACCCCAAGACAGAGCTGGTGTTGAAGAGAAAGTCTGGTTAAACATCTCAGAGGTGCTTTCAGTAATACACCGTTTTTTGGTTACCTCTGTAAAAACTGTCGATTGCACTGAGACGGTGCTCTCAAAGAAAACACAGGAATGATCAGAAAGGCCAACATCAGACACTGTGACATTAGAAATACTCAGACCCTTGGAGATAAGTAGGTCTAACGTATGCCCTTTGTCATGTGTGGCCTCTGTTACATGCTGGACCAGCCCAAAGTTGTCAAGAGTGTTACACAGGTCTTTAGTCCCTTTGTCCTGGGGATTGTCAACATGGATGTTAAAGTCGCCAGCAATAATTACACAGTCAAAATCAATGCAGATCATAGACAGCAGTTCACTAAAATCATCAAAAATGTTTGCACAGTACTTAGGAGGCCTGTAAATATTAAGTAGCACAACTCGCGATGAGGACTTCAGCTGAAGAGCTATGTACTCAAATGAGGAGAAATGTTCAGAGGATAATTGCTGATATTGAAACGATTCATTGAATAAAATTGCAACACCGCCCCCTCTCTTTTGCACCCTGGCCTCACTGATAAAACTGAAGTTGGGAGGGGTCGACTCGATGAGAGCTGCTGCACTGTTATTTTGGTCTAACCAAGTTTCAGTTAAAAACATAAAATCAAGATTGTGCTCAATAATAAAATCATTGATTAAAAATGTCTTCCCTGCTAAAGATCTAATATTTAATAGAGCCATCTTTAATGTTTGGGGAGTTTTGCCTGCCTTGTGAGCAGGAGTTGTTTGTGGCTCACAAACAATATGTACTATATTTGAAAGCTTTTTCTTTCTGTGTCTTGACATAGCCACCTTTCTTTTTCTGTTGCCTATTAGGACAGAGATACTGGCTACCTGGTTTCCATCAGGCCCTGGCTTTTCCTGGTTGAAAACATTAATATTAGCTTTGAAGCCTGGACCAGATGTTAGTCCAAAAGACATGACCACATACTCAAAATGTCCCAAAGGTGTGTTGAGTGCCGTCTTCCACTTGTCTCCCTCTCTGATCCGAATGAATCTTTCAATTCAATTTTATTTATATGGCACCAGTTCCAGTTCAGATTGTCTCAAGACGCTTTACAGAACTCATATGCTTGAACCCCCAGACGATGAAGTCACAAGCATTTTGTGGTGATCCAGGTTTGTGAAGACCATGGCTCTATGCAACCTGGTGAAAGCAGAGTTGATGAGAGGTAAAGGATACATATTCTTCAGGTTGATGTTATTTAGTCCCTGGGAGTCAATGCAGGGGTGCAGAGACCCATCCTTTTAGTCCACAAAGAAGAATCTGGTGCCAACAGGTGAGGAGAGGGTCGGATTATGCCTGCAGCAAGGGAATCGTGAATGTAGGTCTCCATGGCAGTTTTTTCTGGTTTAGTTAAGTTATACAGATGGCTGGTGGGAAGTGTAGCTTCTGGGATGAGATCTATAGCACAGTCGTAAGGACGGTCAGGGGGTAAGGAGAGAGCATTTTCTTTAATGAACAGCAAGGCTAGGTCATGATAATCCTGGGGAACCGAATCCAACTTCACAGGCTTGGAGGGTGTCGGACACGAAGCTTATGACAACAAGGGCTCCACGTGACCACCTCCTCTTTTTGCCAGTCAATGTGTGGGTTATATCTTTGTAGCCATGGGTACCCCATGGGTACCCCACGACTAGGGGAGTAGTTGATTAAACAAAAGGTGATCTTCTCTTGGTGATTACCAGCTGGCATCAGGGATATGAGAACAGTCTTTCGGGTGACCTGGGCCAGACGTAGTACATTCAAGCCTCGGGCTTCTAGAGACAGGTCAAGTGGGTACAACTGGCTAGTTGGCTGGCCAGAAAACTTTATTGACTCTGATTGACTCTATCCAGAGTCAAACCTGATTGACTCTATCCAGAGTCAATCGGGGTCTGGACAGGAAAGGTCTGGGATTGCCAACACAGTGTAGCAGCTAGTTGTAACTGATGAGGGGACATGTTTGTATTACAGCTCACCAGTAGTCCCCTCAATGATGAGCCAGTCCTTTTGCTGGCCACAGGGGGCAGGAGGCAATGTAGTGGCTCGACTTGGCACAGTACATACAGTGGTAGGAATCATGATGATGATGGTTCGACTGAGCACATCCTGGCTGCATTGGTTCTGGTTCTGGAGAAGGAAGAGACACTGGCAGAACCTTGGTGAGTGCTGGAGCCCTAGGAAGTCCATAGTTCATGCATTGGTTTTGCTCTTGTCTGCCCTCACATAGACGATTATCAATCTTGATAGAGTGGGCGATCATTTGATCCAGGTTGGAAGTCTCCTCCCGAACTGCTAGTTCGTCCTTGAGAGATTCTCCTAGACCCTTGTAGAAGCTCCCTGTAGAGCCTCATCATTCCATTCACTCTCTGCTGCCATGGTGCTGAACTCTACAGCACACTCTGCCACACCGTGGGATCCCTGCTGACATGAGTCTGTGGATGGCGTCTCTACCTTGGACAGGATGGTCAAAAACCTTCCTCATCTCACCACTGAATGCCATGTAGGTGTTGCAGATCCATCCTTGGTGCTCCCAAAGAGCTGCCGAGCCGAACCAGACAATAAACTAAACAGATATGCTATCTTAGCTCGATCAGTAGCATAAGAAAGGGACTGTAAATAAAAGACAAGAGATACCTGAGTCAAAAAAGCTTGATACAAACCAAAATCACCACATCTCCTGGACACCGGGACATGTGGTTCCTGAACTGGCAGGGCTAATGTTTGCTGACATACTAGAGCCAGAAGTCAGGACTTGAACTGGGCTAGCAGGCTGAACAACATGCATAGTTAACTGAACCACCTTACTGGTGAGCTGGGACACCTGATTCAACAGACCATGATTACTTTCTACCAGGCTACATAATAGCTCTTCGTGCTGGGTTAACATGGCTCCTTGACTAGCTAAAGCCTGTTGCAAAATAACACTGGTTGCCGTGGACTCGGCGTCTGTCTCGCTGCCTGCTGAGTTCATCTTGGCCAGATCGTACTGTTATGGTAGTGATACAGAGACTCAAGCACAGGACAGCAGACACAGCTGACAGGCATTTAGAGTAAACTATGAATTATTTGCAACCCACAAGAAACATCTACAGTACGTAGTATTCATAAACCGCGGAACTGAAAGGCAGTTGTAGCTAATTTAACTAACGGAGACCACTATGTGACTGGCGGGGAAAAACTGATACACAAACTCTTAGTCTAAGATAAATAAAGAAGAACTAACCAGGACTAAGTATAACCAAGCTAGGAAATCGCCCAAAGAATATACAAATTCCCGGGAACATTACTAGAAGCAGTGGAACAGCACAGTAGAATAAAGTACTCACAAAGAATTATAACTACAGATCTACACAACTAAACTGCGATTGGATTCTGAGAGTGAGCAGGGAGCTTAGCTGACATGAGGGGAAGCGGAGAAGGACGAGGCAGGCAGAGGTGATGTGTGGCATGGCAAATGGCCGAGATGAGTTTGATCTATGTTTCTATGTATTGTACTGTACTGTTTTATAGTATGAATTTCATTGTCAACTGCTGTTGTAAATCAAATTACCCAAATTGGGACAATAAAGAATTTCCAATCTAATCTAATCTTGTCAAACGGTCTGGATTTTAGGGAGGAGGAGAGTAGCTGCAGCTGGATCACCCCCCACGTCCTCAGGTGATTGCAGATTGGCCGCACCTGCCCACACACCACACACGTTCGTGCCCATCTGGTGAGAGAGGAGAAAGGAGGGCAAAGGGGAAAAAAAAACTGCCACTACTTGGCGCCAGAGGCAGAGTGTGACAGCAGTAAATGCACACAATAGATCTGTTGGCTGTAGATGAACAGTAAAGTCCTGTCAGATTTTTGAAATTCCAAAAGATGACAGTTATATGACACAACTTCAGCATGACCACATAACCTATCATGCAACACTAATGTAGCTTCCTAGGGTCAGGTATTTTCTGTGACTTGCTGCTTTTCTATTGATCTGATAATTTATCAGTCATATCCTGCCAGGAACACTGGCTAGTGACCACAAAACACACAGGGTCCTTCAAAAACCTCTTGGCCTCAGCAGAAAATGCCACAGGAGCAAAACTGTTCTTGCAGTATTTATCAAAAAAGTCTCCTTTAACTTCAGTGCACTTGGTCCACAGGTTTTCTAGCTTCACTATCCTTTTTACGGAAGAAGGTCACACGGTGAGTCTCCAGATACACCTGAACAGGATGGATGATTTTATTATCACTCACTGGAAATGGCGACCACGCAGGTGGGATTTCGGTTTCTTAAACAGTCAGATGGTGTAGGTCAGGTCAGGTTCTCCTTTTTTCTTTGATTGCTTTTTTTAGTTGTTGCAATTCTGATGCATAGCAGTCACCAGTATTGGTCTGACTCTTTTCCAAGAAGTCAGTTATGAGCAATCCCTCACTGTCTCAAAACACAGAAGCCATCACCTTGCCAACAGATGCCACTTTCTTGAACTTTTTGGAAGCTGGAGAACTGGTTTGTTTGTATTGTTTCCTCTGATTCTGTGACTCAGGGTCAAAGTGGTGAACCCATCTCTTATACTGGCTCACAAATCTTCACAAGAATTTGACTATCAGCTTGGAAATGAGCCAAAACTGTTCATACAATTTCAGTTTTCTTCAACTTCTGATCTGGTGTCAACATTCAGGGGACCCATCTTGCAGCATGGTCACCCCCAAAATGTGGGTCAAAAACACAGCAAACTGAGCCAACACTGATGCCCATAGTATCTGATATGTGTTGGGCATTCACACATCTGTCATTCATGTCTATGTGGTGATTGGCCTCAGCTTCATTGTCTATGGTCGCTGATTTTGGGATGTCTCTGCCCTGCTTGAAATCAACTTCTCTTTCACCCATTGATTTTCAAAGTGCTCACCAGCAAAGAAATGACAAACACGTTTTTGTGGACAGTGATATAAGGCTTATATAGTATGCAATTATACCCCATGATGTTAGTTAGCCCCCTTGTTTCTGGGTGAGGCAGAAAATAACATCTTCAATGCTGCACTTGGGCAGTAGCAATCCATCCATTTTTAAACTAAGAAAGTTCCCAATCAGTTTGCATCATTTATTTCTGAAAGTCTTATTGCAGAAGATGGCGAGCCTTTTGGCTAAGCTGTTTAAAGTGTAGCTATTAGTAGAGAATGTTTGGTCTGTTATCTTGTTAGACAAAGAAAAGACACAGTGGTAGAAGAAGAAACACACAAGGTTACAAGTAAAATGAAGAACTAGACATTGATAAAAATTCAAATTCAGAAGAGGAAATTTACAGGATGACTGCAGAAATAGTTTTGAACGAAACAGTTAAGTTTAGAATTATCCTGTCATGACACACATGTTAATATATGATAGAAAATTAACGAAGCACTCCAAAATGATGCTAAACTATTTGAATGAAAACCTAGCACATATGTCAAAAAGAAGTTTTGGGGCTTCTTACATTGCTTCTGTATTGAGTGATCGACTGAACATGCACTATAGCATTTGTTACTCACCCCTTCCATGCACTTCATGAATAGCCTATTGACTAAACATTAGAATGAAACATAAATAGAGCTTTTCTATGTTTTCATTAAGTTTTACAAAAACTAAAACTTCCATGGTTTAAAAATCCATAATAAAATGAGTAAAGGCACTATGCCAACTGGTTGCTGCCACCACTCTCAGTACTGTCTTGCAAGAAAATACAGTAGCAGACTTGCAGCAGAAATAATTATAAAAAAACCAAATTCAATGTTTTTAAATATGCTTGACAAGATTTTAAGTCTCTCTATCTGACTGAAAAATGGCCTATGGTGTTTAAAAAATGATGTTAAGTTGAATAAGAGTAAATCATGGAGTTAGTTTAAAAATGTCAACAACAACAGTAAAAATAATTCCTTGACTTACAGCAGACAGGAAAGATTTGAGCAAGCTGCAGTCCAATATGCTATGATCCAACTACCATGGATGGTTTTAGAGATTATTGTTGTCGTGTCAGGTGTGGATATATGCAGAGTGCAGTAATGGGAGAACAGTCTAAAAGACAATTCTCTAAATGTCATGGACAAAGGACAGATTGACAGCTTGGAGATTTTTAAAAAAATCATAAATCATGGCTCAGACATGTGCTTTTTGTTCTGAGGGGCATGTGACATGACCACAATACTCCTGAAGGATAGGTAGCATTTCTCGAGTGTTTTCTTTTCCTATGTTTTTTCTCTATCTCTTTGCACTCAACCCAAGATTTTTGTTTGACACAACATTAGATCTATCTTAAGTGCTAAGTCAAAAACAGCTGCACAGATTTAATATACTCATATGAAGCAGTGCATGCTGTTTGAGAATGTCAGGGCAATGTTGTCAAGACCTGACAACTATTCTTTTACAGAGAGCTGCAGCACAAGAAAAGAGTAAGGTCTATACCTTACCTCCTTTCTTGTACTACGGCTCTTTGCAATTACCTTGCCAGGAAGGACACAGACAGAGAAATAGAGTTCATAAAGAGGATGAGGAGGACTCTAAAGGGATAAATGATGCTTGTTATATATGTATGACCTTTGGATCAGTAAATCACAAAAGTGATCTTTACAAATCAGATAATTAAGAGGACCCCAGTAGACATATATTGAAGTGTGTATTAAATCCATTCAATCCAGGCACAATCTCTGCAGTCAAAGATAGTTCTGACAGTAATGGTGCTTCAGATGCATACCTTGGACTTATGTTTTGGGTCATTATCTTGCTGTAGGATGAACCACTGACCAACTAGGCGCATACCAGAGGGCACTGCATGGTGCTGCAGAATGCTGTGGTAGCCGTGTTGGTACGACCCTGGTTCGACCCTGGATCCAGCAAAACAGTCCCAGACCATCACACTTCCTCCACCATGTTTGACAGTTGTTGTCACACACTGAGGAACCAAAGTTTCAAATTTTGATTCATCAGTCCATAATACCTTCCTCCAGTCTTCAGTAGTCCATCGGTGGTGTTTCATGGCCCAGGCAAGCTTCGTTTTCTTTGTCTGACATCTTAGTAATTGCTTTTTTGCTGAAACTCAACTTGTCAAACCTACAATTCCAAGTCTTGTCTTCCCAGTTGAAACTGAGACATGCTTACTGCAACCACAATTAAGCTGTGCTTGAAGCTGTGCTCTCAGAAACTTGTCCTCTGATTCTGTTGTGGCTTTGGGTCATTCAAACCTCTTCCTGTCAGTTTCTCACAGTTTTTGTGTGCCTTTTGATGGTAAAGAAATCTGTACTCACTGACACCTTGACTTTTTTTTCGCAGTTTCTCTGTAGGAAAGATCTACATTTTTAAATGTTATGATGGTCTGTCTCTCTTCCATTATCAATTGCCTTTTCCCCAACATTTTTAGAGCAACAGACAACTTTCTGCAGTACAATATTGTTCAAATAATGCTTTCGAGGGTATGGTGCCACGGTGCGTTCCAACACTACTTTTATGCAGACAGAGGGGGTTGTAAGTAATCAAGAAAAGTTGGGACACCTGTAGGATTTGGTATTTCATTTGGAAATCAAGGTTCTAGAGTCTGGTAATCATAGGAGCTTCAGTAAAAATCAACTAGACTTCTCTTGTAGGTTCTCTAAGATGTTTCACCTCTCATCAAAAATTCTTCTTCAGTTCCAATTGACTAATAGGGAGTTATGGAATTTATAGTCACTCCAGGTCACATGGCTAATGGCCCATTAATGACCCAGGATTCTGTGTTTGCATGTTTTGACTATCAACGCACCCCTGCGATAGACAAAAATCCGTGAAGTAGCGACCTTATTTATTATATTATTTCCATGTATTTGAAGGCTTTATAAGCCCTCCCCAGACTCTTATTTGTTATGGTATGGTGAAATGTGAACCGAAGAGTGAGAGCATACAGAGCAGGTGGCAGGCAGACTGTTTTCAAACAGGTTTATTTTACAAAATAAATGCTATAAACCAACTAAGGACAAGAAATCACTACGGATGAGGGAGTGGGGAAGACAGGCTCCCGGGGGCCGGCAGTTGAGGGAGGCACATGCCGGCAGTGACAACATCCATCGGAGAGCGGCGGTGGCCAGGAATGATGCCGGGTCCTCTTCAGGGAGTGGGGGCCGGGTTGACTGGAGCAGCCGGGGGTCCACGTCCCCTATCTGGGGGACAGCGTCCAAGGTCCTTAATCCGGAGGTGCCTTGAGGAGGGGGGTCCACGTCCTCTATCATGGAGGACGGCTTGCTAAGATAGGGGGTCCAGGTCCTCACTCCAGAGGTTAGCTAAGGGGGAGAGACAGGCTGCTCCGGCAGTTCAGAGGAAGGACTCACACCATCGTCAGACACACTGAGCAGGCAGGATAATCCAGCACTGCATGTCCTGCAGAGCCAGTCTTTATCTCCCACAGCTGCTCTGTATCCACGTTGATCTCCAGAGGCTCTGATGCAGCAAGTGGACAGACCCACACACACATGCAGCAGGTGAGCAGACGGCAGAAAGAGAGGATCAAAATAGGGGCCGTGACATTATTGACCTTTCCCACACTGTTATTAACCTTTCACACACTCTTATAAACACCTCCTATGTTCTTAAACACTTTCTACACTAACAACATATAAAATTCTATATGGGTACTCACCACTGAATATACAACTTAAATGATGAAGATTGTTGCTGGCCAAGCCTGCTCCTTTAAGTAGGTAGGTTGCAGTGTGTGCGTGTGTGTGTGTGGGTGTGTGTGCGCGCGCGCGCGCGCGCATGTGTGCACGCACACCTATTCAACACTGCACTCAGCTGAGTGCTGGGAATTGGTTCAAATGCTGCCAATCACCATCAAGCTCATAAAACACTGGCTCAGTTCACCATTCATTGCCAAACCATTGTACTGACTACATGCTCAGACATACTCCCCACCTGGAACTCATTCCTCATGCTGTTTTCCTCTGATACACACACTGCCAATCCAGACACGGTCCCCCTCTGAACCGCCCTTCCCTGGATCATCAGTCTGCTTTCGTGCCTGGAACCACCACAGAACGTTCTCCTATATTCGTCCCTGACGACTCGCTCTCCCCCCGTCTCAGCTGCCACCTAAGTAGTGTAGCTTAGTTTTCCTGTTGTGTGCTCACACAATTGTAGCATTAACCTTACTCATGCTACTTGTGTTCAGTCTGTAAATCTCGTATTGCCAGTGTGGTTCTGCTTGGGGTAACTTTGTTTATGAGAGTAGTATATCCCAGTAGCGAGTGGCTCACAGTCATTAGTTTTTTCCTAGTTCTTATTAGTGGGTCAGAATTGGAGGACATATTGGCTTAAAAAAAATTGGAAAAATAAACCTTCACTTTTATCATTTTCTGCCACATATTCATCCATTATAGATAATAAACTATCACAGGCTTGATTGACTCAGCTTACACATCAGTGGTACCATTTTTATTACGTTTTATTTGTTGTTTGCTATACTTGGCGCAATCCTATTACCAACACTAAGAAACCTGAAAAAAGAAAAAAATTAATTAATTTCTTAAATATAATTCCTTTTCTATAAAATAAATAAAGCAACATTCTCTCTGAATAACTAGTTGGTTTCACATATGACCTTAATCAAATTAATTTAAGCAACTTTCAACATCTATTTTGCCCAGCATTTCAATAGAAGCATGTTTCCCCTTACTAATTTAAGTATTTATTTTACAATATTGACTAACACATTATGTGTATAATTAGTTAAACTCTTTAAAGGGCAACGGGTCAAATCCTTTTGACCTGAGAAAGTAATTTATGATTATTTTCAATTAAAATGATATGGTAACAGGGTTGAAATTAGGGTAACAGGGTTGCATAAAGTGACAGGGTTGAATAGTTACATTATTTTTGATCATCAGAATCAGCTTTAATGGCCAAGTATGTACACAACATACAAGGAATTTGGTTTCAGCTGTTGGTGTCACCCTGGCGATATGGAAGACAATCAAAAAAAAAAAAGAAACTACAGAAAGAGGAACTGGGAGAAAAAATAGTAGTAATAAAATTAAATATAACGCAATATATACAGAAATTTACAGTAGTGCAAAAATTACAATTGCTATAAACACAGTAGTGCAAATGATAATTGCATGATGCAGTGCAAAAAGCAGAGATAATACCGTGCATGTCCATTGTAAAACTGTCTATTGTACAGGTGAGTAGGAATGTTTATTAGGATGATGGCAGTGGGGACGATGCTGTTTTTGTGTCTGGTGGTTTTTGTGTACAGGGCTTTGTAGCACCTGCCAGAGGGGAGGGGGGAAAACAGCTTATGTCAGAGATGAGTGGGGTCTCTGATGATGTTCCCTGCCCTCTTCCTGGTTCTAGCGGAGTACAGTTTCTGGATGGAGGGCAGGAGGGCTCCAGTGATGTTCTCTGCAGTCCGTACTGTGCACTGTAGTCTGTTTCTGTCCTGCTGTGTGGCTCCAAACCACATAGTGACAGTGGTGCACAAGACAGATTCGATGACTGCAGTGTAGAACTGGATCAACAGCTCCTATGGCAGGCCGGGTCTCCTCAGCTGTCACAGGAAATATATCCTCTGCTGAGCCTTTTTCAGGATGGAGCGGATGTTCTTCTCCCACTGCACATCCTGAGAGATTGTGGTCCCCAGGAGCTTGAAGGACTCCACAGCTGACAGAGGGCTGTTACCGATGGTGAGGGGGTGCAGTGATGAGGGCTGTCTCCTGAAGTCCTCCATCATCTCCTCAGTCTTGAGCGTGTGCAGCTCCAGGTTGTTCTGGCTGCACCAAATCACCAGCTGCTCAACCTCCTATCGATATGCAGACTCGTCACCGTCCTGGATCAGGCCGATGACTGTTGTGTCATCTGCAAACTTCAAGAATTTAACAGCTGGGTGCTTGGAGGTGCAGTTGTTGGTGTAGAGGGACAAGAGTAGTGGAGACATGACACACCCTGGGGGGCCCACTGCTGACAGTCTGGGTGGTTGAAGACACACTGAGGTGGGAGAGTTTGGTGGAGAGGATTTCAGGGATGATGGTTGTGATAGAGAGTTATTGTGTCACGGTTTGGAATGCAACCTGGAACCTTAGTATTGGCTACATGTTCTCACCCGGGACTGTTATGATGAGGAACGCACCTGTGGATTCCCGCCTGCATGTGCTGTCAATGAATGAGCGTTTACTAAAAGTTCTGAAACTGTTACCAAGTGTGCGTGCATTATTACTTGAGGTTATAACACCTTTTTGGCGACTTGGATTAAACCGACAGTTGTGTTTCACCGTGTAGCTAGGACCGAAGAAGACGTTTCCGTGTAGTTAGCAACATGGCTACAGTCGGCTCACTCACTGAATTTGCCGATAGAGACAGCGACTGGATTGAATATGTCGAAAGGCTGGAACACTTTTTCCTGGCAAATGACATTGACGACGAGGGGAAGAAGAGGTCGATCCTTCTCAGTGTGTGCGGAGCGAAGACGTACAAGTTGATACGTAATTTAGCAACACCTCGGAAGCCCGGAGATCTCAGTTTCAAAGAACTGGTAACGCTGGTACAGAACCATCACTGCCCGAAACCCTCTGTGATTGTTCAACGCTTCAAATTCCACACTCATTCACGTAAGTTGGGAGTTTCAGTGGCTGCATTTGTGGCTGAGCTAAGACAATTGTCCGAGCACTGTGAGTTTGGAAGTGTGCTGGAGGACATGCTGCGTGACAGGTTGGTCTGTGGCATGACGGCATGCAGCGCCGCTTGTTAGAAGAAACAGCGCTTAATTTCAAAAAGGCACTAGATATCGCTCAGGCCATGGAAATGGCAGCTAACAATACTAAAGACATTCAAAAAGCTAATAACAGTGTGCAGCGAACTGCCGTTCATCGTTTGTCCAAGGAAAAGAAAGACAAGCCACAAAAGTCAGTTGAATGTTACCGGTGTGGGGGAGCATATTTTGCCAATGACTGTCGTTTTAAAGACAGTTGTGCCATAACTGCAAGAAAAAGGGGCACATAGCCAAAAAGTGCAGAGGCACGGCTAAAGATAAACAGAAAAAGGAGTGGAAAATGAACCCCAAGTGGGACACACATCACCTGCAGAGCGAGGCACCTGAGGAGGAGTGTGCATTCAACATGTTCAACCTCAAGGAGCCGCGGGCAGAGCCCATCTGTGCAACACTACAGGTGAATGGCAAAGAGCTACAAATGGAGGTGGACATGGGAGCCTCAGCTTCAGTGATGAGTCAAGCTACCTACCACAGATTGTGACGCTCAGGAGGGGCGCCTGCACTCAAAGAGACTAATATCAGACTGAGACAGTATACTGGTGAGTGCATTCCACTTCTGGGAGGTATAGAGGTAAATCTGGCATATCAAGGCCAGGAGGCAACAGTGAAGCTACTGGTGGTGGAAGGAGAGGGACCTAGTTTGCTGGGATGTGACGTCCTACAGAAAATCTGCCTCAACTGCAGAGAAATCAGGTACGTTACAGAGATAGGAGATATACTGGCTAAGTATGCAGACATGTTTAAGGACGAGCTAGGCACCCTGCAGGGGACAACAGTTAAGCTGTGTGTGGATCCCAATGCACAGCCACACTTTTTCAAACCACGTGCAGTGCCATACACCATGAAGGCCAAAGTGGAAACAGAGTTGGAGAGACTGCAGCAGCTAGGGATCATCGAGCCTATTGAGTTCTCTGACTGGGCAGCCCCAATTGTGCCAGTGCTGAAAGGGGACGGCGAGGCGCGCATATGTGGTGATTACAAACTGACAATAAATCAAGCCTCTCAGTGCGATACCTATCCACTGCCCCGAGTGGAGGACCTGTTTGCTATGCTGGCAGGTGGGCAAACGTTTACAAAACTGGACATGAGTCATGCATACCAGCAACTGCTGCTGGATGAAGAGTCTAAGAAATATGTGACAATCAACACACATAAGGGACTGTTTAAGTACAACCGCCTAGTGTTTGGCGTCGCTTCCAGTCCAGCTATTTTCCAATGCACCGTGGGCAATCTCCTGCAAAACATTCCCCATGTAGCTGTCTACTTAGACGACATCTTGGTGACAGGCAGAACTGAAGAGGAGCATCTGCAAAACCTTGATTGAGTGTTGAACAGAATGGCAGAAGCTGGGCTGCGCCTGAAACGCAGCAAGTGTGTTTTCCAAGCTCCAAGTATTACCTACCTGGGCCATCGGATTTCAGCTCAGGGCCTGTCTCCACTGGAAGAGAAAGTGAGGGCGATAAAGGAAGCTCCAAGTCCAAAGAATGTTGCAGAGCTCAGGTCATTTTTGGGCTTAGTGAACTACTATGGGAAGTTTTTGCCTGACCTCTCAACTGTTCTCGCACCCCTCTATCAGTTGTTGCACAAAGACTGTTCGTGGCAATGGCGACAAACTCAACAGAAAGCATTTCAGCAGGTAAAAGAACTCTTACACTCAGCACCCCTGCTCGTGCACTTTGATCCAGACAAGGACGTCATCTTATCCTGTGATGCCTCACCGTATGGCGTAGGAGCCCCCCTCCCTGACACTCCAAGTCTGTGTAGTCTACCCCCAGAGACTGTATTTTTTTTAAAGAGATCCCCTCTGGGGATCCAGAGTCATTGTCCCACCCCAAGGTAGAGCTCAGATCATGGAAGTACTACATGAAGCCCATCCAGGGGTGTCCCGCATGAAAAGCCTCGCCAAGTCCTTTGTGTGGTGGCCTGGGTTGGACGCTGCCTTAGAAGAAAAGGTAAAAGCATGTTCACAATGTCAGGCGAATCAAAAGATGCCAGCTGCAGCTCCACTCCACCCATGGGAGTGGCCTAGTCGTCCATGGTCCAGACTACACCTGGATTTTGCAGGTCCATTTATGGATCATATGTTCCTAGTGTTAGTGGACTCACATTCCAAGTGGCTCGAAGCACACATTATGTCAAACATCACAGCTTCAGTCACCGCTGATACACTCAGAAGCATCTTTGCTACACATGGTCTGCCAGATACTGTTGTCACTGACAATGGGCCTACTTTCACCAGTGATGTTTTCAAGGTGTTCATGGAGAAAAATGGGATCTGTCACATTCGTACTGCACCTTATCACCCCGCCTCCAACGGCTTAGCAGAACGTGCAGTTGAGACACTGAAAGCAGGTCTGCGAAAGATGTCAGGACATTCACTAGAAGTGAAGCTTTCACGTTTCCTGTTCCAGTACCGGATTACTCCTCACTCAACCTCACACAAACATGTGCTCTACCTCACACACACATGTGCCTATGTTCAGCAGTTCAGCACTGACTCATCAACAATTATCACTATTTTTGCACTACAATATTTGCACTATGTGGTGGCCCCCACCACCTGCTGCTACTGGTCACTTTAACCATCCCCAAGACAATGTCACTCTGTCACTTTGTTGATGTCACTTAGTCACTTTTTTGTTGTACAGTGTACTAAGATGTTAGTTTTTATTTTAGTATTTACTTTATTATTATCTTTAATATAGTTGTTAGCTTTTATTATAGTATTTACTTTATTTTTATCTCTACTATTTGGTAAATGTTTAATGCTGTCAATGAATGAGCATTTACTAAAAGTTCTGAAACTGTTACCAAGTGTGCGTGCATTATTACTTGAGGTTATAACAATGGTGTTGAATGCCGAGGAAAAATCCATAAATAGGTTCCTAGCATAACGCCAAGGGCCATCTAGATGTTGTAGGATGTAGTGCAGCCCCATACTGACTGCATCATTAGCTGACCTGTTTGCGCGATAAGCAAACTGCATGGGGTCCATTGTACTATAGACTTCAGGTGGTTCAACACCAGTCTCTTGAAGGACTTCACGACCACTGATGCCAGACCCAATGGTCTGTTGTCGTTCAGTCCTGTGATGGAGAGTTTCTTGGGAACTGCGATGATTGTGAAACATTTGAATGTAGAGGGAACTTCACATAGTTCCAGGGAACTGTTGAAGATCCTGGTGAAGATTGGAGCCAGCTGGCCAGCACAGGCTTTAAGACAGGAGGGTGACACTCCATCAGGTCCTGGGGTCCATTTCTCAAAGCAGGTTCAACAAACTCTGAGTATAACCCTGAACCCTGAATTGATCTACTCTGAGATAGGAAACTGAGTTTTCGGTTCCAGAACAGCTGATTTGAGGTGGTTTTATCAACTCAGAGTAGTTTCACCCGGAGTTAAGCGCGTGCACCACAACTATAAAAAGCTAGTATCAATGGAGCCACGATTCGACAACTCACCATGGCAACGGGGAAGCGGAGGGCTGCGTTTTTCACCCCACTTGAATTGGAAATCTTAATGCACTCATATGGCGAGTTTGAACACGTTTTTAGAAAGAAGTTCAACGCCGCTGCAGCTGCAAAAGAGAGGAAGACAGCGTGGGAGAATTTTGCTACCCGGGTCAATGCGTAAGTGTAAATGTAGTCCTTTGCAATCACAATAATATTACAGGGGGAAACTGTTTGAATGGTAGCCGATTAAGTTGTTTCATTTAGGTGCAATCCCGTGGGGGAGAAGCACACGTGGCAGCAGCTTAAGATGAAATATAAAAACACTCCCTGGGAAATCCTAAAAGAAATTAAAATTACTAATCCCAGTCTGAGGTTGCAGCACAATGTCATTAACGGAATATGATTTAAAATTGATTTAACAGATCTCTACATCATTCACCTGCAATCCTGTTGAACTCCTCCTTGATGGCTCTGACAGATTTATGTCCAGGGAAAATGACAATGATAGATAAAAGCCATTTCAGGGCCAGATACACTTTTCTGACCGCCCTGCATACAGTTGCCTTACTTAAGTGCTCTGCATCTCCGACATTATACAAAAAACTTCCATTTGCAAAGAACCGCAGCGCAACACACAATATCTGATGGGATGTGAGAGCATGACTGCGGCTGGTAATGTTGCAAATGTAAGGACGGATTAGGTTGTGGATGTAGATTATGGACTGTGACGTCGAATGGTACCGCTCAAAAAGATAATTGTCCAGAAATGCAAGAACATCTATGCGCGGTCTGATAACAATCTCCCGACGAATATTTAATTCTCTGCGCAGTAATGCTGCTCCTTCATCCACTGGATCGTTTACGAATGTACATGCCATTTTGACAGAGGGCAGAACTAGGCTACGCCAAAACTTGCCAGCTGACTGAATGAATGAATGAGGAAATCACATAGTGTGTGTGACTGAAAGAGGGCGGAGACAGAGAGAAACTTGAGGTTTACTGAGAAAAACCTGGTCCCGACAAGGTTAGTTTCATAGACTCTGTAACTGAACGAGAGCTTAAGTTACCTCTCTCTCTGAAACAGGCTAGAGTTACCCCTCTTTCTCTGGTTTGAGTTACCTCCCTTTTTGCAATGGAAAACTCAGAGTTTCCCTCATTTCAGGGTTAACAGACTCAAAGTTTTCACTAAACCTGCTTCGTGAAACGGACCCCTGATGCTTTCCTGGTCTTCTGCCTCTGGAAGAGCCGGTTCACTTCTCCTTTATGCACTGTGACAGTAGGGGCAGTTTGGGGTGCAGCTTGAGGTATGACTACAGTTGCTGGTGTGGTTGTTGGATGGGTGAGGGGTGTGAATGCATCCCTTTCAAACCTGCAGTAAAAGGTATTAAGGTTGTTGGCCAGGTCAGAGTTTGCTTCAGCAGGGGGGGATGTCTCGAAGGCCTCTCCACACTGAAGCAGGGTCGTTAGCTGAGAACCGGTTCTTCAGCTTCTCAGAGTAGTTCTTCTTAGCCACTGTGATCTCTTTGTTCAGTGTGCTACTGGCCTTCTTAAACAGGTCTCTGTCCCCACTCCTGTTGGCATTCTCCTTGGTGTGGCGGAGCTGTCACAGCTTGGTGGTGAACCATGGCTTGTTATTGTTGTAAATCCTGAAAGTTTTGGTTGGCAAACACATGTCCTCACAGAAACTGATGTAAGCTGTCACAGTGTCTATCAGATCATCCAGGTTGTTGTTGTTGGCAGCTTCAAAAACACTCCAGTCTGTACAGTCAAAACAGTCTTGATGTTCCTGCTTTGCCTCACTTGTCCATTTCCTCACAGTTTTAACCACAGGCTTTGCAAATTTTAGTTTCTGCCTGTATGTGGGGATGAGATGGACCAGACAGCGATCAGAGTGTCCCAGAGCTGCCCGAGGAACAGGGTGGTATGCTCCTTTAATCATGGTGTAACAGTGATCCAGTGTGTTGCTGTCTCTGGTGGGACAGCTAATATGCTGTTTGTATTTGGTAGCTCTAGGTCTAATCTTGGTCTGTTAAAGTCCCCCATGACAATAAAAAGCGAGTCCGGGTGTTTCTGTTCAAAGTCGTTTAATTGTTCAGCGAGAGTTTGCGGCGCTTCATTCACATTGGGTTGGGGGGCGATGCAAACTCCGACCATGATGAAAGAGGAAAATTCCCACGGTGAGTAAAATGACTTGCAGTTTATGAAAGGGGACTCCAGATTAGGGCTGCAATGTCTAGACAGAACTGTGACAGATGTGCATCAACCTTCATTAATATAGAAGCTTATTCCACCACCCTTTGATTTCCCTGATAGCTCCATGATGCAGTCCGCGTGGTGGAGAGAGAAGCCAGGCAGATGTAGCCCGGCGTCAGGTACAGCTTCACTGAGCCAGGTTTCAGTGAATCAAAGGGCAGCAGAGTGTGCTAAGTCCTTGTTGGATCCACTGAGGAGGAGAAGCAGCTTGTCCATTTTGTTGGGCAGGGAGCGGAGGTTCACCAGGTGGATGGATGGGAGCGGTGTTCGTATTCCCCGCTGTCTGAGTTTTAAGAGCAAGCCGGTTCGCTTGCTCCAGCTGCGTCTTCTCTACTTCCCATATGGAGCTGCTGCTCCTCCAACTAGAAGTTCAAGAAAACTCTCTGGATTTGAGCAAAAAGTTGGAAAAATATTCAGAGAAGAGTCTCTGATGTTAAGCAGTTCCTCTTTGCTGTAAGTTGTTGGACACAGTTGACCAAAACAAACAAATTCCTAGGGATCGCAGTCCCGAGGCTGCCATCTGCGGCGCTATCTTGGAATCAATCATTATGTAAAAGTGGCAAATAAATGCTCAAGACACCAAAGTATTCTTTGAGTAAATTTTACTACTTTTGTGAGGACTGTTTCTCAAAAAAAAATCTAAAAAAAATAACTGAAACTTGCTGGTTCAGAACATTGCTTTCAACATTTGGATTTACTTTTGATGGCTGGCTACCCTACCTGATCAACATATTCACTCTAACACTTAGCTGAAAGCGTGCCATTTGCTTCAGAATATCTATCTTCTAATATTTCTGGTGTGACTGGAGGTTCAGGGGTGATTGGAGAGGTTATTAATCCTTCACATAACTTTCTCCTGGCTTTACTCCTCTTATGAGCCTATCTTCAAAAATTTCCCCGCTGTGGGATCAATAAAGGCTTAATCTATCTATCTATCTATCTATCTATCTATCTATCTATCTATCTATCTATCTATCTATCTATCTATCTATCTATCTATCTATCTATCTATCTATCTATCTATCTATCTATCTATCTATCTATCTATCTATCTACACTTTTTTTGTTGGGCATGCTATCCTCTCTCACTGCGGTCTTTAGTGTCCCCTATTATGAATTGTAACTCATTGTTTGCATAGTTCAATTTACACAACTGGTCAAAAGTTTTATAACACCCCAATTTTCCATTTTTTTATTGGAAATTATGCATGTTAATGTATCATTGTACTGTGAAATTCAAGCATAGAACAAGCAAACATATGAAGTTTTTAAAAAATGAATTCAGAAACCAAAATGCATTCTTAACTTTTCACTCATCAAAGTGGCCGCCTTTGACAGATATAACATCTGAACACACTCATGGCATTCTTTCCATTATGGAAGTCAAATATTCTTCAGAAAATTCTTCCCAAATCTGCTGCAGAAGTTCCAATAAATGTGTGCCACTTGTAGGTTGCTTTGCTTTCACTCTTCTGTAAAGTGCATCCCAAACCAGCTCCATGGGGTTTAAGTCTGGAGACTGTGCTGGCCACTCCATGTTTTCAAGCTTACTATTTTGTTCTTTTTTTCCTAAGATAGCTCTGGTAGAACTTGGACTCATGTTTTGGGTCATTATGTTGCTGTAAGACGAACCCCTGACCGACTAGGTGTATGCTGAGGTAGCTGTTTTGTTTCAGGGTACCTCTCACTCTGTGGAAGTCACCAACTCTGGATCTAGCAAAACAGCCCCACACACCATCATGCTTCCTCCTCCATGTTTGACAGTTGATGTCACACACTGAGGAACCAAAGATTTTGATTCATCAGTTCATAATACCTTCCTCCAGTCTTCAGTAGTCCATTGGTGGTGTTTCATGGTCCAGGCAAGCCTCTTTTTCTTATTCTGATGTTTTAGCAATTGATTTCTTGCTGCAATTTGACCTGTCAAACCTTCTTGAAGCTGTTGTCCTGTGAGCCGCCTATCACACAAGCTGTTGACTCTCAAAACTTCTCTTCTGATTCTGTTGTGGCTTTGGGTCTTCCAGACCTCTTCCTGTCAGAGTTTCCCACAGTTTCTGAGTGCCTTTTGATGGTGAAGAAAACTGTACTCTCTGACACCTTAACTTTCTTCCTAACTTCTCTGTAGGAAAGACCTACATTTTTAAGTGTTATGATGTGCGCCTTGACAAGGGAACTTCATAGCTCCTCAAGAAACATTCTCCGCTTGTTTTTTTTGTTTGAGTTCCAACCTTGGTGAATATGAGTCCACAACACAAATGCATTGTAGGCAGACACATTGAGAATGTTGTAAAACACAACCATTGGCCATCTTCTGGAATTCACTGGGAAGTGTAGGTAGCAGTCAGCTTGTCCAGGTTGTCCACTCCTCCTTTGTTTTTGTTGTAGTCCAGGATGATTATGGGATTTTTGTCACTTCCTGATGACACAGCTGCATCTTTGTGAAGAGTGGACATCAGTATCAGATTCTGTCATTTTTTGGACAGTAGGAAAAGCAGTGGTGGCGTCTGTAAAAACTAATTTTGAGGAAAGTTTTATTTCTTTCTGTTCCCACCATGATGAATTTCCTCCTGAGAAGTTCTTGTCCAAGGTCATAGCTGGTTTTAAAAAAAAGTCATAAGTGATGTTGTGACCCTATAGTCCAGTAGTCATATAGAGAACTACACGATTTCCTTGTTTTTTTTTTTCTTCTTTCAGGGATGCCACTTGCAGATTTGCCTATGTAAATCTGTAGATTCCATGCATAGCTGTTTTTTTGCATCACAGGCTGCCCAGATTTTTATGCCATATTTGCCTGGCTTGCTGGGCATGTATTGCCAGAAAGAGCATTTTCCATGGAAAGGGAGAAAACACTCATCTAATGTCACCTCTGGCCCTGAGTTGAACATCAGCGGAAGGAGCTGCACCCATTTCTCCCAGAGATCCCTGATGGGAGCAAGCTTGTCAGATTTTGCTCTGGTGTCTCTGCTGTCAAATCTGAGGACTCTTGATATCATTGGAAAGGTCTGAAGTGATATTGTTGCCTGGAAAATATTCCTGCCTGTTGACAATTCCCAGAGACTATCAGTGGCCTCATTGCTGGATCTGTACACTCCGGCAAGAAGAAGAACACCAATGTAGGCATCCAGGTAGCTGAAGTGGTTAGAGGAAGAGCTGGCCATGGGCTGTTGGCTGATAGTGTGCTTATGATTTCAGTTTTGGCATTTTGTATTGTTTTATAATCTTATTTGTGTTTGTTTTGACCCAGTTATAACTGAGTCAAAACAAACACAAAGGTCATAATTTTCACCAGAACATTTTAGACTTTAGTAAAATTAAGTTTTTAAATTTTATTTTGTTTAAATAGAAGTTCCTGACAAGAAGTCAAAAAGTCTTGATCCAATAAACAAATTTTATGTAGTACTTTTATACCTTTAAAACTTAAGTCAGTCAGTGCCGACCTTAACACGAGAGGAAAGTTAAGTTGTTAACCCATTTCTTGTTCCCTGAAAAAAGCCTTTTTGTATAATTCTGAAATGTACAATATTTTTCAATTTTGGGTAACCTTACCTTTTTTTTAACCTATGGCAGTTCACCACTTACCTTTGTACCATGTCAAGCTATTCATTGGACTCAAACTACTTGAATTTCAATATAAAAACTGGAAAAAATTGGCGCGTTCTCAAACTTTTGACCGGTAGTGTACATCAAGTTAATAATCCCATCAAAGTATCCAAAGTTCTTTAAATCAATCCAACTAGACTTTAAGAAAGTTCCTTGAAGACGTTTCACCTCTCATCCACCTCTCAACCATGACCTGGATGAATGAGAATCTACACAGACATCCCATCAAGGTGGTTGCTGCAACCATAATCCATTTGGACTACCATTAGGAAATAAAGGAAATAATATAGTCTGTAAAATTCGGGAATCTGTTTAAAATATGTAGATTAACTAAATTTTGTCTTAGATCATGTAAATTATTGAATTGAACCATAAATAATAGTTTGTAAATTCTGAGTAAACTGTAGGAGATGCAACCCTGTTAAAGTAGTGTAACCCTCTTACTCTAATCATGGTAACAGGGTTGCAAATAACAGGGTTGCAAAACCATGCTAATGTTAGCTTTTCTCAGGCATAGAAGCTAGCAATTGAGCTAGCTGTTACTGCTGACCAAGAGAACAAACTTACTTATGTAAAACAGTAAAAAAAAAAAAAAAAAAAAAAAAGTAAAAAGACTTTGTCTTTTCCTGATAATATGCATAACAGGGTTGCACGGGGTAGAGTGAGACATTCAGTCAAGGCTGACAATGTTATGAAAATATGACTCTCATCTGACTCTCTTTGTTAGTCTAATCTGCATTTCCTGTTAGTGCATAGCTTTGTGCATCATGTGTTTATCACTAGCTCCATGAGATTTGTTGTCACCCTTACCCCAGAGAGCAGAGAGATTACAGCATTTGGAACCTCCTTTGGGCACTGTCAGTATACTGTCCAGCTTTTCAACCTAAAATGGAACATCAGCTACATTCCAACGGCTGACAGACAAGGTTCTGCAAGGCACAGAGCAGAACAAAGAAGTGCACAGCAGCAGCATACCTTTGTAATACTGTGGCGGACAGCAGCTGCTAGAAGACCATATTCGCCACCTCCATAAATTTTGGTCAGGATCAAGGAGGGTGGACTCACATTTCGCTCAGACAAGAGCTCCCTGGCTAAGCAGGACAGTCAATATTTGGGTGCACTCTGTCCAGAAGGTGAAAGCCATCAGCTGGCGTCTACACTAACTCCCATGTGATCTCTTTCCTTGGTCTGGTGGGGTCATTCTGCATTTTTCTACTCTTTCAGTCCCCTTAACAGGTCCACCAGGAAGACCCAAACAAACAAGGTTCAGTGGTCAGCAGAATGCGAAAAGGCCTTTCAGAGTTTGAAGGGCTTACTATGTGCCTGTGTCTGTTCGATAGGCCTCATAGTTTGCCCAACCTTTCACTGTCCAGACTGACACATCTGATGTGAGTAATTGAGCAGTTGTGATATCAGGTTACTTAAACTCACACCAACTGCATAAATCAGCAGGAAGCTTCTGAAGCATGATATTTGGTATCTGTTCGTGAAGAAATAGTACTATTAATTAAAAATATAAAACATACTGATTGAATAAGTATGTACCTTCCTCAAATTGTCCTACATAATTCAACATATTTGCAGCCAACTAGTGCTAGAAGTTACACAGTTAGTAAAATGGAGATTATCTGAGAGCAGTGAATGTGTGATAAGTGATTGTAGTATAGACACATTTGTATCGGGAAAGTCCAAACACTGGTGAATCAATACTCCTGGATATAACTACACAATGGAAACAAAAGGATACTCCATAAAAAGGTTTTTGAAGTCAGAGGATGTATACAAGAAAATTTTCAAGTTACTGGATATTCCTTGGAGTACAGTTTAATCCATCATTAGTAAATGGAAGGAATATGGCACATGTAAATCTGCCTCCAGTAATCTGTCTTCAAAAACTGAGTGACAGTACAAGAAAAACACTTATGAGGGAGGCCACTAAGCCACCTATGACTCCTCTACAGGATTTACAAGCTTTGGCAGCTGAGATAGGAGAGACTGTGCATACAGCAATTGCTGCCCAGAACATTCACCTGTTCCTTAGCTTCATTGAAAATGGACAAAGAGAAAGCCGCTGCTGAAAAAGTTGAGTAGAGTTCACTAGAGGGTATGTGGGAGACTGAAGGCAACTGGAAGGAGGTTCTTTAGTCTGATGAGAAAATTGAGCTTTTTGGCCTCCAGACTGGATGCTAGGTTTACCAGACACTGCACATCATCACAAACATATCATCCCTACCATGAAGCATGGTGGTGGCAGCATCACGATATGGGGATGCTTCTTAGCAACAGGCACTGGAAGGGATGCAAAGGTAGAGGGGGACATTCTGGAGGACTATCTGATGTGACCTCAAGAGAACTGCAACTTGGGAGATTTGTATTCCAGTAAGACAATGGCCTGAAGCATACAGAAAATGCTGTACAGAAATGATAGTTTGGTTGGTTGGTTTAAAGGAAAGAAAGTAAGAAAGAAAGAAAGAAAGAAAGAAAGAAAGAAAGAAAGAAAGAAAGAAAGAAAGAAAGAAAGAAAATATTGAGATTACTTTGTCAAAATCTGTTATCAATTTGGCATGAAAGATTCTTTCATTGTAAATTATTTTAATGTCTGGACACCTGTAGACTTTTACCATTAAAAAAAACAATTGATAATTAATATTGAAAATGAATAAAATGGGAAAATATTCAAGAGGAGTGGATACTTTTTGTAGGCATGATAACTACATCAGATTCCTTCTTCTGACCCACTTCATGTCACATCCAGCGACCACTATTAGACTTGTTTCAGTTATTTCCTGTTTTATTTTGATATTTCTGTTTGTGTGTTCATACTCACCCTTGTCTAAGGTGTCTTTACCCTCCCTGGTCTTTGTCTGCTTTCCCACTTGTGTGATTACATACCCTGCCCTAACGTGTTCCACATGTGTGTGATTGTCTTCTCTGCCCCAGTGTTTATATATTTAACCTTTTCCTTATGTTCCTTGCCAGTTCGTTGTCCACCATCTTGTCAGCATTCCAGCCCCATTTCTCCCTACAATCTGCCCTATGTATTTCTGTGTATCCAATACTGAAAGCCTTTGTGTTCTTTGCTCCAACCTTGTACCAGACAGTCTAAAATGCTGCCTCCACTGCCCAACTTCCCACCACAACTATGTGCAATGCTCCAGCAAGAGGGAGAGGACGTCCCAATGTCAGGAGTTGTCCTCAGCATGGTCAGGACAGAGAGGGTTGGGATGACACAACCGCGATCCTATTGTCTGCTTTAATTTCAACAAAAGAGGACATTGGGAGTGACACTATCTAGAACAACAGAACTATGGCTTTCGCAAGGCAGATTGAGATGAGGAGGGGGGTCGGGAGAGACCACAGGGTACTTTAACTCACTAGATGCTTGAATTTGATGGTATTACAATGACACCACACACATGGTAATACTGACATACAGTCCACACTGACACTGGTAAATGAAGAGGTTTTGTGTGTTGAAAAAAAAGTTAGCCCTCCTGTTGGTAATGCTGTGATTTATGAGTCAGGATTCAGGAGTGTCACATAGGAAAATATAGTGAGTAAATAAATAAATGAAAATAAAAACCCTTATACAAACATACAGGATTTTGCATTTTCAACTTCTGCAAAAATCACTGACAATGTGACAATCAGCGGACATTGTCCAGGAACATTTTACTGCCCCATTCTGATACACAGAATGCAAGCAAAATTTTCAAACAAGCATTTCTTGTCTGATTGCTGTTCCTTAAATTTGTTGGGACAAGATTCAGTGTGCAGTTTGGGAGTCTGTATGCATATCAATAGTAATAGCCTGCTGGAGACATCCACCCATCCATTTTATATGCACCGCTTAATCCTCATAAGGGTCACGGGGGGCTGGAGTCTATCTAGGGGCAGATCTACCGAGGTGGCATATCTCTTATCTGAGTAAGAGGTACACCTGTCGCAATAATTACCTTTTTGGACAAATTATTATCGGATGTAGTTAGTCTTTTAATTTTAAGATGATAAATAGATCCTTAATTCTTAAGAATATCCAAATATTGGAATTATAGAATTATTCTAAGAAATGTCTCAGATAAAGAGCATCAAAAAATAAAACCACAAATCTAAGACAATAAATAAATTATCTGGACTCTGACTCTGTTCTAGATGAAATGATAATGTAATCATTGTGGCAGGCCGAACATAAGCATAGATCACACAAATGCAGATTTCCCAAAACAGTGCATAAGAGAGACATTGTCTAGTCTTAATCTAATATGTTGCTAAATTTAAGAAACATTTTTAACATATCTAGCATTTGGTTTCTTCAAAGTGTATAAGGTTGACTTTATTTCAATTTAAATCTTTTCCCCTTTCTACTTGACATATCAAATCACATATTGTGATTGGCAGCTAATAAGAACAACTCATGTTTAGGATTGGCTGACAAATACAAATGATATTTACTTATTTAACATACTTATTTCAGCAGTATTTGCGTCAATTTGATAACGCCTGCTGGTTGGTTTCATCCAAATCCGTCATTCCATTTTTGAGTAATTTTGCTAACAGACAGACAGACAAACCAATGCCAATCATCACATAACTTTTCCAAGGCTCCACCTCCTTGGCAGAGTGTGTATATATATATATATATATATATATATATATATATATATATATATATATATATATATATATAATATATATATATATATATATATATATATATATATATATATATATATATATATATATGCCACCCCCTAAAATGTATCTGCCACCCCTTTGCCACCCTATTAATTTAATTTTTCTCTAAATCGGCCCTGAGTCTAGCCCAACTGACTTAGGGTGAAGTCGGGGAACACTCTGGACAGGTCACCAGTCTATCACAGGGCTACATATACAGACAAACAATCATACTAACATTCACACCCATGGACAATTTAGGATTATCAGTTAACCTCAGCATATTTTTGGATTGTGGGAGGAAGCCGGAGTACCTGGGGAAAACCCACACATGCACAGGGAGAACATGCAAACTCCATGCAGAAAGATCCCAGGAAAGCCATAATGCAAATCAGAGATCTTCTAACCAAGCCACTGTGCAGCCCCTGCTGGAGACATGATTGATATATTTTTAACTGTCACCAGGAAATGCACTTCTTCTAGACAGACTTTCTGTCTGTCCGCAGCGTGACTCAGTACACTGCATCTCACACATATCGCTCAACTCTGACAGCCAACATGGAAAACAATGGTATACAAATGAATGCCAACATGAGTGTCTTACAATCACATAAACTCCAGCACAGGCACAAATGTTTCAGATGTTTGGCTAATCTCCTCATATTTCCTATGCTAAACAAGAAAAAGGCAAATGGGAGTGTTTGGGACCATTCTTATGTATGTGTGAACAGATTACAGATTGGCAGCCAACTTCTGAACCATCAGTGTATTTCAACCAGTAAAAAAATATTTATAAAAAATTTATTCTGTCACTGTGCACACTTAAAAAAAAACTGTTCAGTTGGTTCCACTTTCCACCTCAACACACAGATGCCAACACTGATGATGTAACACAATGCTCTGCTAAATGCAATGAAGACAAGTTTGGTATGCTAACACCAGAGCAACATGAGATGATTCAGTCAAGATATTGAACACAGGCACTTATGTAAAATACACAGAGCCTACCTTTAAAAAAAGATGCAGAATGTTACGCTCACTGTTAATGGCAAAAGTTACATTTTTCTTGTCTCTGGCACCACACACTGTGATCAGAAAGAAAGATTTGAAACGTGTCAAACTGAGTGGTAATTTTGTGTATTTACAAAGTGTATCAGGTCTAACTGTAAATGGAATGTTTTACTGTACCCATGTCATGTACCCACACTGACAAAGACAACTCTGCAACCATTAAACATGCCCCATTGGCTTCTGATGCTTGCCCAATCAGTCTCGAGAGAAATTTTATGTTAACATTAAGATTGTGTCTAATTTCAATGTAAGATGGACTCAAAGTGGTCAGAACTGACACGCTCTATTCTGAACCATCTACAGTAAATCTGCACATTTATCAGTGGAGAATTCTTTTTCTGGGTTACACAGTGGCTCGGTGGTTAGCACCATTGCTTTGCAGCTAGAATATCCCTGTGGGTTTTCTCTGAGTAATCAGGCTTCTTCTCACAGTCCAAAAACATACTGAGGTTGATTGGAGATTCTAAATTGTCCGTAGGTGTGAATGTGAGTGCGCTTCTTTGTTCCTCTGTGTAGTACTGTGATAGACTGGCGACCTGTCCAGAGTGTCCCCTGCCTTCATCCTAAGTCAGCTGGGATAGATTCCAGGCCCTCCCCATGACCCCAGTGAAGATTAAGCGGTGTATAGATAATGGATAAATGAATTCCTTTACCTGAAGCTCAAGAAATGATGACATCATGCAAAAATAAAATTATGCCAAATTTGGATTTCATGGATGTTGAACATCTTCATTACACTTCTCATGTCTCTGTTGGACCTGATAATGGTAATGATATTGTATTGTTCCAATGAATATTTGACAACAGACTACATCTTTTGGACTTATGACATGTTATTTCTGTTCAGCTGACTAAAAACCAAGACAGACTTTTCATACACTCACACCAGTGCTGCATCATGTGTATCTCATCAAAGAAAATATATTCTCATTCCACATGCTTACAGAACCAGACCTGTGCAAAATTCCTGAATTAGCTCAATCCTCTAAAACATTGTGGGCTGATTGTGTAGGTCTAATCAAAAATGCAGAACGAGTGGCGATCGCCCCAAAATCTGATTACAGACCATGCCAACAGCAATACCCTCTAAAACTAGAAGATGTTGAGGGCCATACCCCAGTCTTTGAATCGCTGAAAAAGGCAGGAGCAATTATACCACCAAAAACTCCCCCACACCAGTCTTCTCAGTTCAGAAAATTCACGACCATGGTCAGCCTATTGACTGGTCATTTGTACAAGAAAGCTGTGCAACCCAGAGCCAGGCAAGGCAGACACAGTTGCTTACTAAAACTCCAAACTGTAGAAGGACATAAGGCTTACCAAGATGTCTGTGTGTAGCAGCAGTAGAAAAGGCTGTGATGGCCTCAAGAGATGTTGTAGGCTACTCTGGCATACTACTTCTTGACGTACACTTCCTGTTCCAGCTGACAGACCTCTTCAACAATTTCACCTTAGGAGGCTATGTTGTGTTCAGAGACCTGAGAAGAACACACTGGAGATCCAAGTGGAGTGACCCGTTCCAGGAGCTTCCCCAGATGCATACAGTGGTGGAAGTTGGAGAATGAGCCACCTGGATACACACCAGTCAGGAAGATCCTATCACCACCTGAGAGTCAATAAGAGCAGATGGCGAAATAAAACGCTCTGCTCCACCTAAAACCAGGTAGAAAAAGTGACTCTCACTCCTGTTCTGGTGCTCCATCTGTAACAGAGAAGTGTTGATCAAGCTCTGCTTGCACTGCAAGCTCCAGCAATCGACCGACTTTAGGGTAGCAGACAGTAAGGTGCGATACATTGATTCATCTGTGTGCAACATGGAAGGACAACATATGGATCCAGTGTACAGTTTACTCCGTCAAATCCATGATAGTTGACAATTGCGTGGCATGAGCTAAAGCTAGGTAGCAGTGTGATGAATTAGATGAAATCGTGCAGGAATTTGGAAGTTGAATGTTAGTTGTGTGTGTCTATTTTTGCAGATTTCCCACACGTAAATGTTCCAGATCATCAGACTGATATTTATATTTATTGAATGTTACACATAGATAACACACAAAACACAAAATCCAGTTTGTAAATTATGATTTATTAAATATTTATTAAAAATCTATATCACCCCTGTGACAAGTAATTACCCCCTGAAACCTAATAACTGGTTGGGCCATCTCTGGCAGTAACAACTGCAGTTAAATGTTTGCTTGTGATCAGTCTTTTTCATTGCCATTGATTAATTTTGGCCCACTATTCTCTGCAGAATAGTTTTAATTCAGCCACATTAGATGGTTTTCGAGCATGAACTGCCCTTTTATGGCCTTGCCACAGTATCTAAATTGGATTCCCTCACTGTGGTTCTCTGGAGTCCTACAGCCTTAGCAATGGCTTTGTAACCCTTTCCAGGCTGATAAATGTCAATGACTTTGTTTCACACCTCTTCTTGAATCTTTTCAGAACATGGCATCATGTGCTGCTTTTTGAGACCCTTTAGCCTACCACACAATACCAAACAGATGCTATTTCAGTGATATTTAGATCCAATAAGCCTGGTAGTACTCATATGTGAGTGTGGCTGGTGAAACTGAACCCAACTGACAAGTGAATTTGGTAATTTGGTAGATTGACAGCTAAAGGGGCAATTGCTGTTTCACATAGGGCAAGATGGGCTGGACAGCCTTCAAAAAATAAAATCATCTAGAAACTATATTTTGTGTTTTCTTGGGGGTGTTGTCTTACATTAAAATTAATCTGATGATATGAAATATCTAAGTATGACAAATATGCAAAAAAAGACGTTTTCAAATACTTTGTCACAGCACTGTACTTCATTATGGTTGATTAATGAATATTCAAAAGGGGAAATGTAATAATAATTTTTCACTGTGCTAGTAATTTTCCACTGTATTCGATGTCAGACCTGAGATTGACATTTGACCTATGCACGTCTTGCATAATCAAAAAACAATCCCTTGTCTGGAATCAAATGGAAGCATGTCTTGTACACACAAGCAACAGACTAACCATAATGTTTTGCCTGTTGTAAGTACTGCAGCTGTCTGACCTTAGACACCTATGTTCTTACTTATCCTACTCCCACCTCCTAACCTTAGCTTTATAATTCAGCACACACTCAGCATGTTTTGTTTCTCGTCTGTCAGACTGCTCTGCACTCTGTATGACGATTGAACCTTCTTTGCGCAAAAATAAAATACTCAGAAGTCAGTTTATTTTCCTAAATTTCTTTATTTCAGTATCACAGGACTCTGAGTAAATTCTCTATGAAAAAGTAATTTTTCAACCACTGTATAATCTCTCAATAACTGCTGTGTTTCGAAGATGACACGTAGAGTTTTTCCTGATTTATTAACAATCCAAAACACATACACAACCTGTCAAAAGTTTGGCTATGCCTTCTCATTCAATGGTTTTTATTTATTTTCATTATTTTCTACATTGTAGATTAATACTGAAGAACTATGAAAGAACACATATAGAATTATGTAGTAAACGAAGAAGTGTTAAACAAACTAGAATATATTTTATATTTGAGCCCCATTTTCCTTGATGACAGCACAACACACTCTTGGCATTCTGTCAATCTGTCATGAGGTAGTCTCCTGAGATGGTTTTGAATTAACAGGTGTACCTTGTCAAGAGTCAATTTAAGGAATTACTTGCCATCTTAAATGTGTTTGAGACCATCAGTTGTGTTGTGCAGGAGCAGGGCTAGTACACACACTCTCATGAGGACTGCCCCATGAAGACCAACAGTTAACTCTGCTGCAGAGGATAAGTTCATTCAAGTTACCAGCCTCAGAAACCACAGTACCTCAGATTAGAGTCCACATGAATTCTTCACAGAGTTTAAGTAGCAGACAAATCTCAATGTCAAATGTTCAGAGAAGACTGTGTGAATCTGGCCTTCATGATAAAATTGCTTCAAAGAAGCTACTACTGAGGATGAACAAGTGCAATGACAGGTAAAATTAGTCTTCGAGTTGCTCTCCAATTTGTCCAACTCCCCCAAAGACTTCAGCTTCCTGTAAGTCCCTGAGCATAACTTTCATCACCCAACATCATCATCCACTTTCCAGTTTCTCTGCTTACCTGACAGTACTTTCTTTGTAGCCCCTCCAGCACCAAATAACTTCCCTCTTTCTTTAACACCATAATTGTGCACATCATCCAAAAGGTACTCTTTCATTTCTCAGTTGCTTTTCCTTGCATTATCTACACCCTAACTTCTCGACACAATTGTCCTTCACAGCTTGTCTAAAACAGAAGCTACTATAGCAACACCTCCACCTGCAATGGAGTCACCTTATGCTATCATGACGAACTCTCTGACCCCAATGACTTTCAGCTCTATACATATAGTCCTTTCGCTGTTTTTAGGGAGTTTCTAGGAGATTTTTCATTAAATGACCTCACTTCTTCACACAGTACACGCAAACTGTTTCCAACATCGTCAACTGTTTATGAAATTTAGGTTTTTTGTATATTGTACTTTTAAAGGATTGTGATCTTGTATGTTTTGGTTATTTTAAAAGCCCAACTAGGGACAGGAGTTGAGAATTAGCTGTAGCTAAAACTCTACATGCAACACATCGGATTCATGAACTGTATTGAAGCTATGTTAATTGCATTGTCCCTATTAAATAAAAACAATTAAAATTAAAATTTACCCATTAATTACTACTGCCCCGAAGTGGTGACATGTATGGACAAAAAGATTAATTGTCATATTTACCAGGTCCAGTCTACTCTTCCCATTCCTTTTAGAAGCCACATTACTCAGCTTTGTCTCCTATGTTAATCTATAGTCTTTGACTCAAAGTATCTGCTATAAACATTTACCTCAGTGGCATCAGCAAAGTTTTCAGAGTTACTCACACGTTCTACCTCAACACACTATCAGATGTCATAACGTATTATGTTCATTAACACTTTGCTGTCTTCTATTATCCTATTACTGTCAGGATTCCTGCCTCTGCCCTGATTTACAGGCAATCTCTCCTTCTCCTTCCCTCTCTGAGCTTTGTTACTTTCCAAAACTTACTCCCTGGGTTATTTGGTGTTTCAACTCCTGCACCCTTATTTCACTTTTTACATTCATCATTGTAAATAAACACTGTTTTCACTAATTTTCTGGTATCATCCTCGTGATTCATGTCTGCGCTTTTGGGTTCAAACTCAAACTGCTACAGCAGAACTAAACTGACACTAAATAACACGTGTGTAACCATTAAAGGTTCAGGTAGATATCAATAGAAATTAAACAGAATGAGAAATTAGTAGAAAAAGACTAATTAGTGGGCCATATTTCTCAGTGTTCCTCAAAAATTGGAGCTTGTGTGAATGCTAGATTAAGGTAATATGCTGATGTGTCTATGAGGAAAGGAAAGATGGAAAGCTACTGACAAGAAAATATGGCATTCTCAATTAGTTTGTTGCATTATTTTTTTTAAATGAGGCTGTGCCTGCAGTAACAAGTGGTGTGGATGAAACGAAAGTCAATTTGACAATAAAAAAAGTCAAAAGCAACATTTGAGGAACAGCAGCTTAATTGTGCACTGCAAGCTAATCGAAATGAATAAAAAAAGAACTTAGACAAAATGTCACAAAATGTGTGATTATGGAGCTTACAAATATTTGCATCTGTTTATTTTTTTCCCCATTGCCTTCTTTTTACAGTTTGGTACAGCTGCATCACGAAAACTCACACTACTTTAGCTACAAGCTGCTTGTCTCCAATGCTGGAACTGCATTACTCAAGATAAAATCTGACTGACAAAAAGATTACTGGTACATTTTCTGTGATTTATAAGTAGAATAATGGATCCTGGATGGACATCAGATGGAGCACTGTAAAGAGTAATTTCCTCTCGCTGTAAGGTATGATGTTGTGAATATATTTTACTAGGCCAGGACTGTTGAGGCAAAATGGTGTCATCTTTGTCAAAAAATGTTAATGTTCTTCAGTAGGAATGCCCTCATCAGTTCCTGCAGAACTCAGTATAGGGTCCAATTCAGGCTTATTTTCAAGGGCTGTACTAGCTAAAATGAAATTAATCAGAATCTGATCCTTTCTTCACTAAATTGAAAGTGTTTTGTCCACCTTATTCTGCTAGTGCACTTGCAGCTTTTGCAGCACACTTCTCCTTTATGACAAAAGGGGCTTCACACTGGCAGAACATTTCATCATAAGACTCCTACAGTCTGATGAAATGTTCTTCACACTTCCTATTGGTTTTAAAGCAAACACTGTTATAAATGTTTTGTCTCCCTACCCATCAACAAACCTAGTGGACAATGTCATTGTGGCCTTTACCTCAGTCTGTTGTGTAGAAATGCATTATTACCTGCCTCCAAAACTACCAAGATGGGACTGTCTACGGTGACAGCTGACATTTATTAATAATACAGCACAGTCGCAGGAGCAAATTCACAACTAGGTCACACTTGAGAATAGTGAGAGTGGCTGGTTTGGTTTAGGATCAAGTGTAATTTTAGCAAAGAATCCATGTTGACATAGTTTGTGAAAAACTTTGGGGAATTATTCCAATAAATCTGAATGATTTAAAATCATGAGGGCCCTGATTTTTTTAGAAATGTATAAGGTGGCAGTGCTTGGTAGAACTGGGGAAAGTATAGTGGAGTGCTGTAAGTCAACATTTCAGTGAATATGGGATTTTAATGTTGCATCAGATTAATGACTAGAGTGGAATATGTTACTTTGGAAATGTAGCTGTGCATTTAAATGAATTGCATTTAATGTATTTAGCTGCATGCAGTCTACTCTAGAGATTCCATCACATTTTGAAAAAGTTAAAAACAATATTTGGAGAAGAGAGAATGTGTTTCTGTAGCTGTAGCTCTTGCTCTTGGTGTTTTATAGACCTAAAAAAATGTGCAATATATGGTGGGTCCCTATATCCTTAATATTCTTGGACACCCTGACCTGAAACTATTGTAATCCATTCAGTAAATTGTCATACCCATGCCATACTGGACTAAAGGTCTGGACATGCAGATACTGAATCCTAAAATCTACCTAAATATTTTTTTTTCCTTTGTAGTGTCACATCTGCATTACACTCACATCTAGTTAGAGAAGAACCTCAACTTTTCAAACTTTATATCACAAACAATCTCACCACAAGATCCATTTAGTAGCTGTAATAAAGTCTTTAGTAATCTGATAATCTTCATATGGAGATTCCCTATTTTAATTGTCATAACAAATGTTATGTGAAGGTGAAGAATGAACTTTGATCTTCAAAAGTTTAAGCATCATTTCTCCTTTTTCACAGCCTAATGGACATTTAACTATGTTGTTTTGTATGGGTACATGGATCAGTTGGCTCATTGTAACATAGGCTCTAAGTCTTTGGAAACTTTTATATTTAACCAAGTGGAGCCAATGACCAAGAAAAAATGCAGCAACAAGTATGTTGTGGTATTGAAAGTATAGTTTGTTATAATGAACCGGGGAAAGAAAATATACAGAGTAAAAACATTGATGTCCATGCATTTTTTGGGCATCATTGTTTTCACTTATGTCAACTACTCGTGGCAGCCGTACTAGAAAAGCTGTTGAACATATAAATGGAGTGCCTTTCTACCACTGATTGACTCCACTCTGACAAACATAATATTCAGTTTAATTCATGCATATATTGTATGCAAGAACCTGTCCAATCATATTTTCTGCAAATGTTCTATAAATTCCCAAATGCAGTTGAAGGCTTTTCCCACATTGCCATGATACAAACTGGAAGACAATAACAAAAAACAAATATGAATTCAGCTTTTCTGTTTTTTTAAATTGAGCCTTATTGTCTATAACATTTATGATGAATAAGTTACACAAACTGTGTTCAAACTGTGCCCAGACTTCAGTGTTAAAAACATCAAATTCAAATGGCCATGGTCTGCTAAATGGTAGCAATGAGCTCAGTTTCATGCTTCTAGCAGGATGCTGAATGTGATTAGTATGAGCTTTCATCTTTGCCTAATGTTTTAACTCTGCAAGCTTTATATATAACTCAAAAGTGTTTGGAATGTAATGTTTACATGGTAATGTTAGATGAGAGACAAGCCAGATGTTCATAAATATGAACATCTGGCTTTAATATTCATAAAACACAGCACTGATGCAAACCAGCTTAAAATGTAAAATCAGTAAGACTAAATCAAAATCTGGACACAGACAAACTGTCAGTCTGGCTTAATCTTAGGCTACATATGTTCTAGAATGTGAAATAATAAACTACAATGAACAGAGTGAAGTGTTCAATTTGAAGGCTTTGCTCAAATGGAAACAGATCTAGGGTATTTGACAAGTTGCTGAGGCAGCGACGGATGTGGTAGAGTGCCTTTAAACAACTCATTTAGTAGAACTGTGACTGAGCGGGAATAAATTAAAAGTGATTAATTTCTCAGAATCAGAAAGCATTTATTATCATTGTAGGCCAAAAACACAGAACGAAACTACGGAGTGCAACTCCCTTTGTGCTTAAAAACAGACATTCACTCATACATACATCACATTCAGCAATTACTGACCATCTTTAAAGTGTCTAAAATAAATAGTAATAAATACAAGTTAAGATAAGTCTACGTGCAATATTGCTCTAAAATGCATTGTAAGTAGCAGCAGTTACCTGAGGTAAAGGTATCTAAGAATTTAGTGCCGAGATGACCCGAGGAAAAAACGATCACTAAATCTGGTTGTTCTTGTCATTGCTGGACAGTAGCTTCTGCCCGAGGGCAGCCGCAGAAACAGATTGTGACCAGGATGTGTGGAGTCGTTTCTTCTGTTTTGTTTTGTTTTTCCCCTACAGGATTCACAAATGTTTACTGTAACTCATTCACTGTCTGGCGATTCACATTCGGCAACCAATATATTTAATCAAACAGCTTGTGATATCAGGTTCTTTTAAAAAAAAAAATTGCAGCCATTACAGCTGTGAACAGACGCGATTCTCCCGATTTGCTGTATACCAATAAGCTCGCCTCTGAATGTCATTTCTCCGCATAGCCCACATTTATGACAACCTGAGCACTTCCTGTGTTTGTCTCTCTCTGATGTTACCAGCAGACTGTCTGCCAAACATTGTATACTACAATGCTTTCAGCTTCTTACCCGCATTTCGTAGTTTACGGTTTCTAAGCACGGACACGATGACCAGCAGGTTTCCCAGGACATCGACAACGGTGGTGAAGATCAGCACGCTGGCCAGCGTCGTAATTGCCCAGGCAGGACGGGCTGCCCCTTGGCTTGGCTCCGGCCCATGTTCCGTCTGGTTTTCCAACAGCGACTCATCCTCGGGCATGTCCATGGCCTCTGTCTCCCCTCTTCACACTCCGCGGTCGGTGTGACAGATCGCTGGCATGCTGCTTTCCAGTGACAGCCTAAAATGTCAGTTGCGTCTTTCAGTGGCCACGGGTTTCCTCTGCACCGACACTGCGTCCAGCCGCGCTACCTGCGCCAGAGTCCGTAGCCGTTCCGCTACCTCGCTTCCAGTTCACCCGGAGCGGACCTTGATGCAGAAAGTACAGAAGCCCAACACCCCCTATTCTTTTCCCTTTCCCTCCCGCTCGGTTTTTCTAGACTTCAAGGACCCCATCGCTCCTCTTCTCTGCCTCTCAGACACACCTCCTTCCCCTCTCCTTCTCTTCCTTTCGTTATTGTTTATGGGGCAAGAGGAAGTCCCTTGAATCTCCTCTGGCATTCCGATGTCGTTTCGTTACTATAGTATACACTAGATTACTTATGCTCACTGACTTTTCTTGTGAATGACCGTTTGAGCAATTTCTCTACCCGTTTGATGCAAATAATTATTCGTCTGTTTTCATTGATTGAGCTTTTGAGCTTGAGTAAATCGCCACACATGACTTGGCATAATCTTTTATGTCTTCGTTTTAAAAAAAATATTTTCTTTCAACTTTTGACGAATAACTGTCTCAGGCGTTTTTTGACATCCATTCTGAGTTTGTTCTTGGAGCATGTGTATAAAGTTAGGCTTACATCTGACCACTGACACATCATAATGAGGCAGGGACTTTAGCACAGTCAGGTATCATGAAGAATAATCTGTAACCTGTCAACATACACGACCGATAAAAAGTTTAAAAACACCTCAATTTTTAAATGTTTTTAATGTCTTAATATAGGACCTTAGTTGCATGCTGGGGGGGAAACAAGTTTTGATTTGTAGTCTTTACTCAAAATTATTAGTTCACAAAAACAAGAACCAAGTTGTATAAACTAATTACTTTAGGTTAAATATACTAAAAAAAAAAAACACACACACACACACACAACAATAATATTATCTAGGATTACTTAAAATTATGTGCTGCTATAAGTAATGTCTTTTCTTCAATTTTAATTATTTACACCATTTTCATTTTGAAATTTGTAATGAATCCATTGCACTTCAATAAACTGGGGTGGGAAAAAATTAAATAAAACAATTCAACATTCCAGAATATTTTATTGCTGACAACACAATGCAGCACTTAAAATGTTGTACTATGGCAGTGACAAACTTTTCAACTAAAAGAAAAGTATAAACAGGCAGTAATACTGCTTAGTAACAATTCCAGCTTGTCTGGAGAAAAATATGAACACACAGCATCTGTATCTGTATCTTCAATATTCTTCTGAACAACTGGATACATTCACACATGCAATAAAACTTCATACGAGCTTATAAAACCTTCAACTTGACTGGAGGAGGACACATGAACTGTGTTAACGGTTTCATATCAAATTAGCACTAATGTATAGTTCTGCGCATACACTTCTAAATCTTGGAGTATACAACACATACACTTCTAAATCTTGGAGTATACAACACAAGCAACTGGACAAACATCTCACCCATTAAATTAATTCCTACATAGTACAAAATAACCAATACCTTCTCAACATTTGTTAACATCAATAACAAAAGGGAATTTAATTATGTGAGGATTTTGTGTTGCATTATAGAAAAAAATTGCAAAGATTTGTTGGAGCTGTGGAGTTAAACAGGGAACAATTCTGATTGGTGAATGCAGAGACACAAGGTTGTAGTGAACGATCAATCCTACCAAAACAATCTTAACTGACTTAGTGTAGATTGGTGGGATGGCTTCATGCCATTATTGCTATGCAGACATGTAGTTTGTATACTGTTGGCCTGTCGCAAATTTGAGGTGTCTCTGCATCCTGACCTGAACATTATGTGCAAGCAGACATACAGTGCTCACTTACGTGTAATGTACATTAACAGAACAAGTCTTCAGAACAACGCAGACACTGGACTGTAAATAATTGCACTCTAATATAGGCAAACACACAAAAAAGCCCAACTGAAACTATTTCAATATGACAGCACCTGTTGGATATTGAATTGTTGCGTATGTGTGTGCACAGAACCCTATGAAACTGCCTCATATATAGTGACTTATATTCATTCATATATATTCTAGACTGAGATGGAAGGAAGATGAGGGCACATCACATTCGTTTGATCGACATACTCTATAAGGAGGATCCCAATGTCAAGGTGGTGGAATGAGTCATCATCATCATTAGGGTCCTAACAAAATAAGGACACGGTCATGTGATTTCTCATTTAATAATCATCAGTAACATTAAACAATGTAATGTAGCCATGGGAGAGTCAGACAAATGAGAGGAGGTGTGAATTGGACCGTTAGAGTAAATTAAATAAACAGTTTGCCCAAAGAAGTTCAAAATAGCTGTTGCTATCACATTTTCCTTGTGTAATTTTTTTAATGGTTTGAGCTCCACAAAAAGAATGCCTGTCTAGCCTTGTTGTATAGGGATGTTGGGAGTTCACAGAGATCATGGTGTTCTCAGAAAATTCAGTTTTCAGATATCCTGTCAAAGTAAATAATTACTTACAAAGCATGCTTTGTAGAAGTCTCAGGGTTCATCACCAAGGAGACTAGGAAGCCCGCTGAGCACCAGTGTCTGAATACGAGTTGGCTCTTTTGAGAAATAAAATAACACGACTAACATTGTTGATTGCACAAACCATACAGTAGCACTTTCTGGGACATGTCATTACAGTGGCTGTGAAAAACATGCAATGCGAGTATATGATGGATATGAACCCACCGGTGTCTGTTGTAAAAGCTGGGTCGACAGCTGTCCAGTGTTCCCTCTCTTAGATTGAAATATCTCAATAAGACGAAGACTGTGCCGATCAGTACTTTCATAGAATTCCTGGTTGAGGTTCTTGTCCACAATCCTGAAAAATACAGCATATCATATTTCAAGACTAAATAATTGCTGGGCTTTTGGGTGAGTCTTAGACAGTGGACCTTAAGTGCATTAATGACGTGCGCAAACAGTGTTAGTGTAAGCAAGGAAATGGTACACTTCTACCTTCGCTCCCATGTTTTAATCTGTACCGTTTTAACAGGTATCTCCTTTTGTCACATATGAACTCATAATACTTACACTTCCACTGGATTTTTATATGAACCTGTAAAAAACACCTGAACAACTGAGTTCAAATCACATGGACTCTGCTGCAAAGCATTTACCAACATCTGCTAAGGACTACTGACCTCATCGTTTGCAAAGTTTGTTAAATTATTGCTAGAAATGGAGCCACAACACCGTTTTTGATACACTTTCTAGAGGCTCAGATGCAAGAAATGAGACGTCAGACAGAATTACAGTAAAGAATGAATTTATTTTACAAAGCTTTCAAAAACAGGACTACAAACTCAAACCAGAAACTCTCAGTAAACAGGATCCCCGGTGGGAATCCAGAGGGAGAACTGAGTCTATATGGAGATCTGGCAGTCTGGAAGCAGAACAGGTAGGAATACAGGGGGAGAGGTGGGTCCATGAGTGGCTATTGCAGTCTACAGGAGTGACTGAATGAACCGGGCTTATATTGCAGGAGATGAATACTGACAGGTGAACTGAATGAAATGATCACCGCAGCTGGCTCTACTTGCTGCAATCAGCAGACTGCAGGTAGGTGGAAGATGCAGAGGAGAGAAAGAGAGAGAGATGACAGAGGCAGCGGGAGCAAGGACAATAGGTAATTAAGCAGGAGGGAGAAAGAACGAAAAAGAGGAAGAAGGACAGCGATCATGACGCTCTCCTGCTGAGAATAAGTTCATCCGGGTCACCAAGTTAACAGCACCTCAGATTAGAGCCCAGATAAATGCCACACAGAGTTCTAGTAGCAGACACATCTCTACATCAACTGTTCAGAGGAGACTGCATGAAGGCCTTTATGGTCCAATAGCTGCTAAAAAAAAACATTACTCAGGAAAACCAACTAACAAAAGAGATTTGTTTAGGCCAAAAAACACAAGGAATGGACAGTACACCAGTGGAAATCTGTGCTTTGGTCCTATGAGTCCCTCCTTGTCTTTGTGAGACACAGAAAAGGTGAATGGACGGTCTCAACATCCATAGACGTGTGATGGTGTGGGGGTGCTTCGCTGGCAACACTTGGGGATTCATTCAAAATTGAAGGCACACTCAGCATCCTACGGCTCTGCTATTGGAGAGGGTGTCATTCGCTTTTTTCTCTCAACATGCATGGAAAAGCTTAACTCAGGGTTTTGCATCAGTTTTGGTACACTCAAAAAATAACTCATTGAATGAACTCAATTAAATTGTGTGCAGGATTTCCATCCAATATATATATATATATATATATATGGCATGCCGTTTAGGAATTTATATATATATATATATATATATATATATATATATATATATATATATATATATATATATATATATATATATATATATATATACATATATACATACATACATACATACATACATACATACATACATATATATATATATATATATATATATATATATATATATATATATATATATATATATAAAAATTCGGAATATATGGAATGAAAGTCGGAATATATATAATGAAAGTCGGAATATATGGAATGAAAGTCGGAATATATATAATGTTCAGACTTTCATTCCATATATTCGGATTTTCGTTCCATATATTCGGATTTTCGTTCCATATATTCGGATTTTCGTTCCATATATTCGGATTTTCGTTCCATATATTCAGAGTTTCATTCCATATATTCAGAGTTTCATTCCATATATTCAGAGTTTCATTCCATATATTCAGACTTTTATTCAACATATTCAGAGTTTCATTCAATATATTCCGACTTTTTTTTCCTACCGAGCCCCGGAAGGGACATGTCGGTATGGCGAAACGACAATGGAGGACACCCACCTGTACGAGAGTTTTATTGAGGTTTATTTTCAAATCGGCCTAAAATACAAAGACATTCAAGCAGTGCGATGCACGAGGAGTCTGCCATGCAGACTAGCGATCCTGATCCTGGTAAGTTTTATTTCTCCAATATCCTGCTGTTAATGAATACACCAGCTACAGCAGTCCCACATTAATATTATGAACGCTACACCAGCTAACGTGGTAGGACACAGCATCAGTGATCAGAGGTTGGCGTTGAACTGTTGTTTGCTAACCAGTTAGCCGCCGCTAAGCTAACAAACTATGAAACAATTCCTTATAAAACCTGAGAAAAGGAGCAGCAGTATTTCCTAACAAGACCTGTATTCAAAACCTCCCACGTTGTTACACAACGATCCATTAATTATATTACTGAACTATATGGTAATCATTGAAATTTCTCTTGAAGAATCAATGAATTGTTTGCTAACATTATAATTAATGCAAGTCAAAAACAAATTCAATTGATCAATTTAACACAATGAAGTAAAGAGTACTGGTAGTGTGCAGCTATTTTTATCATTTCAAGGTAAAATGCTGATTGTTCTTGAGGTTTCAACTTTGCAGATGTGGAAATTCAAAGCATTGATTTCTTATACTCAGATTTTTTTGGGTGGTTTTCAGTTGTGCCTCAAAGCAAGGCATTTAGCACTGTTGGAAATTATTACAGGAATTTTTGTAACACTTTCTAACATCGTATAGACAAAGCAATAATTAATCAGTTAATGGAGAAAATGGTTTTAAATTACAGATGCTATCAACAGCATGTCTTGTTCATTTATTTAGTTGTCGGCCTTGGAGGATGAGGTCCAGTTACCAGGATCACTACTCTGCAGCTCGCTGGTCCCGTCCTGCAGTTCATCCATGTCGTCCTCCTCTCAACAGACCAAATCAAGTAAGACCTGTTTAGACTGTGTGGACAACAGCATGATCAATATGTTAACTTTCAGCCCATCCTAAAATCCCAAAACAGAACATTTACTTTAACTGTGTTTATGAATATAGAAAGTAATTACTACCAACTAATACCTTTTTGGGTGCTTTTATGCAGGAAAAACTAAGCAGGATGCTGCTGTGGATCTGCTCTTCAGATTAGCTCTGCTGTGATTAACAATCTGCCTTCATCGCAGCCACAGGCAACGGAGAAGACAGGTAATTGTCAGAGATGTTTTGACTCTTAACACTGAACATGTTAGCGTTAGCTTAGTTACTTGGCTTCGACTATGTTTGCATCCATTACATAACAGTTAAACAAAAGCAATAAGTTGATGATAATATCTATGTTCATCTTTACAGATGGTCTTAAGGTTAATTGCGAGACAGAGGTCAGCTGTTGCCTGGATATCCGTGATCACGCCACTGGTGGAACACAATTGTACTGGATTTCAGCTGAAGGCTGCTGTTCTGTCCAAACTGTCATGAGACACTGACATTTTTATTGTGATATACCCTCCACTGTTGTTAGTTTTTGTTTCAATAAATTGTTTGAGATGAGGAAATCGCTATTGCATGCTTCTACTTAAATGCCCTACTTTCATGATTTGGTATCACCACAGCATGAATTTTTTACATTTTCCATAAATTTCACCCAAAAGTTGAATAACTATTTGTGAGCAGTGTATGTATACACGTCATGTAAGCACACTTCAATAATATATCTGCTGCAGTAGTGCAGTTTATGATATGTTCAAAAGCACCACTAATTATCTGTCAAAATGTGTGTAACACAAGTGTGCAGTGAACACTGAATAAAGTCTCTGTATATTATAGACAAAACACGCATCTTTCATCACAAATTTCTGTTTATTCACCCAAAGTGCAAGAGTAAAAATACAAAACAGGTGAAGTTAAATAACTAAAACGTAAAAGAATTTACAAAAAACTTTTTTTTTTCTAGAAAAGATCAGAAGTAGTGGATAATGCAGTTTATTTCTGTGACAGTCTCTCCAGCACTGACACCGTACGTCCCATCAGTCCAACCAAGGTGTCTGAATTTTCATCCATCCTCTGGATGTTCTGGAGCATGGCAGTGGTCAGGTCTTGGTCTCTGGATGTTCTGGAGCATGGCAGTGGTCAGGTCTTGGTGTCTTCTGAACTGTTCCTCTGACCTCTCCAGATACTGCAGCAGATCCACAGCAGCATCCCTCTTCCTTTTTCCTGCATAAAAGCACCCAAAAAAGTATTAGTTGTTAGTAATTATTTTCTATATTCATAAACACCGTTAACTTAAAGTAAATGTTCTGTTTTGTGATTTTAGGATGGGCTGAAAGTTAACATATTGATCATGTTGATGTCTGCACAGTCTAAACAGATCTGACTTGATTTGGTCTGTAGAGAGGAGGACGGCGTGGATGAGCTGCAGGACGGGACCAGTGAGCTGCAGAGTAGTGGTCCTGGTAACTGGACCTCATCCTCCAAAGCCGACAACTAAATAAAATGAACAAGACATGCTGTTGATAGCATCTGTATTACAAATCATTTTCTCCATTAACTGATTAATTATTGCTTTGTCCATACAATGTTAGAAAGTGTTACAAAAACACATGTAATAATTTCCAACAGTGCTAAATGCCTTGTTTTATTTGATAACAACTAAAAACCACCAGATACATCTGTCTATAAGAAAGCAGTGCATTGAATTTCTACATCTGCAAAGCTGGAAAATGACACAACAATCAGCATTTTCCCTTGAAATTATGAAAATAGCTACAGATTACCAGTTCTCTTTACTTCATTGTGTTAGTTTGATCATTTGAATCATTTGTTTTATAGACTTGCATTAGTGATACAAAACATAATCAACACATAAATTAGAATGTGTTCACAAAGAGTTTATTGGTTCTTCAAGAGAAATGATTACCATATAGTTCAGTAATATGATTAATGGGTCGTTGTGTAACAACGTGGGAGGTTTTGAATACAGGTCTTGTTAGGAAATACTGCTGCTCCTTTTCTCAGGTTTTCTAAGGAATTGTTTCATAGTTTGTTAGCTTAGCGGCGGCTAACTGGTTAGCAAACAACAGTTCAACGCCAACCTCTGATCACTGATTCAATTCAATTCAATTTTCAATTCAATTTTATTTATATAGCGCCAATTACAGTCAAACTGTCTCGAGACACTTTACAGAACCCATATGCCTGACCCCCAGAGCAAGCCAAAAGGCGACAGTGGCAAGGAAAACACCCTTTTAACAGGGAAAAAAACCTCGAGCAGAACCCGGCTCTAATGTGGGGGGACCCATCTGCCTGCTGGCTGGGCGGGTTGAGAGGAACAGAAGAGGGAGAGAGGTAGAGATAGAGGGATAGAGGTAGAGGGGAAGAGGTAAAGAGGAAGAGGTAGAGGGGTAGAGGTAGAGATAGAGGGACAGAGGTAGAGAGGAAGAGGTAGAGGGACAGAGGTAGAGATGGGGGGGGGGGGACAAGGACCATAAAACACACAGTATAATTCATGCATGATAAGACAGATGATATATGCAAAGTACAACTAACATGGAAACTATAGTTTACTGCTATGGTGTACAGCTCTGGCATTAAATATACTACATATATAGCTGGTGGTAAATTCAAAAATATGTAGATGAGCAAATCAAGTATAGTAAGGGCAATGCAGAGTAGATCGGTGGAAATGGGCAGCTGGAGGTGGGAGAGCAACCACACATCTGAAGCATCCAGCTCTGGGACCAGGGACACTCGGAGAAAGGACACAGAAAGAAACAGAGTGAATGTAATGCAACAATGGTATATATAGTAAATACATTAGTAGTTAGAGAAGGGCTCAGTGCATCAAGAGAGGTCCCCCAGCAGCCTAGGCCTATAGCAGCATAACTAGGGACAAACTAAAGGGACGTCAAGAGGGGAAGTCAGTTGTGCAAATGCAAACACCAGCTCACCCCGTCAGGGTCCCCCAGTCAGTCCTAACTATAAGCTTTGTCAAAAAGGAAGGTTTTAAGCCTGGTCTTAAAAATAGAGAGGGTGTCCGCCTCCCGAACCCAAACTGGGAGCTGGTTCCACAGGAGAGGCGCCTGATAACTGAAGGCTCTGCCTCCCATTCTACTTTTAGAGATTCTAGGAACAACAAGTAAGCCTGCATTCTGAGAGCGGAGAGTTCTGCTAGGATAATATGGTACTATCAGGTCTTTGAGATATGATGGAGATTGGTTGTTAAGAGCTTTATATGTCAGAAGAAGGATTTTGAATTCTATTCTAGATCTAACAGGAAGCCAATGAAGAGAAACCAGTACAGGAGAAATATGATCTCTCTTGCTAACTCCTGTCAGTACTCTGGCTGCAGCATTTTGGATCAGCTGTAGATGTTTCAGAGAGCTTTTGGGACAACCTGATAATAAGGAATTACAGTAGTCAAGCCTAGAAGTAACAAATGCATGGACTAGTTTTTCTGCATCACTCTGAGACAGGATGTTCCTGATTTTCACAATATTTCTCAGGTGGAAAAAGGAAGTCCTACAGATTTGTTTTATGTGTGAGTTAAAGGACATGTCCTGGTCAAAGATAACACCGAGGTTCCTCACAGTAGTACTGGAGGCCAATGTAATGCCATCCAGAGTAACTATATGCTTTGAAAGCAATTCTCTAAGATGTTTGGGGCCAAATATAATGACTTCAGTCTTGTCTGAATTTAGTAGTAAGAAATTATAGGTCATCCAGGTCTTTATGTCTTTAAGACAATCTTGCAGTCTAGCTAGCTGATTAGTTTCACTTGGCTTCATCGATAAATACAATTGAGTGTCGTCAGCATAACAGTGGAAATTAATACAGTGCTTCCTAATAATATTGCCTAAGGGAAGCATGTATAATGTGAACAGTATTGGTCCTAAGACAGAGCCCTGAGGAACTCCATGATTAACCCTAGTATGCTCAGAAGAGTCATTGTTGACATGCACAAACTGGAACCTGTCTGATAAGTAGGATTTAAACCAGTCCAGTGCTGTCCCTTTAATGCCAATACAATGTTCTAGTCGTTGTAATAAAAGTTTGTGGTCGATTGTATCGAATGCTGCACTAAGGTCCAATAAAATAAGTATAGAGACCAGTCCATTATCTGACGCTATGAGAAGGTCATTAGTAACTTTCACCAGAGCTGTTTCTGTACTATGATGCACTCTGAAACCTGACTGAAACTCTTCAAACAAGCTATTCTTTTGTAAATGTTCACATAATTGATTTGCAACTGTTCTTTCCAGAATTTTGGAGAGAAATGGGAGGTTGGAAATTGGTCTATAGTTGGCTAAAACAGCTGGATCTAGAGTGGGCTTTTTAAGTAAAGGTTTGATTACGGCAACCTTAAAAGCCTGTGGTACATAGCCTGTTACTAGAGAGAGATTAATCAGATCTAACATTGAGGAATTAATTAAAGGTAAATCCTCCTTGAACAGTCTAGTTGGGATAGGATCTAAATGCTGTGTCCTACCACGTTAGCTGGTGTAGCGTTCATAATATTAATGTGGGACTGCTGTAGCTGGTGTATTCATAGTGGGCTAACAGCAGGGTGTTGGAGAAATAAAACTTACCAGGATCAGGATCGGTGGTCTGCATGGCAAACTCGTAGTGCATCAACTCCAGCACGACTGTGGCGTTCAGGCCCCGGCTGGAATCACAGAATGCAGCCGGTCAAAATGGGATTGTTTTGGCCGATAACTGCTGCGTCCCCAGGAGCCAGTGGTTAGTTGGTGGAAACAAGGAATTGGTGCTCAGTCAGACACTGGCTCCGAACTTGCACTGGAACCAGCTTGCTCGAAAAGCAGTATCGTTTATGTGAAAACTGTGCCTCTTGTTAAGCACTGCTTGAATGTCTTTGTATTTTAGGCCGATTTGAAAATAAACCTCAATAAAACTCTCGTACAGGTGGGTGTCCTCCATTGTCGTTTCGCCATACCGACATGTCCCTTCCGGGGCTCGGTAGGAAAAAAAAGTCGGAATATATTGAATGAAAGTCTGAATATATGGAATGAAAGTCTGAATATATGGAATGAAAGTCTGAATATATGGAATGAAACTCTGAATATATTGAATGAAACTCTGAATATATGGAATGAAAGTCTGAATATATTGAATGAAACTGAATATATTGAATGAAAGTCTGAATATATGGAATGAAAGTCTGAATATATGGAATGGAAATCCGAATATATGGAATGAAAGTCTGAATATATGGAATGAAAGTCTGAACATTATATATATTCCAACTTTCATTCCATATATTCTGACTTTCATTCCATATATTCCGACTTTCATTATATATATTCTGACTTTCATTCCATATATTCAGATTTTCATTCCATATATTCTGACTTTCATTCAATATATTCTGACTTTCATTATATATATATTCTAAATTTCATTCCATATATTCAGAATTTTACATATATATATATATATATATATATATATATATATATATATATATATATATATATATATAATTTCCTAAACGGCATGCCATATATATATATATCTATATATATATATCTATATATATATGCATATATATATATATATATATATATATATATATATATATATATATATATATATATATATATATATATATATATATATATATATATATATATACGTTGCCCTAGCCCAGTGGTTCTCAAATTTTTTCTGTCGGGCCCCCTTTCGGAGGACAAAAAACTTTCGTGCCCCCCCAATTAACTACGTGCGTATATATATATATATATATATATATATATATATATATATATATATATATATAGGGGTTATAAACTGATATATTATCATGTTTTTTTATCTATATATATATATATATAAATAAAAATAATAAAAACTGTGAAAACATGAATATGCTGGGCTGTGTTATTTTATCTGATTCCATTTTGTTGTTTTTCACAGTAAAGATCAGGGGTGTCAAACTCATTTTAGTCCAGGGACCACATAAAGCCCAGTCTGATCTCCAGTGGGCCCCACCAGTAAAATCACAGCATAATAACCTATAAATAACCACAACTCCAACTTTTCCCCTTTGTTTTAGATTAAAAAAAAGTACATTCTGAAAATGTTCACATTTAATGAACTATCTTTTTACAAAATATTATGAACCTGAAATTTCTTAAGGAAAACAAGTTCAATTTCAACAGTAGCCTATTATGCCTCAGTTCGTCATTTACACGTGCATTGTAACTGCCAGATAACAGTTTATCTACAAAAACACAAAACATTCAGTCACAGGTATCTGGAACTGGACAATCTAGTATTTTACTTCATGATCAGAACAACTTGTCAAGTTCTAGAAATTATTTTAAATTTACAATTTTACAAATTTACAATTTACAGTTAAGGTTGTTGTAATTTTTATCATTTGTAAAGTCGTCCCGCGGGTCGAAGTGGACTGTCTGGTGGGCCGGTTTTGGCCCACAGGCCGTATGTTTGACATTGCTGGTAAAAATAATCAGAGATGAGCCGAGTATGTGACGTGATCGAGTACGCTGGTGTTCCGACTGCACATTAACGATGCGTTCTCCCGTTCTCCCGTTCTCAGGAGTCTGTACTTCTGTACGGCCAGTGCATATACCATAGATATATATAGAAGATCATTATTATTAATATTTTTTTGTATCTATGGTATATACAGTCATATGGGGTCAGCACAATTTCAGTATTGTACACCGCGAAAAACAGGCCGACGTTAAAACAGTAGTTCAGCTAATTAGTTCCGTGTTGAAGGACCTTTTCCTCCCAGTCGCCCGCGCCCCCCCTGACATGCCTCTGCGCCCCCCCAGGGGGGCGCGCCCCACTATTTGAGAAACACTGCCCTAACCCAATCTAACATCATCCAAGGAGTATGATTTAATTGGGTTCGTCCAACTAATTATTTTCAAATACAGCTAAATTAAAATATTTCTCCTCAGTAAATGCAACTGTTTTGTGTATTTTCAACTCATATTAATGCAATTATGTGGACATAAAATAACAATTATTTTACATTTGATCCCCCCTAAAATAACAAGATATGAGACAAAACCTGCTTAAAATGTTTTATTTCAAGCTTGCAAGAGTGGTCAAACCTGAACACTAATTAACATGCCTGCATGTTTACTTTAAGGCTAACAAAGACAGAACTGAGCAGGAAATTAAAACATAAAAAAATTAATATATGTTTAGTTCAGTTTACAATTTTGGTACCAAGAAAATATCAAAATAGAAAATACCAAGATTAACCCTGTAATTTGGTTCAACATCTTGAATATTCACGTGCACACAGGATAACACTCACTTGAACAATTTTAGCAATCTATGAACTTTTGTTTCATTGGAAATAGTACTCAGGTAACAAATTTCTAATTATTGAAAATTGATCAAACCCCACACAAACAGTAAAGATGCTATAAAAAATCAAGTCTTCACAGGTGGGTGATGAATTTCAGGGGGGCCCATAGAACAAAAGGGTCACTCAGTGCTTTGGTGAGTGGTTTGGTGTTCCTCACTTCCTGGCTTTCACAGCCAGCAAATCTCAACTCAACCGAACAAATAAAACATTTTCAGACCCACACACCAAACTCCAAAATGCAAATCATCATGAATTATGAATACACACACCAAGAAATCTCATTTTTAACTTGAATAATTCACACCAAGACCTCTAGGTTTAACTTGAATATCTTCAGCAATGTAATAACATTTTTCCATGAACTGAAAATGACAATTAACAGCGTCGGCATAACATTTCACAGAAGTGTCAAATCCATATGAAGCAGGTCACGTATTCTTAAGAGCAAACTAGGTTAAATGTTATTTCGCAATCAACACGCCCACGCATGCACAAGTGTTCTAATTGCAGGGTGAAGACGCACCGGATTGGACGAAGACTGAAGACATGAGCGGAGGCGACATTAGCCTAGACCAATCAGATAGAAGCACATTTCCTCATATAAAACTCTGTATAATGTTACGTTAGCATTCCCTCTTGTGACGGCCTCTGTACACTAGACGACTACTGTTAGCTAGACCAAGTGGGAATTTGTATGCATACATTCTGATTATCCAATGCCACTAAATATTCTTAATTGAATATCTGTTTCTGAGTCTTAATTGATCCTGAGTGGTTCCTCAATAGCAAGCAACGAACACGCACGGCAGAGGTGGTCACCTCTTATGCAAATAACTTGATTTTCAGCTGCTGGATCTTTGTGTTCAGCTTGTGCCCATCCAGATTCATTATGATATTTTGGAAAAATTCAAAGGTGTACTTCAGGTTGTCTGGAAAGCTGAGATCAAGCATAAATGGCATAAATGAGCCCAAACAGCATGACAAAGCCCAGGATGACACTGCCAATGTTGCTGAGAACTTTAACATCTTCGATCACAATTCCCACATCCACTGGCTCCTCAATCCCCTCTCTTCTGATTGTGTAGATCCCTATGGTTGTGTCTGCGATGTCCCTCTCTGCATCCTCAGTGGCGGAGGCCTGCACGTCAACACAATACAGAACAATGATGCTGAGAGAAATACTGAACACCAGAAACAGAATACTACATACTAAAATATAAATACGTTTATATTACATTATTAACTGTACTGAAAAGAGACAGACTTCATAAAGTGTCAGTATCAAAATCAGATACCAATTGCTGCCAAATAACACTTTGGTGAAATTCCCTCATGGACATAATAGTGCGCATTTTAAATTGTATGTGGGTGACACTGTTTTATGATGCATGCATAGGAAACATACAGTGATAAATGTACCAGATATTCCTTGAAGAATGAGTCTGGATCTTCATTGATGGAGATGACAAGGCTTCACAGGATGCATTCCCTCTTAGTGTTGTTATTCCATCCATCCATTATCTATACACCGCTTAATCCTCACTAGGCTCGGGGGGGGGGGGGGGGGGGGGGGGGGGCTGGAGCCTGTCCCAGCTGACTCGGCAGGGGACACCCTAGACAGGTCGCCAGTCTGTCGCAGGGCCACATATAGAGACAAACAATCACTCTCACATTCACACGTACGGGCAATTTAGAATGATCAATTAACCTCAGCATATTTTTGGACTGTGGGAGGAAGCCGGAGTGCCCGGAGAAAACCCACGCATGCACAGGGAGAACATGCAAACTCCATGCAGAAAGATCCCGGGAAAGCCGGGACGCGAACCAGGGATCTTCTCGCTGCAAGGGGAAAGCGCTAACCACTACGCCACTGTGCAGCCCTAGTGTTGTTATTGTCACACTAAAATAAAGACAACAAAGATAGAATTTAGTCACATGTAGGTCCAACAGTGTCACGAGGGCAACAGGTTGTCTGGAGACCATACAAACAATAACACCACATACAGTAAGTAGGCCATTCTTTTCAAAAGTATGTAGAAAAGAAACATTAAAATAATACAGTGAAAGGAGTGTTCTGTGAATTTCTACTAACCAAATCACTGATCATCAGGACATCTTTGATCCTTTTGCCCCTTCATTCCTCCTTCCTTCTTCCTCTTGAAGATCTTTCGCAGCTTGTCTGAGAAGTGATCAAACTGTGACATGAATTTTGATTGCAGTGGCTTAGTGGTGATCTGCAAGAACTCTGCATTCATCTAGAAATATTGATTAAAAAACAGAACACAGGAATTTGTTACTGCTTCTATTGTTACTACCATGAAGGAATATGTGATTGTCCAATCAATCATCAAGTAGAAGAATAAAAACAGTCAACACATACAAATGTACGGGTTTACTTACTTCACTCATTTCGAACAAGGCAGGCCATCTGTCCTTAAACTCTGCTATCATGGGCCCCTGCTCCACAACCTCTAGTCTTCTTTGGGAAAAGGGTTTCTCCATTTTTGCTTTAATCACCACTCTGTTGTGACACTTTTTCACTTCTGACAATAAAGCAATTCTCTCATTCTCCAAGCTTTCTGGGGTTTCAATTTTGGGTGCAGAGGAATATAATGAATTTCAGCCTTTCTTGGTTTCTTGAAATTGGCTGCAGCTTTGCCTCGGCCTTCTCATTTGTGATTTAAGGAGTTCACACAGATTTCAGGATGTCCAAGACGCCCAAGCTTTGTTCGATAGTTTTGCATTTTATACTTAAGTGATTGTTTCCATCCGCAAAATCCTTTTTTGCTACCCAGCTGTCCCAAACAAGGATGCGCCTTCGTCAAAGCCGCTGCCACTTCTTCACACTTACAGTCTTTTGGATATTTAGTGTATTTCATCAGTTCTTGGGCGAGGCCATCAAGGATGATTCCTTTCAGCTTTGGGTCAGGGTTGAAGTGTGTTCCATTCATCTCAAACTCTGTATTCTTTTGGTGGAGCTCAAATTTAGCCTCGTAGGTGAATTTAGGGACCACAAAAACCTTCGGCCAGGAGGACATTTTTGAAGACCGAGTTTCTGGGGATGAATGAGGGGTTGATTTGTACAGCGTGTCATCACTGCAAGATGAGGCTATTGAGGAAGCAGAGGCTTCAGGCTCTGGGCTTGTGGTGACAAAAGTCTCAGCAGATGAGTCTATTGTTGTCCAAAGTTGTTTAAAACAATCCAAGTGGACTTTAAGAAAGTTCCTTGAAGATGTTTCACCTCTCATTCAAGAGGCTTCTTCACTTCTGGTGGTGGTTGATGTTGCCTCAGCTTATAACCTCTGTGAGGTGTGGTCAGTGCTATTCACATTCCGACCACCATTGCCAAGGCCCATCTGGCTCCTCAACGATGGTCGTTGGGAGCCAGGGAGTGACAAAGGGGGTCGTTGAAATGCAAGTTTCACCAAGCCCTCGTATGCTACTGGTGGTCATTAGCATGGGCCACTTCACATGAGTCATTCTGCTGAGTAGTTCTTTTGGGGAGTTTTGAAAGGACCTGATTGTAAATCGGTGAAAGATGATGTCGCAGACCACCCCCCCTGTTCAGAGATGGCTTCTCCCCTTTGACATAGATGGCTTCTCTCACACCTCTCTCAAACCATCTGTCCTCCCTGTCCAAAATCTGAACATTGGTGTCCTAAAATGAGTGTCCCTCTTCCTTGAGGTGAAGGAAGACCGCCGAATCCTGTCCCGAGGAATTGGCTCTTCTGTGTTAAGCCATTCGCTTGTTAAGTGGCTGTTTGGTTTCCCCTATGTAGAGATCTGAGCATTCATCGCTGCATTTAACTGCATACACCAGGTTGCTCTTCTGACTGTGTGGTGTGGGGTCTTTTGGGTGGACCAGTCTTTGTCTGAGGGTATTATTTGGCTTAAAAAAGACGGGGATCTGGTGTTTGTTGAAGATCCTCCTCAGTTTTTCAGACACTCCAGACACATACGGGATCACTATGTTGTTTCGCCTGTTCTTCTTCTCTTCAGTCCTCACTGGGTTGGTCTCCTTTCTGGATCTTGTGTGAGCCTTCACAAAGGTCCAATCAGGATATCCACAAGTTTTCAGTGCCCCTTTCAGGTGTTTGTGTTCTTTTTCCTGGCCTTGGGTACTGGTGGGTAACTTGTCGGCCCTGTATTGCAGGGTCCTGATGACCCCTAGCTTGTGCTCCAGTGGGTAGTGAGAGTCAAAAAGCAGGTACTGGTCCATGTGTGTTGGTTTCCTGTATACCCCAACACTCTGACTTCTGTCCTCTTCTATGTGTTGTAGATTATTTCTGAAGTCATGGCCATGTATGTGTGTATGTTAAATACTTATAACAATATGTCAGGGCTGCTCCAGCAGGCTCTGGCTAGGGCTCCTCCCTCCTTTTGTGTCTTTTCCCTTTTTAGGTATCCAGAGTGTTGTGGCAGCGACGGCAGGTGAACAATCAGGGGCATCAGCTGAAGTAGGAACAGGTGTGGCGGAGCCAGTCAGCCTTCCACCTCCCCGCTATATATTCAGACGCCAGTCACCAGTTGGACGCCGGACTGCGAATGCACATAGTCAGTTCTGCTGCCTGTTCACTCTAGCCAAACCAAGAGTTGGATTTTTTGTAATTTGTTTGTTCTCCCTTCCAGTGAGAACCTCACCTGCTCCTGTGTCGGAACCGCCGCTTTGGACTTCCCTGCGTCTACAGTTTCTGGCGGACACCGGAATCCTCGCCACCCACTCGTCATCTTCAAGAGCTATTCCTTGAAGAATGAGTCTGGATCTTCATTGATGGAGATGACAAGGCTTCACAGGATGCATTCCCTCTCCATCCATCCATCCATTATCTATACACCGCTTAATCCTCACTAGGGTCGCGGGGGGTGCTGGAGCTTATCCCAGCTGACTCGGGCGAAGGCAGGGGACACCCTAGACAGGTCGCCAGTCTGTCGCAGGGCCACACACAAAGACAAACAAGCACTCTCACATTCACACCTACGGGTAATTTAGAATAATCAATTAACCTCAGCATATTTTTGGACTGTGGGAGGAGTACCTGGAGAAAACCCACGCATGCACAGGGAGAACATGCAAACTCCATGCAGAAAGATCCCGGGAAAGCCGGGACACGAACCAGGGACCTTCTCGCTGCAAGGTGAAAGTGCTAACCACTACTCCACTGTGCAGCCCGTAATGAATACCAGTTAAAAATTTTTTATTTGTTTTGTCACAGGCTGATGATGAAAACACCGCGGCAGCTATGGCAGAGACCGTCTATGGCATCTACATCATTCGACACAGCGGTGCAGAGCTCAGTGATGCCCCAGAGGATGTGGGAGTCATTCCGGAGGGGGTGATGGTACTCCATGAGTTGAGGAATGTACCATTTGCACTGGCCATCTTCCTGGCCTTTGTGTATAATCTGAACCTGAGTTACCCCCCAGAGCTAAAATATACATTCGAAGCTCTGCAGAAAATAATCCTAGAGCTTGATGGGAACAGACTGTCTGCAAAAGTTCAGGCCCTTAAGACAGTTCTTTCCCGTTGAGAATTTTTGCTCAACTGGGGGAAAACCCTTTTGTTTTCCTTTAAGATGTTCTAAGTTCACTTGCAAAGTTTTTTTATGAACACTAAATCTGACATTTTAATGGGCAGGTCCCATTATTTAATGTTGAGTCTATAAGAGGGCTGAGAATACAAAAAGTATATTACCCCATGTCCCAAACAGCATCTTCAGTTTAGATCAGCAAAGACTTTTTTTGTAATGCTTTTCTTCCGTACCAAGTACTCAGATCCTTTGTAATTGTGATTTAAAACACAAAGCGGTTCTCAACTGGGTTCCAAATTTTTCTGTACTCTTTAAGTTTTTGCCTTTTATTTTATTTTTATTTTTTTTAAATTCATTTTGTTCAGTGTAGATTTTTGGTCACTTTCTAAGATAAGATAAGATTTATTTTGGTCAGTTGTGGTAATTTCAGTATGTGGCAACACACACGTGAAAGTAGTAAAGAAACCTGGTTAGATTGTGTGATCGTGAGGACACCAGCAGATTAATGTATATCTATAAAAAGCATAAATTAGGAGGACAGATAAGTATATCACAAAACTGTATACCCAATCTCTGGCTTTACTATACTGAACTATAGGAAAATGTGGGGGGACCCATCTGCCTGCTGGTCAGGAGGGTTGAGAGGGACAGAAGAGGTAGAGAGGTAGAGGTAGAGGGGTGGAGAGGTAATGGGAATGGGGGTGGGGTGTGGGTGGGGGGAAACAAGGAACATAAAACACACAATTTGATACATGTATGATAAGATGATACATGCAAAGTACAACTGACATGGAAACTGATTATAGTTTACCGCTATGGTGTACGGCTCTGGCATTAAATATACTACATATGTAGCTGGTGGTAAAATTCAAAAATATGTGGATGAGCATATCAAGTATAGATTCAGATTCAGTAAGGGCAATGCAGAGTAGATTGGTGGAAATGGGCAGCTGGAAGCAGTGGGCTGGAGGAGGGTCAGCAGCAGCATCCCACAGATGGAGACTAGGCCAGTTGGTGGGAGAACAACCACAGGTCTGAAGCATCCAGCTTTGGGACCAGGGACACTTGGAGAAAGGACATAGGGAGAAACAGAATGAGTGTACTGCAATATCGGTGTATATATTAAATAGAAAGGTAGATAGAGAAGAGCTCAGTGCATCCAGAGAGGTCCCCCAGCAGCCTAGGCCTATAGCAGCATAACTAGGGGCAGAACTAAGGGACAAAGGGGAAGTCAGCTGTGCAAATGAAGACTCCAGCTGAACCCCTCAGGGTCCCCAAGTCAGCCCTAACTATAAGCTTTGTCAAAAAGGAAGGTTTTAAGCCTGGCCTTAAAAATAGAGAGGGTGTCTGTCTCCCGAACCCAAACTGGGAGCTGGTTCCACAGGAGAGACGCCTGATAACTGAAGGCTCTGTCTCCCATTCTACTTTTAGAGATTCTAGGAACAACAAGTAAGCCTGCAGTCTGAGAGCGAAGAGTTCTGCTAGGATAATATGGTACTACCAGGTCTTTAAGATATGATGGAGATTGGTTGTTAAGAGCTTTATATGTCAGAAGAAGGATTTTGAATTCTATTCTAGATTTAACAGGAAGCCAGTGAAGACAAACCAGTATAGGAGAAATATGATCTCTCTTGCTAACTCCCGTCAGTACTCTGGCTGCAGCGTTTTGGACCAGCTGTAGATGTTTCAGAGAGCTATTGGGACAACCTGATAATAAGGAATTGCAATAGTCAAGCCTAGAAGTAACAAATGCATGGACTAATTTTTCTGCATCACTCTGAGATAGAGAGAGAGATGTTCCTGATTTTTACAATATTTCTCAGGTGGAAAAAGGAAGTCCTACAGATTTGTTTTATGTGTGAGTTAAAGGACATGTCCTGGTCAAAGATAACGCCGAGGTTCCTCACAGTAGTACTGGAGGCCAATGTAATGCCATCCAGAGTAACTATATGCTTTGAAAGCGAGTTTCTAAGATGTTTGGGGCCAAATACAATGACTTCAGTCTTGTCTGAATTTAGTAGTAGGAAATTACAGGTCATCCAGGTCTTTATGTCCTTAAGACAATCTTGCATTCTTGCTGGCTGATTAGTTTCATCTGGCTTCATAGATAAATCCAATTGAGTGTTGTCTGGGTAACAATGGAAATACAGTTCTTCCTAATAATATTGCCTAAGGGAAGCATGTATAATGTGAACAGTATTGGTCCTAAGACAGAACCCTGAGGAACTCCATGAATAACCCTAGTATGCTCAGAAGAGTCATTGTTGACATGCGCAAACTGGAACCTGTCTGATAAGTAGGATTTAAACCAGTCCAGTGCCGTCCCTTTAATGCCAATACAGTGTTCTTTTCGCTGTAATAGAAGTTTGTGGTCGATTTTATCAAATGCTACACTAAGATCCAACAAAATAAGTATAGAGACCAGTCCATTATCTAACGCTATGAGAAGGTCATTAGTAACTTTCACCAGAGCTGTTTCTGTGCTATGATGCACTCTGAGGCCTGACTGAAACTCTTCAAACAAGCTATTCCTTTGTAAATGTTCACATAATTGATTTGCAACTGTTCTTTCTAGAATTTTAGAGAGAAATGGGAGGTTGGATATCGGTCTATAGTTAGGTAAAACATCTGGATCTAGAGTGGGCTTTTTAAATAAAGGTTTGATTACAGCAACCTTAAAAGCCTGTGGTACATAGCCTGTTACTAGAGATAGATTAATCAGATCTAACATTGAGGAATTAATTAAAGGTAAAGCCTCCTTGAACAGTCTCGTTGGGATAGGATCTAAAAGACATGTTGATGGTTTGGATGTGGAAACTGTTGAAATTAGTTCAGAGAGATGTATAGGAGTGAAAAATTCTAAATATCCATCTGGTCTTACAGCCAATTCTAAAGCATCTATACTCACTGATACATCTGTGACATTTGTAGGAAGGGCCAGAATATTTTTTTCTCTAATCATAACAATTTTATCTGTAAAGAAGCTCATGAAGTCGTTACTGCTCAGAGCTAAAGGAATACAAGGTTCAACAGAGCTCTGACTCTTTGTCAGCCTGGCTACAGTGCTGCAGAGAAACCTGGGGTTGTTCTTGTTTTCCTCTATTTAAGATGAATAGTATGTTGTCCTGGCATCATGAAGAGCTTTTTTTAAAAATAAATTACTTGACTATTTTTCCAAGCTACACAAACTTCCTCTAAATTACTGGAATACCACTTACTTTCCAGCTTTCGGGATGCCTGCTTTAAAGTCCACAGCTGGGAATTATACGAAGGAGCAAGTCCTCTCTGAGACAGAACTTTCTTTTTTACAGGTGCAACACTATCAAGTGTTGTACGCAGTGAGGCTGAAGCATTATTAACAAAATAATCCACTTCTGTGGCAGTAAAATAATATTTCTCTTCCATTTTATCAGTAAGTGGTGCTGAATTAAATAGAGAGGGTATTATTTGCTTAAATCTAGTCACTGAATTGTCAGACAGACATCTACTGTAATGATATTTATTCGTAACTCCAATACAATCCATTGTTGTAAATTGAAATGTTATCGTTAAATGGTCAGAAAGAAGAGAGATCCAGGGAAATACTGTTAACTGTTTGATTTCTATGCCATACGTCAGAACAAGGTCTAGGGTGTGATTAAAACTGTGAGTTGGTTTATTTACATGTTGAGAAAACCCAAATGAGTCTAATATTGAATTAAAAGCTGTCGTAAGGCTGTCACTGTCCACGTCAACATGAATGTTAAAGTCACCCACAATAATCACTTTATCTGAGCTGAGCACTAAATCAGATCAAAAGTCTGAGAACTGAGATAAAAACTCAGAGTAAGGAGCAGGAGGACGATATACAACAACAGATAGAACTGGTTTCTGAGCTTTCAAATCTGGATGAGAGGAAACTGAGAGTAAGATTTTCAAATGAACTGTAACTAGGTTTAGGTCTCTGGTTAATTCTTAAGCTCGAGTTGTAAATTGCCGCCACTCCTCCTCCTCGGCCTGTGATTCGAGGAACATGACAGTTAGTATGACTAGGAGGAGTTGAATCAGTTAGACTAACATATTCTTCCTGCTGCAACCAGGTTTCAGTTAAACAGAACAAATCAATCTGGTGATCGGTTATCAAATCATTTACTAACAGAGATTTAGATGAGAGAGATCTAATATTTAACAGACCACATTTAATTGTCCTGTTTCTTCGCTCAGTTGAAATAGTGGTATTTATTTTTATTAGAATCCAATTATTAGCCAATAATCTTGAGAGACAAACTTGAGGAACTGAGTGTGGAGCCTGCTTTCATAAAATGGATTACGAACTACTTGACAGAGAGGCCACAGTGCGTAAGACTGGGGATACAGTCTCTGGAACTGTGGTGACCAGCATCGGAGCTCCCCAGGGAACTGTGTTATCCCCTTTCCTATTCACCCTTTACACATCAGACTTTGCCTATCAGTTGTCATCATGTCATATCCAGAAATACTCTAAAGATACAGCTGTGGTGGCCTGTGTGAAGGAAGGGGATGAGGGGGAATACAGGAAGGTCATTTCGGACTTCATGCACTGGAGCTAGTGCAATGGACTTGTGCTAAACACGTCCAAAATGAAAGAGATGATAGTGGACTTTGGCAGGCCGAAATCACAGCATCAACCAGTTCGGATCAACGGTGAGAGTATCGAGGTGGTCACTACCTACAAATATCTGGATGTGCACCTGGATCACAAACTGGACTGGTCAGTGCATGCTAATGTAGCATACAAAAAAGGTCAGAGCAGACTCTACTTCCTCAAAAGACTGAAATCTTTTGAAGTCTGTAATGAGATGCTGTACCTTTTTTATCAATCATTGGTGGCTAGTGCTGTATTTTTTTGCTGTGGTGTGCTGGGGAAACTGTATGACGGTCAAAGAGGGGAATCAGTTGGACAAGCTGGTCCGGAGGTGTGTGCCAGTGATGGGGAACAGAGTGGACTCTGTTGGAGAACTGGTGGAGAACAGACTGAGGAGCATGATGAAATCCATCCTCAGTAACAGCAGACACCCCCTGCATGAAACTGTGGCTGCTCAGCAAAGCAGCCCCAGTGTGCTTCTTCTTTCTATGCGGTGCAGGTCTGAGAGGTTCAGGAGGTCATTTGTACCGACCGCAATAAGACTATACAATGGATCTTGCTAATGTGCACTTTATTATTATTGATAGTAGCTTTTAACCTGTTATTTATCTTTTTATTTACTATTTATCTTTTTTACTGTGTATGGATGAATCTGAATGTATGTCGCACACTGTGGGCTGCTGGACACCAGAATTAACTCATATTTAAGACCATAAACTCAATATATATATACATATATATATATATATATATATATATATATATATATATATATATATATATATATATATATATATATATATATATATATATATATATATATATATACTAAAGTAACATAAAGTAACACCTAAAGTAACACATCTAGGGGGCAATAGGGTCTCTTGCTCATTTGTATACAGTCAGGCTTCTTTTAACAGGCACAGAAGTCACCCTCTGCTGGCTACTCAAAATATTGTTTGTTAAAGGCACTTACATACTGGCTTCGCTTTTCAGACCTGTAAGATTTTTATGTACAGTCGCAGTGCACAACATAATGATGAGGTTCTTCTCAATGTGGAACTGTGGTTGATGGGTGGCTATCCTGGTGAGATGGGTTTTGCAGTCCTAAAACAACCAAAATGAAGTGTCCTGCACCACCTCCATCTAAGTGATACAGTCCCGACAGCCTGCACAGATAGCTGACAGACTTGGCATTGGGATGCATGGAGAAGCTGGTCCTGGCCAGCCACTAGGAGCTTTATCCTCCGATCAGTCTGCTGTCTTCAATCTGGTTGGCCACTGTTCTGATGCAGGTTATACTTGGTTTCTTTATTTATTTTGTGTCTTTATATTATTCTTTATCCCCTTTTTTCTATTTCTGTGTAGTTTTATTTATGTGTGTAATTTTCATTGTTGTGTTAATATTCTATTTATTACTGCATACCTTTTTCAATATATTAAAGTGGTTACTTTGAAAGTAAAGTGGTTAAATTAAAATTATATATTTTTGTTGTTATTTATTAAAATTGATAATTAAAAGTCATCAAAAATGAATGATATCGACTGAAATTAAATATATCATTATGAATTATTAATTTATAGTTCCGATCCCCACTATAGACTAAGTGCATACCATTTATTATTACTGACCTGTTTGCTTGCACCCATTTCACATAGGAGTTCGGTATGTCAGTGGTAAATGTAAATGGTACATGGTCGGCACTTATGAAGAATTTTTCTACCGTAGTGGTGCTCATTGTGCTTTACAATGTATACTTTTTTTTTTTTTTACCCCCTTCACTTCCTATGCTAGTGTAACCCCCCTGGCCCGGTGTTCCAGTTTAACTGGTGATCAGGTTAACTGGCGATAGTTGTTTTCGGTGAGGTCTTCTTTATCTGATCTTTATTTCACGTAAATCCAGTTCTGATCGTGACGAATCTGCGGACGAAACATCTGGAGACGCAAACTATCGCCAGTTAACCTGATCACCAGTTAAACGTGTCAGGTGGGGTGTGTTTATAAATCCTGTCTGTATGTGTAAACAAAGAGACACACGTTTTAGCTTTCATTCAGCTCGGCAGCAGGATTTATTCTGCTTTCTTCAACAAGAAATAATGACACAAAATATTCTATTAATTCGGAAATTACTCTATAATACCAGATGTATAGACAGTATTCTGAATCTGACAAACAATTGTGGGCTTCAGAAAACAAATACAAAACATTTCTCCACACAAACTTGTCACGGTCACTTACATATTCTTTGAATTCACTCCAAATTACACATGAAACAACATTTAAACTAACAGTGCCAAACTTTACTGATTCTGTGTTAGCAAGTTACTTAGCTTATTAGCAACAGGTCCGCCAGCCTAGCATGGTCGCGTGCGACAAAACAGCTATATCTCTACCCATAACTTCGACAAAACTCGACTCTAAACATTGCACATTATAGCCAAGAATTCACAACACAATATGCCCTTATTCTGGGGTACATGCATATGGTTTTGAGGAATATAAACCCACCTGTATGTGTAAACAAAGAGACACACGTTTTAGCTTCCATTCAGGTTGGCAGCAGGATTTATACTGCATACTTAGACACAATGAAATAGTTTTTTAAAAAATTTCTATATAAGGGTATCTGTTTTTAAACACATTTTTAACATAACATTTTTAGCAATTAGCTGTCTTAGTCTCAATGACTTTTTAATCTTTTCTTATGACATTTAACCTTTTAACTGTATTCCCATTCATCTCTAAGATAAACATTTTTAACCCTTTACACTAGCCATGCTAAGCTTTGTCATAATGTTTATATAATGTTTCTGTAATGTAATAATTAATGTAATATTTTTGGACGGTTCTTATTACTGCACATTCAGTGTCATGAATTTTAGAATTGAAGGGATTTTTGAAGGGTGTAGCCCATGCCCAAAACAGACGTTTTGCAGATGCTTTGACACAACCAGAGCCCTGAAAAGAGATTTTCATCTCAAGGACTCTGGAGAGAGCCATCAATATTTCAGAATAAAAGCATCAGTACTATAACCAAGTCATCACTGTAAATGAGAAATTGTTCTCACCTGAGCTTACCTGGTAAAATAAAGAATAAAAAAACACCAAACAGAAAAATCATAGACTGTAACTTGTCAGTTCTGTCGGTCAAATCAGTTGTTATGTTAGTAAAATCCATAACCATACAACCATGCACCAGAAGCCATTCAGAAGAAATTAGTAACTCAAGACATTTTGAACAAAGTTCCTTAAGATACTCGGTTTACAACCAATTGAGTCTACTGTCTATGCAATGCAATAATCCAAACATCTACACAGACACTGCAACTTAAAGGATACTCTTATTGCTCCACTTATTGGTTGTGTTAGAGCCACAAGACCCCTTTTTTTGGGCCAATCAAACCCTCATGCAGGACGCCAAAGCTTTGTTTCAAACTTAATAAACCTTCTTCCATGAGATTTCAAGCTTTCAAGATAAAGACATAACAGACAAACAAGAAAATAATATATTCAAATATAAATAGAGGTATTGAACCAATGAAGGCCAATTAACCCCCTCGGCCCGGCCAGCAGGCAGATGGGTTTCCCCACATTAGAGCCGGGTTCTGCTCGAGGTTTTTTTTCCCTGCTAAATGGGTGTTTTCCTTGCCACTGTCACCTTTTGGCTTGCTCTGGGGGTCAGACATATGGGTTCTGTAAAGCGTCTCAAGACAATTTGACTGTAATTGACGCTATATAAATAAAATTGAATTGAATTGAAATTGAATTAACAAAAATAGTAGGAATGCAGGAAAATGCTTAAAATTACCATTTTTTTCCCACCTAAAAATACTATTGCTACTATTGTTTATTCATTTTAGCTAATTATCGTCAATGCATTTTGTTGTTGTTAGTCTTCTAGGCTATATTTTCTGCCAATCCTTAAACAGCAATTTACAGCAATTTAACAACACTTGATACTCATCACTATACTATTTTCTGCTGTTTGGATTTTTATAGAAACTTTTAATGACCTACTTGTGTGTGATATTTAAATGTTTACCTACATTTGTTCATCTTTGTTGCTGTTGTTGTTTTAATCATCTGTCTGTAATAATCGTCTTGAAACCACAGTCCCATGAAGCTAATTCATGGATTCATACTGCCATCTTCTGGATCTCAAGCCAGTGTCGTTCGCTGTTTATTTATCATTTTATTTTGCAAAACGATCAACTTAAAAATAGACAGTGGCCAGAGATGAAAGCTAAACAAAACATATTTGTTTCATTTCGTAACAGAAGAAAATGTTAGGAGCAGGTCAGTGTTATGCTGAATCTTATTCTGAAGCGATTCCGGAGGCACTGTTGTGTGTTTTCCGTGCGTGAAGGAAGCTTGACCGAAGTGCTGCTGGAAGCTGTCAGGCTTCTGTCCGTCTCACCCTTAGCGTTTTTCTCAGCATGGCATCTCAAGAGCTGGCAAGAAAGCTGCAGTCGCGGCTGGCCGCTACGCAGGAAGGTGAGCCGAGGCCGGAGCCCGAACAAAGCCCGGTTCGGCCCAAACCGCAAGAACCCGAGGCTGCCTGTGGCGATTCGTCCTCCGAGCTGTCGGCCAAACTGACCCGCAGACTGGACATCAACGAAGGCAGTACTGCTCCTCGACCGACCCGCGTCTTTAACCCTTACACGGAGTTCAAAGAGTTCTCTCGCAAGCAGATTAAGGATATGGAGGCGATGTTCAAACGGTAAGGCTAAGTCTGCCAGTTCTTGTGTCTGTTTACACATAGGCTATAGCAGTGGGCCGACATGTTTATTTGCAATTGTGGGGATTGGGACTGAATGAGCAAGCAGGGCTGAAGCCCGTGATAAGATTAGGTGCTGCTGCTGACGTAGTCTGCAAGTGAAGGGATGTTGTGAGCTTGCTCGCTGATTCACAGTGACTCTGACTGTAGGCCATTTGCACTGTTAGCTGGTTGCTACCCAGTGTTTTGGCTATCCACTGTTGTGTCGTGAGGAGAGACCTCAGAGAAGTGTACTACGAATCGAGATTAGTGGGTTAGTGAGGTATGTTGAGCTTAAAGCCAGAGTTTAGTGTCATGAAGGAGGATGTCTGCTAGATCTCCACGGCAACTGATGCTGTGGGGCTAACCTGGTTCAGGGCAGGTTATGATCAGAGTTTCAGATTTAAATCGGCTGGAAGAAGCATTTCAAATCGTTTCCTGGTGATTATTTGTTATGTTATGTTTGGTCCTGATTTGTTGTCAAGTTCGTTTACTGTGCTGGTACTGCAGCTGATAGAACACAGATTGGAAAATTGATTATTTTATTTATTGGAGAGAATATTCAATCAGTAATTTTAATTTCACATTAAATTGATATCTTGCATTATGGGACAATGTCAGACCTAAATACACTCCAATACAATATCATGATTAAATATATATGAAGTGTAAAGTTTAATAGCTTTAATGCCGATTATATAGTTATGTTAACACACGTTTAACTGTTTTCTCCCAGCATTCTTGTCTTGCATCATTTCCAGTGGCTGAGCATTTTAATGTCAGAAATTATTATCTTTAGGGTCCGAGCATGAATGGTGCAAGAACCCTATTGGAATGCAAGGAATTATTGTTTTTCGGCAAGCTGATTTGCATTTTTGAGTCCTAAACATGCTGAGAAACTCATGAAAATTGCACACACATCAGGACTGGTGAAAAACTTTCGATTTTATGGGATGTGAGCACGTGTGTTAAAATGGCTCCATAGCACCCCTTGCATCACTACTAAGGGCAAGACATTTCACCTGTATCTACAGAATTTGGTAGGCTTTTGTAACCAGTGTTGGGCACCTAACTTTTAGAAAGTAATTAGTAATAGTTACTGGGTACTTCTCCCAAAAAGTAGTTTGAGTTTGTAACTGAATTACTCCACTCTAAAAGTAACTACTTACCAGGGAAAGTAACTGTTGTCTTACTTTTTATTTTTTGTTTAAATATGTCTGACAATTTGGATTTTTTTCTAAGCAAGTTTCACAAGCCAGTTGCATGGAGTTACATATTCTAATTCTTCAAATCCCCTTTTGAACTCAGCATTTATTTTAGCATACTTGGCATCTATGTATTTAGAAAATGTCTTTCTGCATGGCTGACCGGTACCTGCTCTCCCTGGTAATGTGCCAATGAGGGCTCTGAAGGAGTCTGAGTCAACTGTTGATATTGGGAGCATGTTCTCAACAACATACCTGCCTATTATTCCATTCAGTTCAGTCTGTGTCCCAAGTTTTTGTGAAGCTGGAGCAGAAAAATCCAGCTTTAGCTGCTTGGACAGCATGGCTACGTGTTCTTCTTTGTTAGCGGAGCTCACGTTAGCCCCACCTGTTCGCTATCATCATCAACAGAGTCAGCAACGGTGTTTTTGCCCATTAGTTTTGTAGAAGCTTGTGCTGTTGAGAGATGCTTCATTAGATTAGCGTTGCTTACAACGGACGTGAACAAACATTTCACTCTGGCACATAATATACACTTCACATTTACGTTCTTGCCTTTTACCTCAAGGAGAATAGAGTCTGTACTTCCACTTTGAAAATGCCAACTTTCCCTCCAGACTCGCCACTGCTGCAGCTTACCTCTGTTAGTTTGGTTGTGTGGGGCTGCTGTTTGCGTGTTTGGTTTGTGTGTAAACTGAACACTGCCTCAGACTGGCTTACTGTGAAAGCTCACTCTACCGTTGTCTCATCCCTCTCTCCTCCCTCACCAAAAAAAATAAACAGTTTTTGCAGCTCCTGTGGCTGAGAGCCAAGTCAGATGGCAAGAGCTTCAATGAGTAGCTTTAGCTTATAACGCGCTTAATTTAGTTTTTGGTAACGGTGTTGTAACAATGGAAATAATAATTACTGAGATTTCCCGTTACTAAAAAAAATAACGCTGTTAGTAACACTGTTTATTTTAATGCAGTTAATCCCATCACTGTTTGTAACACATCAGGGTGCACAAAAAAGCCAATGGCACCCCCTAAGCCACGTGTCAAACTCAAGGCTCACAAGCCCAATGTGGCCTGCCACATTATTTCATAAGGCCCGTAAGACCTTAAAAGGTGTATGATTATCTTAAAATAAGTCTATGCTGCTTTAAAGCATATTTTGACCATAAACTACATTTCCCACATTACATTATTATGTTACCGATTACGGATTATATCGATTATGTTACCCGCGAAGTGACTGCATCCCGCCACTAGATGGCAATGCATCCACAGCAGGACGGAACATTTCTGATGCGGTGGAGAAGTCTTTAAGTAAAAATTAATTACCATGGGAAAAGTTGGTTGGACTAACTACCGATGGTACACCTACCATGTGTGGAGGAAAAACAGGCTTGGTTGGACTAATGAAGGAGAAAATGCAAAACAGTAACTGTAAAACGTCTCTGATAACGTATCATTGCATTGTCCATCATCTGTGTAGAAAGGGTCTGGAGCTGGATGATATAATAACCGCAGTCAAGAAAGCAGTGAACTTCATTCCGGCACATGGCCTAAATCATTGCTAGTTCCAGCTGTTCTTCCAGAAGGTGGACTTGGAGCATGGAGACATGCCTTACCATACAGGAGTATGGCTGAGTAGGAGCAAAGTCCTAAAATGATTTTTTGAGCTTAGGGAAGAATTGCCCTTTCCATGCAAAGTAAAGGAAAGCCTTTGTCTGAACTGTCAGATCCAAGCTGGCTGTGTGACTTTGCTATGTTGTGTGACATGACCGAACATCTCACCCAACTGAATCAGAAGCTGCAGGGACACAAACAAGTCATTAGTCTGACATGATCACAGCTTTCGAGTGTAAACTCAACCTATGGATGTCCCAAGTGAAACAGGACAACCTTGCCCATTTTCCTGTTTGTCAGACATCTCAGTCTCAATTCCCGGTGCTTTTCCATGGGCCATGTTGGCTCCGAAAGTGAACAGGTTAATGAATGAGTTTGATTGGCACTTCTCTGACTTTAAAGCACTGTGCTCAGGCTTTGTCATCTTTGCCAATCCAAACCACTGACATCTGCAGTGCGCTGCATCAACGTCAGAGGACGTTAATAGAGCTGCTAAGCGATAGTAGCCTGAGGGCAAAGTTCTTGGATGCTGCAATTGGGGACTTCTACCGTCTACTGCCCCCTGGTTTGATGCCACAGCTCCGACTTCTAGCTGCCTGTGTTCTGTCCATGTTTGGGAGAACTTATCTGTGCGAACAGATGTTTTCAATAATGAATCTAAACAAGTCTAAGTGGAGATCACGCATCACCGATGACAACCTCCATGCTGTTTTATGGATTGCCTCAGCACAAGACCTCAAACCAGACATAGACACAGTGGCTACGAGAAATCGGTGTCAGACATCCAGCCAGAAAACACACACAGGTAAGCATTTTTAAAAACCCTAATTTAATATGTAATAGAATGTATTTCAGCCATGAATAACAGTTAAATATGTATGCGATTTAATGATTGTGTTTGCATTTTGTTTTGTGTTTATCATTCTCAGAACATGATCAGTGGATAAAGGTCTGTGTCCACTAGATGCGAGTTTCCCGCACAGCAACGCACCGCATCTGAAAATCGCATGGACGGCAGGCGGTCACTAGCAGACCACAACATTTTCATGTGACAGCGCTTTCAGCTTGACAGTCCGCCAGACATGTCGGATAAACACAGCGGCTCGGCCGCAAGCTTTCCCTTTTATTTCAAAAACACTAATGGTTAAAATGCGTGCGCAGATACAGCTGTTATAAGCTTCTCCTCCATGGCGAACTGTCTTCAACACCTGCCAACCTTCTTTAAGCGCCTTGTCTGCCCCTTACTGGACAAACGCATCGACTCGGGGGCTGATCTGCTCCTGGATTTCAAGCTGGACCAACATGGCAGCTTGGCCGCAAATTTTCTATATTACTACAAAAACACGAGTCGAGTCTACTCTATGCAAATGAGCTGCGGCCCGCTCCAGGTAAACACACCGAATCGCAGCTGGAAATGGGCCGCATGTGGCATGCTGGTCTGGTTGCGGTGCGTTTCCAGCTGCGATCTGGTGTGTTTACCCGGAGAGGGCTGCGGCTCATTTGCATAGAGTAGACTGGACTTCTACTTTATGCAAATTTGATGTGGTGTGCGGAGATCCCATGCATCGTGAACCTGTCCTCAAACTTCTAAACTAGGCGTCGGTGACCTAAAACGAGGACAGATTCAGCTGCTGCACAGATTATTTCTCACCTCAAATGCTTTCAGAAATACTTTTCGCTGAACTGTTTTTGAAATAAAAGCCAAAGTTTGTGGCCAAGCCGCTGTGTTTATCCAACTCGGCTGCCAGACCATCAAGCTGAAAGCTCGGTCACATGAACACGTAGTGGCCCACTGTTGCTCGAGCGCTGTCACGTGACAATGTTGTGGTCCACGAGTGACCGCCCGCCATCCGTGTGATTTTCAGATGTGGTGCGTTGCCGTACCGGAAAATCACATGTAGTGGACACGCACCTTCAGGATGGTGTGTCAGGCGGAGGAGGGATCTGCTTGGTATGTTCAAGGACAGGCAACATCACCTCATCAACTTCACCCAAAAGTTGACCAATATAGTTGTAAACTGAGCAACTCTTATTTTGTTATTTTGAGTTAATGTCATATACTACTTTGTTTGTCTAGCAATGTATTCACTGTGTTTGCAGGTTTATGTGTTAATGAGGACAAATGTTTGCTGTAATCTCTCATTAGTAGGGTGGACTCCCTCTGCAAGGCTTTGTGTGAAATTTGTTTTTGCAGTGCTACTGTTATGGCTCTGGGCAGTTGCACTCCTCCTCTTCTGTTTTCATCTGTGTTCTGTACAGCTGTATGCCTGTCAAGCCCAAGATTACCCTAGACAGCTACATCTGTCACCCATGTTCTTAGCAGCTCACAATTGTTGGTTGTACTGTAGTTCTGCCCCACTCAACTGTGACAAAAAAGTTTTGAAAAAAGTTAATGTCATAACTTGTGTTTGGTGATATTTTTCTTTATTTACTTGAATAATTTGATGGTTGATTGATGAGTAATGTGAGTTTCTTAACCTGGTCAATTGAAAGGATTTGTTAAAATAACAAAGCAAGAAGCTAACATATTTTTGCGTCTATGTAAATGCATATGTTGTATTTGTAACTTGAATAAGTAATACATACAGAAACGGTTATTTAACAATGTGTTGAGGAATAGTTACATTTATTTAAAATTAAATTACATTTAATTACATTTACTGTCTTACAGTTACAACTGGTCCTTTGAGGGCAACTATACTGCTGATATTTCCCTTGGTAAAAATGAGTTTGACACCCCTGATCTAGAGGTTCATAGTCTGACAGGTGTGCCAACATCACTATACATTAATATAAGTACCTGGACCTCACCTGTGCCACGCACTGACCATCATCACTAATTAATAATGTATGTAGAATATTTCATATTAACTGCTTACGCAGAACCTAAACACCGGTGAAATTTTACACTGCCTGTCAAGAAAATGAACAGAACCCATTTCAAATATGAGCAGTGTCTGATCAAACAGGTCAGATGTTAGAGGAGAAGGTCCACAGATGGAGCTGCTGATGTTCCGTCTGTGTCTCCCAGTAGAAAGTGAGGACCTGGGTTTCTTCAGCTGTCCCTTAAATAAAATATAGCTTAAATGTTATTTTTATTGCGCAGTAACAGTCATAAGAATAGAAGAAAGTTACACTACAAGTAATGAAGACAAGACAATAATTCAGGAGTACAAAGTCAGAGATCGAGTACAACTTTAAATCTAACAATATAAACTAATGAAAATTAACTTTGACCTCATTCAAACTGATTTTTCTGTTAACAATAAAAATAATTACACTAAAGTGTGACCGTGAAATACAAGTAAAACTGCTTATATCTCTGTTTAATGACTGTAGAACCGTCAACGCCTGCAGCAGATTTAAAAAAAATCTTGGCAATAAGGCTGCTCTCAGTGAGCTACTGTGATCGCTGTCTGCCTGGTCATAAAAAATAGCATTTAATGCTGGCTGTCTAACCTGCACTCACATCATGACATTAATACAACTACTTTCTCACCTAAAATAATCTTAAAACTACATTTTGTGTCACAATAACAGTTGTATTTACACACAAAAAATTACCTTTGTAGGTTTTCTCCTTGACCTCCCGTGGTTGGTGCGAAATGCATCATGGGATACTTGACTGGCCCAAGTACACACACAACTGTAATGATACACAAATGAGATGCAAATGAAGCGCTTCTTGCCCCTCCCATCTGAACCCTCACCTCCACATCAAAAGAGGGACAGAAAGTTGTCATTGAAAACAAACTTTGAAACATCGTTAAAAAAAAAAAAAGTTTGAGCATGGAAAAAAATTGTCTAAAAGCACAGACATGAAGAAAAAAATCAGAGTTGTAGAACAGAATTGAATAGCCACTCTATTGTCAATCAGAACATACACTAGTTGGTGCACATTATGACTGAAATTCCGATGAAACAAGCTCGCCATTGGACTGATAAATACAAAAACAAAGTCACGAGCTAGTGTAGCTGCAGCCAAGCAGGGCGCCGCCATCTTGAAATGTAATGTAATGTAATTTAATTTTCAATGATAAATTCTTTTTTCAATGACAAATTAGTTTTTTTCAATAACAGTTTTTATTTCAAAGACAATTTAGTTTTTTTCAGGGACAACCTACACCGATCAGCCACAACATTATGACCACTGACAAGTAAAGTGAATAACATCGATCATCTTGTCATAATCCAATGTTCTGCTGGGAAACCTTGAGTCTTGACATTCATGTGGATGTTTGACATGTTGATCTTAGTAAGTATATTTCTGTAGTACCAAATTTTCAAGAAGCTGAAGTAGATTCATACTGCTGATCCCATGCAAAATACATGGCAAAATCCAAGAGGTTGTAGCTTCGCTCCGTCTTGAGGCTAGTTTAGAATATGATTCGGTGAAAGCTGCCATACAGCAAGCCTATGAACTGGTGCCTGAAGCCTATCAGCAGAGGTTTAGAAACCAGAGAAGAGTGTCTAATCAAAGTTATGTTGAGTTTGCTAGGTTTAAGGGAATTCTCTTTGATAAATGGTGTGCAGCTTCCAAAGCTGATGAGTTAGATTTTTTGCAAGAACTGCTGTTATTGGATGAATTTAAGAGATGTCTACCTGAGTGCATAGTTATGTATTTAAATGAACAAAAAATAACTTTGCTTACTGCTTCTGCCACTGTGGCTGATGAATATATTTTGACACATAAGGAGTCTTTTCCTTTAGTTTGTGGAAGTTCCAGTGAATATCATGTGCAGCAACGTCCTCCTACTGTTAAGCCCGGTAGTCAAAGGAAAAGGAGCCGTGACTGTTTTTACTGTCACAAACCTTGACATGCCATCGCAGATTGTGTTGTTCTGAAGCGCACAACTCAGGTAGATTCTCCGCAAGTGAAAGGTGTAGGACTGATCCAAGCACAACCCCACATCCAGCCTGTTAGTGTACATGGCGATGAGAAGCTTCACTCCTGTTTTGAGAGATTTGTCTTCCATAGTTTTGTGTCTTTGATTTGTGAACCAGCTGATTAGAGGTCTTTGTGCATTTTGCGAGCCACTGGAGCTTGTGGGTAATGGGTGATGGGTAATGTTCCACGGCTTGTACGCAGAGGTCATATTAGGTCCAGTCTCGTCAGTGGGTTCTACCCCGTTGTGGTCTGTTCTGTGCTTCCAATTAGAGGGGTTGTAATGTTAATGGGTAACAATGTGACCGGCAGCAGAGTGCTGCAGAGTTTAGAAAAAATATTCGACAACCCTACAGTCGCTGACTTGCTTGAGTCTCTGCCATCCCTGTTGTATCCATCATGTGTAGTAACTCATGCCCAGTTGCACAACCATTCTGATGTATCCTTGTACGACATGGTCATAATGTCAGCTCTTTCAGGCAATGCAGTGAAGAAACTCCCCTCGTGGGATGCTCCCACATCTCAGTCTGAACAGGCGGAGCGTTTGAGCTGCCTGCTTCAGAGCCTCTCCCTGACGATGTGTCTCTTCCGGTAACACACGGTCAGTTGTGCGCCACTCATGAAGCTGATCCAACATTGTGCAAATGTTTCTCTGATGTGGCAAGTGCTGATGAAATTAACGGTGCCAATAAAGCTTATTTTATTAGTCATGGCATTCTGATGAATAAATGGTCACTTGCTGGTTCTGATGCCTCCAACTGGAGTGTTCTAAAGCTGATTGTAGGTCCATCTTGTTATTGTCCATCCATTTTGTCTTTAGCTCATGAAAGTCAGTGGTCAGCGCATCTGTGGATTACCAAAAGTTTTTTTTTGTCATTTAAATGTTTTATTGACTTTTCTTTTTCAATGAACAAAAACAAAACCATGTACAAATAATAATAATAATAATAATAATAATAATAATAATAATAATAATAATAAAAACCACAATAACAGAATGTGGCACAATCAAGATATTCTAGTGACAGCAGAGTCTTGGTTTCTAATAAATGACATAAAATATATCCATGTTTTGTTGGTTTTATCCTGGACATTATGACATTTAGAAATGAATGTCTCCTAAGCAGCGGCCTCAGTCATCAATTTTACCCATTCCTCAATTTTGGGTCTATGAGGGCTCTTCCAAATGTCTGGCAGCCACCACAAATGCAGCGACCACCAAGCCGGACATTTTTTTGTACACTCGGGCATGAGAGATGTGTCTCCCAGCAAGCACAACTGAGGCACAATTGGGATAGACAAGCTTGTCCATTTTTCAAAGTTTTTGATAACTTCAGTCCAAAATGGGAAAACTAAAGGACATTTCCAAAAACAATGGAGATACGTACCAGTGTGTGTTCCACATTTCCAGCAAGTATCAGTTTGTGACAAGCCCATTTTAAATAACCTTGAAGGTGTAAAACAATATCTATGTACAGTTTTATAGTGGATAAATTTGTTTCTTGCATCTCTAGTTGCCCATCCTATTTTTGAAATAATATTCTTCCAAGCCTCTTCATTAATCTCAGATTGTAGATCCCTTTGCCAGCTCAATCTTAGACCATCACATACAGATACAGTACCTTGATAAGACAAAAGCTTCTTGTAAAACCCACACTACTCCTAATCTGTAAATATTTCCAGAAATCCCCTTTGTCAGTCAAGTTAAACATTTCTTTTAACATACTGAATGTCATAAAATTATCATCTCAATAAAAATGTCTGTTTATAGGGAGAAATTCCCAATCTCTTATGAGCTTGTGCCCATGCCCACTGTGAATGTTGTAAGATTGGGTTCTGTTGTAATGAATTTGTAGACTTTTGCGAGAGCAATTGGATAATATTAAACGGAGCTGCTATTTTCCTTTCAATCTTAATCCACCCAACATCTGCAGCTTCATCTTTCCAATGTCTAGATAATTTGTTTATTTCAAATGCAAGATTATATAATTCCAGGTCTGGAAGAGCGAGACCTCCATAATCCCTCAAAGCTGTGAGTTTTCTTAGTCCAATTCTTGCTTTCTTACCATTTCAAAGAAATTCTTTGATTAGCCCATTATATTGTTTCAGAAATGCATTGTCTATAATTATTGGAATCATCATTGATATATAATTAAACTGTGGAGCAACAAGCATTTTAATAGTGTTAATTTTTCCCCATAGAGTAAGATTCAATAATTTCCACTTAGCCAAATTTGTTTTCAGTTTCTCTAGTAACTGTATATTTATTGAGATTATGTTAGTCAACTCTGAGCATAACCTAATTCCTAAATATTCCATTCCATTAGGAACCCACTGAAACTGGAATGGAGAAAGAAGAGGTTGTAAACATCCCTTTGATACAGGCTTAACTTCTGACTTTTGGCAGTTTATTTTGTATCCTGATAATTTTGAAAAATTAGCAATAGTAGATAGAACCTTCGGAACTGAAGAGGAAGGATCTCTAAGAAGAAGCAAAATATCATCAGCATACAAAAACATCTTGTGCTCTTCAGGACCATGTATAACTTCCCCAATACCCCTATTTGTTCTAATTGTGGCTGCTAAAGGCTCTAGGAATAGAATAGAATAGAATATGCTTTATTGTCATTCTACAGTGTATAACGAAATTGGAAAGCTTCTCCTTTTCAGTGCAGAAATCTTAAAAAATAGTGCAAAACTGTCTATTTACAAATATACATTTAAATACCAGTGTGAATATAAATATAAATAGCAAAGTGAATGAGATAGTGGTGTATATTGCACATTTCACATTATATTGTTGGCTGGGTGTGGGACGTGAGACATGTGAGAGTTCAGGGTGGTGATGGCTCTTGGAAAGAAGCAGTTTTTAAGTCTGTTTGTCCTTGCTTTAATACATCTGTAGTGCCTTCCAGAGGGCAACAGATCAAAAAGCTGAGAACTGGGATGTGAACTGTCCTTGATGATGTTCTGAGCTCTGCTGAGGCACTGGGTGGAGTAGATGGAGGGGAGAGAGCAGCCAACAATCCTCTGGGCTGCTTTGACTGTCCTCTGAAGCCTCGCTCTGTCTGCCTCAGTGCAGCTCCCGTACCAGGTGGAAACACAGTACGTCAGCAGGCTCGCTATGGATGAGTGGTAGAAGGCCAGCAGCAGCTTCCTGTCCAAGTTGTTCTTCCTGAGGACTCTCAGGAACTGTAGCCGGTGCTGAGCCTTCTTTATGACAGCCGTGATGTTGTCTGTCCAGGAGAGCTCATCGGAGATCTGGACTCCCAGAAACCTGAATGTGTGGACTCTCTCCACACACTCGCCGTTGATGTAGAGGCAGGGCGGGTCTGTTCTGTTCCTCCTGAAATCCATGATGATCTCCTTTGTCTTTGAGGTGTTTAGTGTCAGGTTGTTTACTGAACACCAGGTTGCGAGTTTCTGGACCTCCTCTCTGTAGGCTGTCTCATCTCCCTCTGAGATCAGACCGACCACTGTTGTGTCGTCAGCAAGTTTGACGATGATGTTGCTTCTGTGGGCCGGTCTGCAGTCATAGGTGTAGAGACAGTACAGGAGGGGGCTCAGCACACAGCCCTGTGGTGTACCGGGGCTCATTGTGCAGGTGGAGGAAAGATGGGGACAAAGTCTCACAGACTGGGGTCTGTTGGTTAAAAAGTCCTTAATCCAGGTGCATGTGAGAGGGGGGAGGCCCAGGGTGTCCAGTTTGTTTATCAGGATGTCTGGTATGATTGTGTTGAAAGCCGAGCTGTAATCCACAAAGACCATCCTGGCATAGCTCTGTGGTTGTTCCAGGTGTTGTTCCAGGTGTTCCAGGAATAGAATGAACAACAGAGGGCCAGAGGATCCCCTTGTTTTATCCCGCGCGTCAAACTAAAAAAATGGTGAGACCAGTCCATTTGTTAAAACTGCTGCTCTGGGATCAGAGTAGATAACACTCACCCATTTAATTAGACCTTCACCAAATCCAAATGCTTTGAGTGTATTGAAGGAAGCTCCATTCTGGTCTATCAAAGGCCTTATGGGCATCCAATGATAAAGCAGCAAATTGCGCACTATTATTTTTGTTCTGCCACATGAGGTGCAGAAGCCTTCTTACATTATTGGATGATGTTCTTCCCTTCAGAAAGCCAACTTGTTAGAAGTGAATCAAATGTAGTAATATTTTTTCCATCCTGGGGAACAAGAACTTTAGTCAGTATTTTACAATCAACGTTAATCAAACTCACTGGCCTGAAGCTACCTGGATCAGTGGGATCTTTGTCCTTTTTGTAGATAAGAGAAATCAGAGCCTCATTGAAAGTTTCTGGCATCTTTCCTCATGAAAAAGATTCTTGATGAACTTCAGTTAAAACAGGAGCCAATTTATTCTTTAATTTTTTATAATATTCTGATAGGAATCCATCCAATCCAGGTGACTTTCCTACTTTCATTAGGGATATAGCCTTTTCCACCCCTTCCACTGTTATAGGACTATCTAAACCCTTCTGTTGGTCTGCTGTCAATTTTGGCAAGTTAAATTTTGAAAAGAATTCATCACACTTTGTGTGTCATATACTACTTTTGATTCATAAAGTTTCTTATAAAATGTTAAAAAGACTTTGTTTATATCACCAGTGCTAGTTTTCAGTACCCCTGTCTCATCTTTAATGGCAGGTATTACTATACTATATTTATACCGAGCCTCTTTTTTTTTTTTAGCTGCCTGGCTAAAAGTTTCCCTGCTTTTTCTCCACTCTCATAGGAATTGCTATTTAGTCTAAATAGGGCATATTCAAATTTTTTATTGTATATTTCATTTATCTGTAGCTTTCAATCACAAATTTGCTTCAATATTGTATCTTCATAATGTGCTGACAATGCACTGATGTGTGTTTATGTGAATAAAATGTATACTCCCTTTCTTTTGGATTAACTACTGTCCATACATCAACCAGTCCAAGATCTTTCATCATTGATTTGATAGTCATTCTGTCTTTTGGTTTATTTGTGGAGAAAGTGGTCTTATTTAATGCAGCGTCTAACACTTGATTAAAGTCTCCCGCAATTATTGTACGGTCACCTGATATGTCTCCAACTATTTTGTTTATTTTATGGAAAAAATTAGCATCCTCTATATTGGGGCATAGATATTGCAGAGATTAATATTAATGCCATTAATTTTTGCTTCTAAACATATCATTCTACCTTTGGAATTTTTTTGTTCTTTTACAATTACAAAATTAAGTTTTTATGCACCAGAATAGCCACCCCATGGTTTTTACTTGTATATGAACTGTGAAAAACCTGCCCCACCCAATCTCTCCTTAATTTTAGTACCTCTGAATCCAATAGATGGGTCTCTTGTATAAAGGCCAATTAAGTCTGTTGTGATTTCAAATATGTTAAACATTTCTTCAGCTTTACAGGATCTGCTTGTAGGGTCGTCAAAAGATGTCCAACTCTTGCCATTTCTTCCATGGCTCTCTGCAAAGAGTTTTGCATTTCAGTCAGCACGCCTGAGTCCATGGTTAGGCTAGCAAGCTTCGGAGTAGCACTAGTGGCTGCGGCTAAACAAAATGTGGGTGTTAGCAGTGCTAGTGCACTGCTAGCACCCACATTTTGTTGATGCTATGACTACAAAATATTAGTAGTTTGTTACCAGGAAGCCAAATTTACATAGCGAATTGAGGTAAAATCGAGGGGCCTGATCGGGGACTCTCTAGTAAACGTCCATCTTCCTCGGTGAACCTTGACCTTCGGGATTACCAAAACTTACCAACTTCTGCCTTGACACTTTGTCTGTCCAGGATTAAAATGTTATGTAGCTTGATATTGCCATAGCTGTTGTGTTTCAAATTGCAGGGAAACTGAATCAGGTTATACCTGCAGCCCCTTTGAATCCAGACAACCATTTGACCACATCATAGTGGGCTGTGTTGGTCCTCTGCCCGAGAACAGAGTGACCATAATGTGTGCTGCAACACATTTTCCTGAAGCGTTTCTGATTCAGAAAATTACTTCCAGTTCAGTTGTTAAGGCTCTGACTAAGTTTTTTTTCCACATTTGGGTTCCCAAAAATAATCCAAACGGACCAGGGCACAATCCTGTCTATTCAAACAGGTGGTTAAAATGTTGAATGTGCAGCATGCCATTTCCAGTGCATACCATCCAGAGTCCCAGGGTGCATAATGGTGTTGGCACTAAACGTTAAAGTTGATGCTGCGTGGGAGAGGGTGGGTGAGGGGATCCCATTTTTGTTGTTCACTGTGTGTGAAGCAGTGCAGGAATCACTTGGCTTCAGTCCTGCTCAGTTGGTATTTCGTCATACTCCTCAAGAACCGCTGAGAGCCTTAATAGAAAAAATTCTATTGCCTATGGAGCTCAGTGACAAATCCATTGCAGGAAATGAGTCAGTTTCATGAGCATTTGCGTCATGCCAATCTCCTGGCTCAGGAGTCCTTAAAAAACTCCTAGGTCACTAATGAAGTGACGTTTTGATCAGTCAGCCATTAAGAGAGAATTTCAGATTGGCGACATTGGTTCTGGTTCTGCTCCCCATCCCCAGTTCCACCCTCACTGCCAAATATACTAGTCCCTATGAAGTCCTTAGTCAGCATGGGGAGAACAATTATGTCCTGTGCACGCCTGATAGGAGGTGCAAGTCATGTGTTTGTCATGTTCATATGTTGAAATTATATCATTATAGCGAATTCCACCCACGCTGCTGCGATATTGGCAGTTCCTGTGGATGCTGACACTCTAACTGGTAACAACAGTTTGCGCCTGCCTCATGTTCCTGCACAAAGGGCCCGTCTCCCAAATTCCAACATATTTCAGGTTAGAATTACTGAGCAACTGGATCACCTACCTGGTGACCCAGAAGAACAATGTCTTGGCGTTGGTGAATGCTTTTCAGTGTTTATGTAATGACATTCCGACGCACATTCCGACACAAACTACATTAGTAAAACATGACATTGATGTCGGAAATGCTGGACCTATTAAACAACATCCTTGCCAAATAAACGCCATGAAGAGAGCTCTAATGACGTCAGAGACTGATTATTTGTTAGAGCACGGCCTAGCCAAACTTAACTTGGAGTTCCCCTTGTTTGCTGGAGGCAAAGTCAAATGGTTTGCCCTGTTTTATTACCAACTTCCATTATGTAGGGTTAGGGTTGTGTGAGTAATCTTGACCTTCCCTCGCTGAGCGCACCTCCAACAATTCGGCTTTTGTTACAACAGACCAGTTCCTACCGTACACAGTTAAGGCTTTTGGCATGTGTAATGCACCTGCCATGTTTCAACGATTGGTGAACCAGGTTCTGAGCGGACTCCCTAACTACAGCACGTATTTGGATGATCTTGTAGTGTACACGAGCACATGGGAGGAGGTGTTGGGGGAGGGAGGGAGTGTTACGGTCCTGGGCCACTTCACTCCTCCTCTGTTGTAATCTACATTGTGTGCAGCACAATGGTTTGTACAGCCTGTCCTGCACTTTCATCCGCCTGGCCTCTGTGTTCTTGCCCCGCCTACACAGTGCTAGGTGGAGTTGAATAGGCTCATTCATGCAGCCTTCAGTGGCGGTCATTCTTGGTAAAAATTGAGCTACCCGGTGAATTGGTGTCAAAATCTGTGCTAGTGATTGGTGTGCGTGTGAAGGTAAAAGGCTAGCGAGGGTTCTTTTTTTGCTTGCGAAGTAACGAGATTAAAGTGTTCATTGTTAGTTTTCAGTTGGGGGTGTTAATGCAGTGTTTTTTGGTTGAGTTTTTTCTTCATATTGATTATCTATTTTCTTTCAGGTTTGTAATAACTTCAGAGTGAAGCTCACTTTCGGTTATGTTTATTTCTTTTGTTTCAGTAGCACCCATTTGCTTTTAGCCCCCCTCACTTTCTGTATTGTTGTTACCATACCCCCTTTCACAATAAATCCCCACTTATCACTCTGGAACTCAGCATTTGTTTTGTTTTGCTTCTATTTGTTACTCCGTGGCTGTACTAGACAGCTGGGCAATAAGACATCGCAACAGCAGTCCTTGATGACAGTTGCCACTCTCAGCAGGACAGTGCACCCCACAACACACTGCAAAACTGCTCAGGAGTGGCCCAGGGAACATGACAGAGCTAAGGTGTTTACCCGGGTTCCACACTCCCCAGATCCAAATTTATTGAGCAGCCGTGGGATGTGCCAAGATGAGCCTGATCTGAGTAGGTCCCACCCTGCAACCCTCAGGACCCACAGAATTCACTGTCACCCTCCCAGTGCCACAGGGCATCCCTAAACCCTAACCTTGTGTCCATGCCCCACTGGGTCAGATGAGTTTTAGCAGTGTAAAGGGGACCAACACAATATTAGGCAGGTGGTCATAATGTTATAGCTGATGAGTGTATACAGTCTCTGTTTAAGCTCCATAGAAAACTGTGAACTGTGTAGTACTGAATTATAAAATTAGACCTTTGTACTATTTTTCATTATATTTGTGTTGAGGACTTCCTGGGTGGGTCAGAAATCATAGCTTAATGACGCACTGGAACCATACTTTGCATGACTGGCCTGGTCAGACATGATTGAGAGTATGGGAGTTGAAGTTACATGCGGTCACATTAGTGTACGTGCTTGATAATCATATAAGCCATTGTGGATGAAAATATTACTGTTCCTTCCTCTGGCTCAGTCAGTCTCTTCCTACCTGACAAGTGAAACAATCCATTTCACTGTTCCCGTGCTCCATAGATGAATTGCTCTATAGCTGATTATTTATATAGGAGAGACTAAACAACAGCTTCATAAGCAGGTGGCTCGACACAGGAGAGCAGCTCCTCAGGATGAGACTCAGCAGTCCACCTGCATCTGAAGGATAAAGGACATTGCTTTGAGGCCAGCAATATACACATTTTGGACAGAAAGGACAGATGCTTTGTGAGAGACGTAAAGGAAGCCATCTATGTCAAGTTGGAACAACCATCTCTAAACGGAGGTGAGTGTTTGTGACACCCCTTATCAAGCACCTATAATGCACTGATAAGGTCTTTCCCCAGAATGCCTCTCCATCATTAGGGGTAGTCACTCTTGACATGGCAGATTCACATCCTTTGTTGTGTAAACTGGCAGCTTCATCACCATGATTGGTTTCACAATAATTCACACCTGGAGACAGGTGAGTCCTGGTCGTTAATGGGCCATTAGCCATATGAGCTGGAGTGACTATAATTTCTGTAACTCTAACTCTTAGTCAGTACTGAAGAAGTCCCTTGGATGAGAGGTGAACGCCTTCAGGAACCTACAAGAGAAGTCCAGTTGATTTCTGCTGAAGATCCTTCAATTACCATGACCTTGATGACTGAGAATCTGCACAGATATATCTACTCCTAGATAACAGAATATGTAAAAAAAAAATGACCTGGTGTTAACTTGGGTAAATCTGGCATTAGAATGCCTTGCTTCACTCTCTTAGAAGTAAGAGAGGGTAAATCTGGCATTAGAATGCCTTGCTTCACTCTCTTAGAAGTAAGAGAGGGTAAATCTGGCATTAGAATGCCTTGCTTCACTCTCTTAGAAGTAAGAGAGAGTAAATCTGGCATTAGAATGCCTTGCTTCACTCTCTTAGAAGTAATGTTTGGTCTCAGACTTCTCCGAGTTGCGACTCAGATGACCAAATTATTTGATGGTGCAACCAGCTGAGAATGTTTAGCTACTTACAGTTTTGTTCCAAACAGTAAGCAAGGGTATTTTTCTTGGATGCCATCCATAAAAGTTGACATGATGCACTCCCTTTACACTGTCAGAGCTGTCACAGAAATGTCAACTTGAACTGATAACCTTGTGCCAATCTGAAGCACTTTCCTGTCCATTTTTCAGAGCCAGTTCATGCAAATAGCTTCCGTCTGTGGTACCTTTCATAGGAGGATGACCACTGTAACTTTAGATTAAAGGGATGGTACTATGGCTCATGGTAGACCTCCTGATTACTGCTGCAACTGTGTTTTAAGTGATTTTAAAAGGTCACAGATCTTTCTGTATCTTTATCCATCTTTGTGAAGTCTCATAAACAGATTTTTTTTAATTCCTCTGGAAATTCCTCTTCATGGGGAGCTGGCACATAGACATGCAAATAGACACTGCCCACAATTCGATCTTTGAGAAAGTTCCTGTGTTAGCACATCATTGTATGTCCATATTTATACAATTAGGCTAAATGGAAATCATTTGTGTACACAATTTTTTCAATATAGTCTTACAAAAAGGTTTGTTTCTGATTGGTCATAATAAATAGTCTACTTGTCAACTAATAATGCAGTTATTGAGAGATGATGCAATTTTGAATCAATTGACTTTTAAGTGGTATTCCACAAGGGTGTACTAACAACTGTTGTATGCGGTATGGATCCAAATGACTCACTGTCTTCAGGATTTGCTTCCTGGCTTCCACTCTCTTCAACCGGCACTGCCACTGGATAGTTTCTTTAAATGTTGGTTTTTCTCACCACCCAGTGCATGATACTACTGTGTTCCCTGGCCCTTTTTCCATAGAGAACTACAAATTTACTCAACAGATGATCATCGTTTCACGCCTGAAGTATTTTCCCCCACTTGTCCCTTGTAATTAATCTTATTGTAACCAGCATAAAATCGCATGGCCACAAAAGGGTTAACTCCCCACTTGTTGGGTTCTTTGATCTCCTGCACAGCCTTTCTGAGTGGACCTGTTGCCACATAGACCATGCACCATGAGAGAGGAGAGAAGTAGCAGAACATAAAGCACAAAGAATTAGCATGGCAGAAATGGTGAAATATACGAGCTAAATCAGCTGAAGAACCAAATTTGGAAGATGAAAGGAATCTACCGGTTCTGTTTTCTGTTTGATCGTGCGATGCTCCAGTAGTAGATGAGTCTTGTGGTGTTTACTTCTATTGATGCTCCAGTGAGTTAAGTGGCTCCCTAAGCCAGTAGCATAGTGAACCACAGCTTTTCTATATCTACTGAGTTAAAAATGAGCTACCAGCAGTTGGAGTAAATTCCTGAAGCACTCAGTGTTTTGAAATACTGCGTTTGATGTGTTTATATGTAGTTCAATTCAATTTTATTTATATAGCGCCAATTACAGTTTAAATTGTCTCAAGATGCTTTCCAGAACCCATATGCCTGAACCCCCAGAGAAAGCCCTAAGGTGACAGTGGCAAGAAAATCTCCCTTTTTGCGGGAAGAAACTGAGAGCAGAACCCGTGTCATATGGGGGGACCCATCTGCCACTGGCTGACTGGGTTGAGAGGGACAGAAGAGGTAGAGAGAATGGAGAAGTGGGACGGGGAGGGATGGGAGAAGAGGGGATGGAGGACAAGGAAACATATAACACTCATTGCATGATAACCGTGACATAGATGATTAATACGAAGTACAAGCCAATATTGAAATGTTAAGTTTACTGTTATGGGGTAAGGCTCTGGCATTAAATAAATTGCATGTATAGCTGGTAGTAGGATGCAAACAGTGTATAGATGATCATGTTATGTATAGTAAGAGCGATGCAGAGTAAATTGGTGGAAAAAGGCAGCTGGAAGCAGTGGGCTGGAGGAAGGTCAGCAGCAGCATCCCACAGTTGACATGATAGAGACTAAGTCAGTTGGTGGGACAGCAACCACAGATCAGAAGCATCCAGCTCTGGGACTAGGGACACTCGGAAAAGGACACAGGGGGAAACAGAGTGAATGCAGTACAATAACAGTATATATAGTAAATACATAGGTAATGAGAGAAGGGTTCAGTGCATCAAGAGGTCCCCCAGTAGCCTAGGCCTATAGCAGTGTAACTAGGAGCAGAACTAAGGGATGTCGAAGAAAAATTCAGCTGTGCCCTGTGCATACGGACTCCAACTGACCCCACTGGGGTCACCCAAGTCAGCCCTAACTATAAGCTTTGTCAAAAAAGAATGTTTTAAGCCTGGTCTTAAAAGTAGAGAGGGTGTCTGCCTTCCGTACCAGAACTGGGAGCTTGTTCCACAGGAGAGGGCCCTGATAACTGAAGGCTCTGCTTCCCATTCTAGTTTTAGAAATTCTGGTAACTACAAGTAAGCCTGTAGTCTGAGAGCGAAGAGTTCTGCTAGGATGATATGGTACTATCATGTCTTTAAGATACAATGGAGATTGGTCTTTAAGAGCTTTATATGTCAGAAGAAGGATTTTGAGTTTTATGCTAGAGTTCACAGGAAGCCAATGAAGAGAAGCCACTATAGGAGAACTATGATCTCTCTTGCTAACTCCCATCAGTACTGTCACTACAGCGTTTTGGATCAACTGTAGGTTTTTCAGAGAGCTATTGGGACATCTAGATAGTAAGTGTAGAGGCTAATCTTTGGTTCATTGCGTTCTTCATTTTCTTAATTTAACCTCTTCTTTGGAATGACTGACACAGAGACTTATCTTTTACGCATGTGACAACTTTCGCCATCAAACCATGGCCGCACGGTGAATAGGCCGTGTTGTTCTGGCCATCCTTTATTCTCTCTTTCAAGTCAAAGAAACAACAATGTCTTCTTGGTAATGACAATAGAACACGAGTGCGCCCTCTACAGCAAAACTGCATACACTCAGATTTTCTTGTAAATAACCATGAAATTGAATCGAATACATATGAAATGTAACATTTCCTTTTAACCAAAAAATACAAATCCATGAATGTATATAAAAAAAATGAATACATAAACTGATCATTCATGAAATATGTAAACCTTATAAAATGGTGCTCACAGTAAGGAATTGCAATAGTCAAGCCTGGAAGTGTCAAATGCATGGACTAGTTTTTCGGCATCACTCGGAGACAGGATGTTCCAGGTTTTTACAATACTTCTCAGGTGAGGTTCTACAGACTTGTTTATGTACAAGTTAAAAGACATATCCTGATCAAAGGTAACGCCGACGTTTCTCACAGTAGTACTGGAGGCCAAAATAATGCCTTCCAGTGTAAGTATGTGCTTTGAAAGCGAGTTTCTGAGATAGTTTGGGGTCAAATACAATGACTTTAGCCTTGTCTGAATTTAGTATCAGGAAATTGCAGGTCATCCAGGCCAGCTGTTGTTGGTTTAATGTGTTTTGAAAGTTAAATTATCATTCAATTCTTGGAAAAGGGTTAATTTCATGTTAACTAAGACATGTTAGGAATTCTTCTGTGAATTTAGCAATGCAGTATTATTTATTTTTTGAGTAAAATACTCCCAGAAATGCACTGATGAACCTCAAAACACAATAGGATTTAAAAACAGCTTATAATATGGAGTTTTAAAATTGATGAGACATCATTCATTTAAATATAGGATAAAAGCACTTAGTGATGATTTATGCTGATTTACTCTGTGCTATATGTGCAGACTGGTTTCTTTTGACTTTGCTTTGTTAAAGTGTAATAAACATGCCGGTGGATATTAATTTGCAGATATCCACTACCAGTCAAAAATTTGTACACACTTTCTCATTTAATGTTTTGTCTTTATTTTCATGACTATTTACATTGTAGATTCTCACCGAAGGCATCAAAGCTACCCTTTGCTTTAATGGCAGCTTTGCAAACCTTTGGCCTTCTCTCAATGAGCTTATGAGTTAGTCACTGGAAATGGTTTTCACTTCACAGGTGTGCCTTGTTAAGGTGAATTTATGGAATTTCTTGCCTTCTTTACCCTTTGATGCACAATATGGGTCAAAAGTGACCCAAATCCAATCTAAAATGGAAAAATCTCCTCACCCATGCTGCACATCCAAGGGTTAATGGGGTTGGGACCATCAGTCGTGTTGTGCAGAAGTCAGGTTGGTACACAACTGACAGCCATATTTGGCAACTGTTAGAGTGTTGAGTTTGAGGAGTCCAAATTTGAGATCTTTGGTTCCACCCGCTCTGTCTTTGTGCGATGCAGAAAAGGTGTACAGATGATCTCTACATGCATGTTTCCCACTGTGAAGCATGGAGGAGGAGGTGTGATAGTGTGGGGGGCCTTTGCTGGTGACTCTGTTTGGGATTTATTCAAAATTGAAGGCACACTGAACCAGCATGGCTACCACAGCATCCTGCAGCAATATGCCATCCTGCAGCAACATGCCATCCCATCCAGTTTGCACTTAGTTGGACCACCATTTATTTTTAAACAGGACAGTGACCCCAAACACACCTCCAGGTTGGGTAAGGGCTATTTGACCCGGAAGGAAAGTGATGAAGTACTGCGACAGATGACCTGGCCTCCACAGTCACCTGACCTAAACCCAATTCAGATGGTTTGGGATGAAGATGTACCGCAGAGTGAAGGCAAAAGGGCCAACAAGTGCTCAGCATCTCTGGGAACTCCTTCAAGACTGTTGGAAACCATTTCAGGTGACTACCTCATGAAACTCATCGAGAGAATGCCAAGAGTGTGCAAAGCAGTAATCAAAGCAAGGGGTGGCTATTTTGAAGAATCTAAAATGTAAAACATGTTTTGACTTATTTCACACTTTTTGGTTAATACATAATTCTATATGTGTTCATTCATATGTTTGATGCCTTCAGTGAAAATCTACAGCGTAAATAGTCATGAAAATAAAGAAAAATTATTGAGAAGATGTGTCCAAATTTTTGACTGGTAGTGTATCTCTTCTTTACTCACTCCTCTAGAACCTAGTTAGCCACCTAGCTTTGCATTTGACCCAAATCTACGGAAGTGCTACATTATGTTGTGGCACCACTTTCAAAAAGTCCAGCTTTCCTAGTAGCCTTTTCTGTGGCATATGGTATTGCCTCAGTCATTCAGTGAAATTTTTTGCCAGTTTCGTGGGCAATTTTGCTGGGATACTTTTCCTCAGAAACTTTCTTTGGAAATTTAATAAGAGTTTAATGATTGAACTTAGAAATAGGAATGCCTCAGTGCATATTGGAGTTCAGTACAGTTATGGATCTGTAAGTCAATTAATGGTCAATTAATCCCATTATTTCCATTTTGAATTGGACAAAATGTTTTGTGATATCTGACAATATGGAACAATGTCAGACCTAATTGTGTCATGGACAGGGTTTGACCCCCCCTCCTGCTGTTGGCTCCTCTGCCTGTTTACCTCCCCCCCCTCTCCCTCTGCACTGATCATCTGCAGCGATGTGATGAACTGCGAGGATGCACACCTGCAGCTCGTCACAATCACCTCCGCAATAAATACTGTCTCGCCACACCGTCCAGCGTGGGATTGTACTGCCAGTCTTCTACAGGCAACGGTGCGAGGCTGTACCATGGAGCAGCTTGCCTTCCGCTCCAGTGAACCTCCAGATAGAGGACCTGGACCCCCTTAGTTGCCTCTGGTCGAGGACCCACAGATCGTCTCCAGATAGAGGATGTGGACTCCCCCTCCCAGAGTGCTCCAACCAACTCTGCCTCGCGCCTCCAGGACCCAGCTGCTGTTCTCCGCTGCACGCCAGCAGCGCCGGCGTGTGCCTCTCCAGCAGGACCCTGCCTTCCCCCCTCCCTTCGCGTAGTGAGTTTCTGGCCTTAGTGGTTTTTGAGTTAATTATTGGAACAATTGGAATTTCTAAATAAAGACCTGTTTATTTCTGATCTACCATCTGCTCTGTGTATTCTCATTTGGGTTCATTTCCCTCAAATTGTGACAGAACAATCCCACCAAAAATGAACTCAGAGAGCACACAGAGTGGGCCGGGACCGGTGCGAGCTCCACTGCATTTTAAACCGGCTGTAACCAGCGAGAGGTGGGAGCCCAGCCCTAGAGAGCCCCTGGATTCCATTGACGTTTTTTATTAGGATAATGAGACTTATGCATCCTTAAATGCCCAGTTTTGGTTACTGGCTGAATCGAAGAATGCAGTCAGGCAGGAGGTGAAGAATGCAGCCGTGTCAGTGAGGCATTGGGAGGCTGCCCAAAAGCCCTGGCTAGTTCGCCACCTGCCTGATTTCATTTTAAACTTTTTGAACTCTCCCTTGATCTATCTGTCAGTTAGCCAGCCGCCTGCTGGTCCACGTAGTTCCCAGCCTGTTCCTGTGCTAGGTAGTGTACTGCCCAGTAACCTCCCACAACCAACCCCCCAGCCTTCTGTAGAGCCACCTGTGGGTGCTTCACCCATCCAGGAGGAGCTGGAGTCCTCACCCGTCCCCGAGGGGCTCCAAGCGGAGTCCTCACCTGTCCCTGAAGGGGTTGACCTTCACCTCTAAGACCTTTCTATGGACTTCTGAAGCCTTCCATGCCTTCCTGAATTTAAAACAGCGCTTCACCACTGCTCATGTCCTCGTCCAGTCTGATCCTGTACTGCAGTTCATTGTGGAGGTGGATGCCTCAGACACTGGTGTGGGTGCTATGCTCTCTCAACGTTTCCCAGCCAACAACAAACTGCATCCTTGCACATTCTTCTCTTGGTGGTTGTCACTGTTGAGCGTGTTTGTTTTTTGAGATAGAAGACAAGCAACTTCCCTCAGTTAAAGGTGTTTATTCTGCAATGTAAAATTAAGCTTGAATTCAAGGACCATTACTGATCAAAAGACCACAGTCAACAAAGTGTTAATCTGTAGGCAACTTCATAGGAATGGATGAAATTTACAGTATACAAAGTCTTTAAGAAATGTGCTACAATCTTATTGATCACAAACTGATGGAGAGGAGCCGTGGTTTAGATTTAGCCCTCGCTTCGTTGGTGCACAGGCATGTGTTTAACCTCTTGGCACACGATTTCTCCAATCAGTCGTTGCTGTGTACTGAAAAAAAAAAAACTCCCTATATGATACATATGTCTCTGTCTGTATTGTTCCTTTCACCGGTAACTGCTAACTTCCACCACAGTCATACAATATCATCACAGCTTCTAGTCGATGCACCATCTCCAGTCCAGGGTATTTTATCAATTTTTAAACACAGCTGCTTTTGTTCTCACAAGATGTCTTCATGACTCAGAGTGGCCTTCAGTATTAAGAGTGTGTGCGTGTGTGTGTGTGTGTGTGTGTGTGTGTGTGTGTGTGTGTGTGTGTGTGTGTGTGTGTGTGTGTGTGTGTGTGTGTGTGTGTGTGTGTCAGCAATGTAGTGTCATGAGTGTAAGTAGCTGCATTTCCTTCTATCTGATCCGGTCATTTTATCCTTCAGGGCCTGGGATAGATGCTTGAGCCACTTTTATTTATTCACAGATCAGTACAACTCCTGTTTAGCACATGAAAGCAATGTGTAAGTCAGTATTAAGCCAGTAGTATGTTTAATATAAATATTAGAAATAATTAAAGCTGCAAGCACAGTTGGACGGGTCCTCGCATCATTGCTGGTCAGCAAATCCAAGCATGTCCTGCACCGGTATGACTGTGACTGTTTGTTGGCCTGTGAATGTCATCAGGGTGGGCCTCTGATCACACATGTAAAGTCTGAGGCAGATTGGAGCATGTACAAGCCAGTTATACAGTATTTCCTATTTCATGGCAAAATGTCGAAATTCTGCTGGTTGCCATTTCCACGCCCTCAGACTTTTGTGGAGCCTTTTGATGACTTCGATCACTCATGCCTGCTGTGCATCCTGGCCAAATTTGAGCCCTCTCGAAGTTACCTTGTTTGACTTCATAGCTTTTGAAAATGTCCAAAAATAACCTAAAAATGTCCAAAATACGCCAAACACGTGCATTCCCCTAAAATGTAAAATTTTTCACCAGTTCTGATGTGTGTGGCAATTTTGGCGAGCTTTTGAGCATACCTAACCTGTCAAAAAGTACTTTGTTTGTCATGGCAACATTGTGTTGCCACGGCAACAGCGTTTTGTGATTGGTCAAAATCTTCACACTTTGGCATCGTCCAGGTGTGAGGACTGAGCTGACCAATTTCAAGAATGATTTGACAAAGTTTCGGGAAATGGTACATGCAGATGTAATTACAATAACTTCCTGTTGCACCATGAGTATTTCTAAATTTATGAGCGTGAACGTCTTCAGAGCCAGACTCTTGTCATCATATGAAGTTGGGGCCAGATTGGATCATGTGCAGCTGAGATATAAATAGTTCAACTTCCATGGCGAAACATCGAAATTCGCCATGCTGTCATAGACACGATGTTTGATGACATGTCACAGTTTTCTTCGGGGGTCATCATCGTGTTAAGGCTTTTCACCTTATTTGAGGTAAATATGATGAACTAAGAATACTACATCAAAGTGTGAATAATGGCTATTTCCTGATTCCACAAGGTGGTGCTATGACTGTGAATGAATATTATCGTATGGATGTAATTTTCAGATCAGAGACCTGCCCTGATGTCATCATCATCATCATCAGTCCTGTTTCATGGCAAATATTTTTGGGGGCCGCACTTTGACTCTTGTGGAACATTTTGATAACTTTTCATCAGGAAGATCTGTTGTATGTACTGGCCAAATTTCAGGTCTCTCGGACTCAAGATGGCGCCGCTCTAGTGGCAGCTAGTTACAGCAGCTCTCGCTCGTCGAGTATTGGTGGTGGTGTAACCCTGGACACGTCACTATCAAAGAAAAACTTTGCAGCAAGGACATTGAACTGTTAGCTGTTAGCATGAGACCATACTACTTGCCGAGGGAATTCTCGCATGTTATTACGATAGCTGCGTACGTTCTCCCCTCTGCTAATGCTAACTCTGCTTGTGATGTCCTACACACAGTAACAAGCAAGCTGCAGACACAGCACCCATAGGCCCTCTTCCTTCTTACCGGGGACTTTAACCATGCCTCTACATCGTCCACACTACCCACCCTTACACAATATATCACCTGCCACACCAGAGACAATAAAATACTGGACCTTTTTTATGCCAACACCAAGGAGGCATATACATCATCTCCTCTTCCACCACTTGGTAAATCCAACCATAACCTGGTTCACCCCCTTCCTGTGTACAGACGTCTGGTACACAGACAGCCAGCACAGTCACCCACACAGTCAAGAGATGGTCCGAAGAAGCTGAGGAGGCGCTCAGGGACTGTTTTGACACGACTATATGGGAAGTGTTCTGTGAGGATCATGGGGAGGACATCGACAACCTAACACACTGCATCGTGGACTATATTAATTTCTGTGTGGATTACACCGTGCCCACCAGGACCATATGCTGTTTTTCCAACAGCAAACCCTGGGTTAGTCCTGATATAAAGGCTCTCCTAAAGGACAAACGGAGGGCTTTTAGGTCAGGAGACAAGAAGGAGATAAGGTCTGCACAGAGAGAACTGAGGAGGAAGATCAGAGAGGGGAAATGCAACTATAGGAAGAAGATGGAGGATCAGCTGCTGCAGAATAACGTCAGCGGGGTCTGGAAGGGTGTGAAAACCATCTCTGGCCACAAAGACCCCAAACCTGAACTGAGATGGGACCAGGAGTGGGTGAATGACCTGAACATCTTCAACAGGTTTGAACAGCCAGCCACCCCTCCCCCAGACTGGTCCACCCTGCAGCAGCCACCAATGCATCTGTCTGCACCCCCTGCTGACTGCACCACCCCCACTGCATTCTCCCTCCTTACGGCTCCACCACAGTTCTCCTACCATCACAACTCCCCTCCCCCACAGGACCCCACACTGACAACCAGCACACAACCCCCCTGCCCCAACTTGTCCCTATCGACATCCCAGGTGAAGAGAGAACTGAGCAGGCTGACGATCAGGAAGGCTATGGGTCCAGATGGCATCAGCTCCAGGTTCCTCAAATCCTGCGCAGATCAGCTGAGCAGGACTGGAGCACGTCTTCAACTTGAGCCTGAAGCTGGGGAGAGTACCACAGCTGTGGAAGACATCGTGCGTGGTACCGGTGCCGAAGCTCTCACACCCCAAGGACCTCAACCACTACAGGCTGGTGGCACTAACATCCCACCTGATGAAGACCCTGGAGAGGTTGGTCCTTTGTCATCTGCAACCCCTGGTGAACTCATCATTGGACCCGCTGCAGCTCGCCTACCAGCCTGGCATCGAGGTTGATGATGCAGTGATCTACCTCTTGCACAGATGTTTCTCTCACCTGGAGAAGATGAGGAGCACTGTGAGAATCAAGTGTGTTATTTAGGTGAACACCCAGGTACTTGTAGGTCCTCACTCTCTCAATGTCAAGTCCCTGGATTTTCAGCGGTGGAGTGTATGAGGGTTTCCTGTGGAAATCAATCACCGTCTCCTTTGTCTTGCTGGCGTTCATTTGTAGGTGGTTCTGCTCACAGCAGTTGACAAAGTCCATGATGACCTTCCTGTGCTCAATTCAATTCAATTCAATTCAATTCAATTCAATTCAATTTTATTTATGTAGCGGCAATTACAGTCAAATTGTCTCAACGCTTTACAGAACCCATATGCCTGACCCCCAGAGCAAGCCCCAATTTGACAGTGGCAGTGAAAACACCCTTTTAACAGGGAAAAAAAACCTTGAGCAGAACCCGACTCTTTATGTGGGGGGACCCATCTGCCTGCTGGCCGGGCGGGTTGAGAGGGACAGAAGAGGTAGAGGGATAGAGGTAGTGGGGTAGAGGTAGAGGGGCAGAGGTCAAGGGGGAGGGATGGGGGGAGGGGCTAACCCTAACCCTAGCTTTTCTCTGCTGTTTTCTTTTCTATAGTCGTCGCTTCGGGGCACGTCCATTCCTTGGTATAAAGCTGGTGAGACTGCTGTTTTGTTTTTTACTGTTTTCCGGACTTTTGTTATTAAACTTTATATTTGAAGAAACAGCTCATACATGTTGCTCTTATTTTGTATACATCTCGTCAAGTCTTAACAAGCTGATGGGGGGGGGGAAATAAAAAATTAGGACAAAAAGAGAGAGAGAAAAAAATAGTTAAAAAAATAATTTAAAAGGGAGAGAGAAAGAAAAATAAAATAACAAAAATCTCAATGGGCGTCCTCAGTATTTGAAAGATGAGAAATTATCATGGTAACTAGAAAATAGCAGTAACAGCCGTAAAAATAAATGAGTTTGTCTGTCCCATATGCTCCTTCTCCTGAGAACATTATCTTATCAGGGGTGAAAACAACAATGACAAGAGCAACATCAACCCGAATGATAACAATAAATAAAGATAAATTGCTGCATACATGTGTAACACTGACCAATAGTAGTTTAATTGCTGAACTGAAACAGAAAACAGAACCCGGTGAGTGGAGTCAGAAACTAGGGGGTTTTTATCACTTTACTCAGCCTTTTGCCTATAAGTTTCTAGATAGTTTATCCAGATTTTCCAGTAACTTTCAAACTTATCTTGTTCAAGCCTAAGAATGAATGTTAGCTTCTCCATTATGAAAATGTCCTGAACCACTTTGATCCAGTCCTTGACTGTAGGAGAATCTTTTGTGATTGCTTTCTTACTTGATACTATTAAAATATTATACATATATTTGTTTTCAGGTCCCTTCACATCATCCGGTCTTAGCCCCAGACATAAGGTCTCGAATCCTGATGGAATCACTATTTTCATAATTTTCTCCATGTTCAATTTAATTTCTTCCCAATATTTTGAAATGACCGGGCAGTCCCAGAACACATGAAAATGTGTTGCCTTACTCTCTCCACAGGATCTCCAGCAAAATGTACTCCCTCCCAAAGCAATCCTTTGAGCTGGAACTCTAAAAAACCTAGCTATACTTTTCCACCCAAATTCTCTCCAGGACAGAGCAGATGTACTTTTCCACTGTTGACTAATTATTTTCTCCCATGTTTCCACCTGTATTGTGGTGTTACTCTCCTTCTCCCATTTTTCCTTTATATATGCAGTATCATCCCTTACTAGCTCTTGTAACACCTTATAAATTTTCGATATGTTTCCGCGTAGCTGAGTAGAAATATTTTCACTATACCCAGATTAGTTTGTTGCAATTCTTCCTTTTTCGTTATTTTCTCTAGGTAATGTCTTAGTTGCAAAAATCTATAAAAATCTTGATTGTTCAATCAAATTGATTTTTTCAGATCCTGAAATTGTCGCATTGTGCCTCCCTCATAAAGATCGCCATGCTTTATTAACCCTTTATCAGCCCACTGTTTAAATCTTGCACCTATCCTGTTTGGTAAAAAATCCGAGTCATATCCTATCCATCTTAAAATCCAGTATGGTTCCTTGGTCTTGTTTTCACTGACTAACCCTGTGCCAAATCCTAACTGACATTTTTATCCATGGGTTTATATCTTTTAAACAGGAATACAGTCCACTGTCCCCTATAACTGCTTGTAATGGGACATCGCGAGATATCTGACATTCTATGTCTTTCCATTTCGCTTTATAGGAAGGGTTGCAAATGTTAACCAAAATTTTTATCTGCACCACTTGGTAATAATTTTTAATATTTGGGAGAGAGAGGCCTCCTTTGTCTTTTGCTAGCTGAAGAGTCTTATAGCGAATTCTTGGCCTCTTCCCCTGCCAAATGAATCGAGAGATCAATTTGTCTAATTCCCGAAATTTCCCCTCTGGAAGTTCTGCTGGTATGTTTTGGAACAAATAAAATAATCTGGGTAGCACATTCATTTTTGTTGCTTCCACCCTCTGTCCTAATCCTAGAAAGGGAACTGGAGTCCATTGACTCAAGGGCTCTATAAAGATGGCGAATAAGAGCGGAGACACAGGACAACCCTGTCGACATCCCCTTTCTAGTTCAAAATTATTTGATAATCCTCCATTAATCCGAATTTTAGCTATTGGTTTATAATATAGAGCTTGTATTATTTTGACAAAATCCTCGTGGAACTTGAAACTCTCTGTCTTATATAAGAAAGACCAGTCAACAGAGTCGAATGCCTTCTCTGCATCTAACCCTAACAAAACAGCCTCTAAATTGTTTCCGTTTATATGGTTAATAAAATGTAATGTCCTCCTAACGTTGTCCTGTGTTTGCCTCATTCTAATGAACCCTGCTTGATCCAATTGTATAATATGTGGAAGTATCGTTTCTAAGCGTTTTGCTAAAATTGATGTGAAGAGTTTATAATCCTGATTCAACAAACTAATTGGGCGGTAATTACAGCAATCTGTCTTGTCTTTACTATCTTTCGGTATTACAGTTATAATCGCTTCCCTCCAAGATGAAGGAATCTCTCCTTTTTTAAGGATCCAGTTGAATGTTCTCAGGAGTAATGGCGATAAAGAGTCGCTGAAAGTCTTATACCATTCCCCTGGGAACCCGTCAGAACCTGGAGACTTATTAGATTTAAGTCTAGAGATTGCTTTTTGGAGTTCTCCTATAGTCACATTGGCCAATAAGACTTTGTTCTGGTCCTCTTCAATTGTTGGGAGATTAAGTGAAGCAAGCAGAGATTCAGGTGGCTTGTTCCCTTTACTGGCCATCCGGGCATATAGATTTTTGTAATATTTTTCAAAACAACTACAAATGCCCTGAAAGTCATGTTTCTTTTGTTTAGTGACTGGGTCTTTGATTTTATATACTACTCTGCTTGTTGCTTTTTTAATTTATAAGCCAGAATTTTAGCTGATTTACTACCTGCTTCATAGTACCTCTGTTTCAAAAAGGTTAGCTTTTTCTGAATGTCAACTTCATAAATTTCTTTGATCTGATTTTTAATTTCCTCAATTTTCTGAGTAATTTCCAGTTGGACCTCCTTTTTATGTTTTGTTTTCCAAATTACTTAATTTAAATTAAGTCTCCAGGAAGAAGTATTTTTGCTACTTTTTAAACTTAAATCTAGGTAAACCAGACTGTGGTCTGACAAATCCATTATCCCAATTTTACAAGACCTTACAAAACCGATATCTTTACTGTACATAAAAAAATAATCGATCCTTGAGTAAGATTTATGTGGTGGGGAATAAAAGGTGTAGTCTCTAGTTGTGGGATTGAACTCCCTCCATACATCACAAATGCCCATCTCTCTTATCATCTTTCTCACCTTATTGCCTACTGTGTTATTCTGAGCCTGAGTTAATCTTGACACATCCCACTTTGGGTTGAGTCTCAAATTAAAATCACCACCACAAATCACCATTCCCTGGGCTTTTGTAATCATTAGATCAAATATCTGTCTATAGAACCCCCATGTTGCACCTGGAGGTGCGTATACATTTAAGAGAGTGATTTCTGAACTTTCTAATTTTCCTACAATCATATTATACCTGCCTTCTTTATCCACGATTTCTGATATCTTTTCAAAAACTACCCTTTTTGATATCAGGGTTGCCACCCCCCTTCTGTGTCCTGTTTTATAAGTCGATGAATAGACCTGGTTAAAGCCCTGCCTTTTAAGTTTAGCATGTTTGGAATCGGTTAAATGGGTCTCTTGCAGAAATATTATGTCTACCTTGTCTTTTTTCATTTTTCCCAGAATTTTACTTCTTTTTACCGGGTTAAGTACACCCTTCACATTATAAGAAGCCAACCTAAGTGGAACTTTTCGGCTTTCCATTATAAATCAGGTGTTACCTTTAATCTTACTACCCCCCCTCCACTCGAACTCCACGAACCCATGAACACAAAAAGGAACATTGATAGAACAGTCCCAGAAAAACGTGAACTTCTCAAGTTGAACTTCCTGTTTTGAGGTCTCGTTTGTGACCCTGTAGGAGCCGAGATGTTTTGTCGGCTTGGAGGGAAAGCCTCCATGCGTCTCCAGCTGTGGAGGGCCCTCCTTTAAGTTTTCAAAGTGGTCCATGCTTTTAAGCTTCATCGGATCCTCCCCATCTTACATATTATATGATAAGTGTCGTTAACCTAATCCAAACGCCTCCCAAGGCAGTGAATTTTTTTATAGTTTGTTCCACAGTCCCTGCTACCATACCACCTTACCGTGGGGAATCCGTGCCGAGAAAAACAAGTTCAGTGGTCAGAGCGTCTGAAAGCGTCCAGTCTCTTTTTAAAACCCTGTCTCTGAGCCTCTGGATGCTGCTCTGCTCCTCTCGGTGACCGGGTTTTGTGCCACGTCAGATTTCCCACTCTCTCGACCCAGCTCGTCGGTGGTTTAAATATCGTCACGGACAAACCTCTTGTCACCATGTCCTTCGTGGCCTCCTCTGCAGAGTTGTACAGGCATGTCTCTCCCTTATAAAACACCCTCATTCTGGCTGGAAAAGGAGTCTGAAACCATATATTATTCTCCCGCAGCACCTTCTTCGCCTCCACGTACTACCAGCACTTCCTGAGGGTCTCCGGTGCATAATCGTGGTCCACAAAAACTCTTCTCTCCTGATACAGAAACCCCGTTTTCCACCACACCAGTTTCAGGATTTCTTCTTTAGTTTTGCTGCTGGAGAACTTAACAACTATGGATCTCGGGGGAGAGTCGGCCGGGGGTTTCGGTCCCAATGCACGATGTGCGCGTTCAATGTTGAGGTCGTCGGTGGGAGGCAGCTCTAGTTTACCCCTCAGCAAATTTTCCACGAATGTTATCATCGATGTGGAGTTGCTCGCCGACCCCTCCTCTATACCATGAATTCGCATATTGTCCCGTCTCACTCTTCCCTCTTGTTCCATTAGCTTATCTACCAACTTAGCTTGTAGCTTCACCAGCTCCCTCGTAGCCTCTTCCAGCCCCTGCACTCTTTCCTCTGACTCAGAAATTCACATTTCGGCTTCGTCAACTCTGCTGTTAGTTGCCTTAATGTCCTCTCGTATCTCTCGAAGAGTGTCTGCATTTTCACGCCGAAACTCTCTCAGCTCTTGCAATATCATCTGCAGGCTAGCCATGTCCGCGTCCACCTGTAGCTCTTCTTTGTCAAGATGGCTAGCTGTATCGTCCTCGACCGATTCTTCCTCGGTTGTTTGAACTCTTTCCTTCGACTGTGAGACGTTTTTTTGTTTAGGTTTAGGCATACTCTAAACGCCTCTCAAACTTCTGTTCAGATAAAACAATTTTTCTAGAAATACGGTTTGTCTTGAAGATCGAGGAGCTCTGGTAATATGCTGCCTACCTCATGGCTGCTAGAGCGGAAGTCATCCCGTTTTCCGGACTTTTAAACGCCGCATCGGCAAACACTCTATCCCATAGTCCAACTGTTGTTTACACTCGGGAATAGCTTTTAGTGCTTAGCCAAGTTAGGCTGCATCAGGAAGTGCAACCAGAGATCCCCACCGAACTATGGAGGAGAAGGAGGGGATGGAGAGCCAGACTAGAACGCCGGAGACGACGTTACAAACCATGCCTTCCATCTGTCATCATGGGGAATGTGAGGTTTCTCCTAAATAAGATGGATGAGTTAGCTGCGCTAAACATGGGTTTCTTCTTATTCACTCTTTCTTGTTTTTTGAAACTCAAATTTGGCTGTCTAACGATACTCAAAAACACATGTAACTTTACACACACATCAGGACTGGCAAAGTATTTGGCGCCAACTGTAAGATGGTGCCGACTGAGTGGCAGCCAGTTGCAGCAGCTCCGACCCCTCTCTTTGTTTATAGTGACCTTTTTGGACTTGTAGCTTTTCTGTACTTTTTTTTTCTACAGTCGTCACTCCAGCATACGTCCATTCCTTGGGGTAAAGCTGGTGAGACTGCTGTTGTGTTTTTTACTGTTTTTCAGACTTCTAAACGCCGCATCGGTGAACACTGTCTGCCGTAGCCCAGCTGTTGTTTACACCCGGGGGCAGCTGTTAGTGCTTAGCCAAGTCAGGCTACATCCCGAAGCGCGACCGGAGCACGAACTACGGAGGGGATGCAGAGCTGGAGTAAAGCGGCGTGAAAGGAGACGATGGTATAAACCATGCCTTCCAGCTGTTATCACAGGAAACGTGGTGTCTCTCCTAAATAAGATGGATGAGCTAGGGGCACTAACGCAGCTGCAGCGGGAATACCGAGAGTGCAGTCTGCTTCACTTCACGGAGACCTGGCTAAATGAATTTACCCCGAACTCACTGGTGCAGCTGGATGGATTTCATCAGAGCAGACAGAGACATGAGGAAGAGTGGTAAGAAGAAGGGCGGGGGAGTAGCGATGTTTGTGAACAAGAAGTGGTGTATCTGTTTTTCAACAGATTTGTCTGACACTGTCCAGCCTACCTCCAGCTACTCTTCCCTGCTCGCCCCCAGCCACTCCCCCTCATCTCCTTCACCACCACCATCTCTGGGGCTCTCCTCTCTCCCCCCACCTCCTCTTCCTCTCTTCACACCAACAGCGGATCAGGTGAGAATGCAGCTTAGGAAGACCAGAGCCAGGAAAGCCATTGGTCCTGATGGCATCAGCTCCAGACTCCTCAGGGACTGTGCAGCCCAACTCTGAGACTAGAAAGAATTCCTGCCTTGTGGAATACTTCTTGTGTGGTCCCGGTGCCAAAGACCACATGCCCCAAGGAGTCCAATTGTATCACACCCTTGGCCCTCACCACTCACCTGATAAAGGTACTTGAGAGGATCATCCTGAACCATCTTCACCCCCTGGTGAGCCCAAACATGGGTCCCCTGCAATTTGCGTACTAGCCTGGCACTGGGACGGATGATGCCATCATCTACCTGCTGCAGAGATCCTTGTGTCACCTGGAGGACACTGGAAACATTGTGAGGATCACGTTCTTCAACTTCTCCAGTGCCTTCAATACAATTCAACCGTCACTGCTAAGGGTGAAGCTGGAGAGAGCGGTTGTCAGTGACCAGCTGGCTGCATGGACCATGGACTACCTCACAGATAGACCCCAGTGTGTGAGGCTACAGGACTCACATTTTTCCTGTGTATGTGATGTGGTGGTCTGCCACATATGCATCCCCCAGGGTACAGTACTCTCACCTTTCCTCTTCACCCTCTACACATCAGATTTCCGGTACTCCACACAGACAGTTATCATCTCCAGAAATTCTCCAATGACATTGCCATCATAGGATGCATGTCAGGGGGGAACGACTGCGAGTACATTGACATTGAGAAAGTGCAGACCTACAAGTACCTGGGTGTTCAGCTAAATAACAAACCAGACTGGACAGATAACACTGGCTTTCTTTATATGAAGGGTCAGTGTTGTTTATACCTGGTGAGGAGGCTAGCATCATTTGGTGTGAGCAGGCTACTGCTGAGGACCTTGTAAGACACTGTGGAGGCATCTGTGATCTCCTATGCAGAGGTGTGCTGGGGTGGGAGGTGCTTCAAGTGGGATAAGAACACACTCAACAGACTGATAAAAAGAGCCAGCACAGTCTATGGCGGCCCCCTGGCCTGCATGGAGGTGGTGGGAAAGGGGAGGGCTCTGGCCAAACGGTCTGCTATCAGAGGAAACACCTCCCACCCTCTGCATCAGACTGTGAACTCTTTGAGCAGTGCCTTCAGCGACAGACTCTTACACCCTAAGTCTGGGAAGGAGCATTTTCGCAGGTCCTTTATAATAAACATCAGTCAGACTTTACAATGCCGCATTATAAACATCACTGGTCTACCTCTGTTACTGCTGCACTTTTTTCTCTTACATACACATTCCACCTACTTATGTGCAATAACCGGATACAACCTCATCCTCTTGTAGCCTATATAGTCTATCTAATCATCGTCTGAATATAATGTTCTCTGCAATTTTGCACCGTGTTTTTTCTTATTTATTTTTGTACTGCCTTTAGATTTTTTCTGTTGAAACTGCTGTAACGGTGAACTTTCTCCACTGTGGGATCACTAAAGTTTTTCTCATCTTAATAAGATGTCAGGGCTGAGTTATAAATGCTGGCATAACAACAGTAAGCTTCTTATTCATGTTTATTGGTAGGTGAGTTTGAATAGTCTGAACAAAAGTGACTATAGGTTGATATTACAATTGTAATGTTTTTTTTACTATGGACGGGGCATGGTACTCATGATGTTGTTACTGTTTAGTTTTTTTTGTTTGTTTAAATTGTGTTTGTTGCTTCTATTTAAATTTTGAATAACTTATCTTTTTCATGATTTGTCACAGGTCTGCCCTGACCAAGGGCAGAGGGGGCCCAAACAGCTACATAAGAAGAAGAATCCTCCCTCTGTAACTTGTTGATGTACAGCTGAATAAAGCTGTACTGAAATTAATCAGAGGCCTCTGTGTGGTGTTTTAAACTAGAGTAGGCTTGTTCCCCGTAACTGTTTTATTCGTACTACTTAATATTAAAGCTGTATATTTATCTTTTAAAGAAATGGGCAACTATCCTATTAGAACAATAAATAGTCTACCGCATATAAAACGAGATTCTTAATAAAACAAGCTTGTTGTGTATGTCAGTATGTTAACTGTACCGTATGAGTTTAAAACAGGTTTAATGACATCAGTGTCACTGACTCATTGTTATAAAACTCTTTTTTTAATCTCTAAATTTGATTAGGAGGAAGTACACTTTTCAGTGTTTTTTGTGTATTACCCTGGCTTAGTGATGAGGACACAGAGACTTATTGTATTTCAAATATTTCCAAAGTGTCTTTTGTCCATAGAGCCCAAGATTTATTATTTTGGCCTGACGGTACAAGATTTTTTCAGGTAGAAATTTCAAAAAATAGTGGGTTAAACAACAAAGCGTTTGTATAAAGTATATTTATACTTTGTTAATCTGATGAAAAATATTTATTTTACTCATTGTAAAATGAGTAAAATATTTTTCATCAGTTTAACAAAATATAAATATACTTAATTATATATGCTTCACATCCTTAATTATATATGCAATAAATCTGTTTGTAGCCAAGTGAGCCATTGTGAGTCTGTAAATGCTCTAATCATGTGGTGCATAATCAGGCAGACAGAGTTTGATCTGTAAAGCATTGCTGCTCTTTTTCACCAGAGCAATTAATTGGTCAACTTTCTTGGAGTCCATCTTAGATTGTGTTTCTTTCTTCTACCTTGCGTAATTTCTTTTTTGCACAACACATTCCAGGTCTATTACAGGTAAGTGTCTACATGTATGTGATCAGATGTAACATTTTTTGAGACATCTGGCACCAAAATCCATCTGTCAAGATGAAACAAGTGACAGAACATGGAAACATAATGACTATGACTTAAAATGTATTCTGCCATCATTCTCCCTGCCTAGCTGGACCTGACACTGTGTGCATCTTGTGGTTTGTAGGTATGACACTGGTAAAGACGGCTTCATCGACCTAATGGAGCTGAAGCTGATGATGGAGAAGCTGGGAGCTCCACAAACCCACCTGGGCCTCAAAAATATGATCAAAGAGGTGGATGAAGATTTTGATGGCAAACTGAGCTTCAGAGAGGTGAGATGATCTTTAAAGTGCTCTTATTGTGCTCCCTTTTAGCAGTTTCATTCAATTGGATTTTATTTGTATAGCACCAATTCACAGCATATCATCTCAAAGCACTTCACATAATAAGGTGAAGACCTTGCAAATGTTAAACAGAGTTAAAAGAATCCAGCGGTCCAGTTTCCCTTTGAGCAAAGCAGGTGGTGACAGTGGAAAGGAACCAACAACACCTCCCCTCTAACAGGCAGGAACTAAAAAAAATCTCTGACAGAACCAGGCTCAGGGAAGGCCGTCATCTGTCTCGACCAGTTGGGGTTTGGGTGGGGATGAAGGGGTTAAGGGATAGCAGGATAGCAGATGGAGAACAGACAACCAATCCAAACAGAACAGTAAACTTTTAAGAGGTTGGTGAGAACAAAAACTGCAGATCAGAGATGTGTAGCTCCAGATCCAGAGACACCTGCAGAGAGAACAAACACAGAACTTCTGGGAAGACACAAAGTTAGTGATATGTAATGGTGGTGTGTAACTGTATGGAAGAAAAAGAGGAAAGTAGAGGTGAGGAGCCCAGTGCATCATGGGAAGTGTCCCAGCAGTCTAAACCTATAGCAGTATTACTATGGGACAGCTCAGGTGATTCTGAGCAGCCCTAACTATAAGCTTTGTCGAAGAGTAAGTTTTAGGCCTTATCTTGGTTGAGATGGCGTCTGCTTCCCAAACCCAAACTGCGAGCTGATTATACAACAGAGAAGCTGATAACTGAAGGATCTGCCTCCCATTCTATTTGTGGAAACTTTGGGAACCACAAGTAAACTTGCAGTCTGAGAGAGATTTACTCTTTACTTTTCTTTTCTTTTCTTTACTTAGGATGATATGGTACTATAAGATCTTTAAGATAAGATGGAGCTTGGTCATTAAAAGTTTTATATGTGAGAAGCAGGATTTAAAATTCTATCCTGGATTTTACAGAGAGCCAATGAAGAGAAGCTAATATGGAAGAAATAGGATCTCTCTTACTGGTTCCTGTCAGAACTATGGCTGCAGAGCTTTGTATAGGCTGGAGATTTTTATGGTAATTATTGGGACATCCTGATAATTTTTCAGCATCACTCTGAGACAGGATGTTCCTAATTTTTATGATATTATGCAGGTGAAAGAAGGCTTTTCTACAGACGTGCTTTATGTGTGAGTTGAAAGACATACAGTCATGGACAAAAGTATTGGCACCCCTGGAATTTTTCCAGAGAATACACCATTTCTCCCAAAAATTATTGCAATTACTAATGTTTCTGGTATACACGTGTTTATTTCCTTGATGTTCATTGGAAAAACACAAAAAAAGCAGAAGAAAAAAGACAAAATTTACATAATTTTACACAAAACTGAAAAGATGGGCTGGACAAAATTGTTGGCACCCTTTTAAAACTGCAGGTAAATCAATTTATTTCAAGCATACAATGCTCATTTAAACTCACCTGTGGCAAATAACAGGTGCTGGCAATATAGAAATCACACATGAAGCCAGCTAGAATGTATAAAAGTTGACTCAACCTTTGTATTGTGTGACTATGTGTGTCAAGCATGGAGAAGCTAAAGAAGAGCCAACAAATGTCTGAGGACTTAACAAGCAAAATTTTGGAAAAATATGAACAATCTCAAGGTTACAAGACCATCTCCAGGGATCTTGAAGTTCCTTTGTCCACTGTGCATAATATAATCACAAAGTTTATAACCCATGGAACTGTGGCTAATCTCCCTGGACGGGGACGGAAGAGAAAAATTGATGAAAGAATGTAACACAGGATAGTTCAAATGGTGGATAAACATCCTCAGTCAACTTCCACACAAATGCAGGCTGTCCTGCAGACTCAGGATGCAAAAGTGTCAGCTAGGAACAAACGCCGTCATGACAAAGAGACGTAAAAAAGCCAGACTGGAGTTTGCAAAAATGTACCCGAGTAAGCCTCAATCCGTCTGGGAGAATGTTTTGTGGACAGATGAGACTAAGGTAGAGCTTTTTGGAAAAGCAAGTCATTCTACTTGTTTAAGTCATGGACAAAAGTATTGGCACCCCTGGAATTGACCTGTTTAAAGAAAATGGAATGAGGCCTACAAAGAAAAGAACACAGTACCTACAGTCAAACATGATGGAGGTTCAAAGATGTTTTGGGGTTGTTTTGCTGCCTCTGGCACTGGGTGCCTTGACGGTATGCAAGGAATCATGTAATTTGGAGACTATCAAAATATTTTGGGCCACAATGTAGGGCCTAGTGTCAGAAAGCCGAGTCTGCATCAGAGGTCATGGATGTTTCAGCAGGACAATGACCCGACACATACCTCAAATAGCACCAAGAAATGGTTGGAGACAAAGCGACTTGGAGACAAATGTTGGCAATTTAAGTCTTATTCTCGCAGCTTATATTTTATACATTTTTAAACAAAATACAATAAAAATAGTTTTCACCATATGGGACCTTTAAATACCTGGTTGTACAAAGACAATCATTCGTAATATCCCCACATAAGAAACCATACAAAGCCTTGTCAGATTAATCATCATCATTTTAGACTTTTATTAATCAATACATTTGAAATGTTAATGTGTGGATGTTGTGATGAATACTGCAAAACTGAAAGAGATATGAGGTATACACAGAGACATGAAGTATGTGTTAATGAACCCAGTAACCGTTAACTGCAGATGGCAGTAATAGATGTATGGCATGTCTTGTCTTGGCATGTACTAATATAACTACATGAAGTAAAACACTGTACAAACTAATAGTTTCTCTCCTCCTAACAACTGACAAAGAAGTCTGGTCTGGGATCCTAGTTTGACTAAATGTTCTACCCAGATGATTTGATAATGTCAGGGTTTTACAGATCCAGTTTTAATCTCCCAAAGTGTTTGCAGACTCATCAGGACTGCCCTGATAATATCAAATTTGTTTGATATTTACAAGTTAAAATGAGGATGGTTATGATTATCACGTTACTGGCTGGAGCGGTGGATGATATTTCCAAGCACCACTATATATTTTAGCCCTACGGCTAACATTAGCTGCAAGTTTTAAAACTCATATTTAAAATCTTGTGTCCACATCTCATTGAAGAATTTCTCTGATCCCGATGTGAATGATGCAACCTCATTTCAAAATCTGTTAGGATTTTAAAACTCTTGTAGTTTGAACCCAGCCTTAGGTGACATACAGTTTGGAACACAGTGAAACGACAACTGAGTGTAGACTCAAGAGATGTTATTTTCTTGACTGAATGTATACGTATTTCCAAACTATCTACCCTGCTGCAGTTCCTGCTTATCTTTCGGAGAGCAGCAGCTGGAGAGCTGCAGGAGGAGAGTGGTCTGATGACTCTGGCCAGACTGTCTGAGATCAATGTCTCCACTGAGGGAGTGATGGGGGCCAAGGACTTCTTTGAAGCCAAGGTATGATGGCAGTTTACGCTGTGTGTTTTCTTATACTTAGTCTGACCTTAACACCACCAGAGTGACAACGTTTAGTTTGGCCTTGGATTCCTTGGGAACATGCTGCTAAACATTATGCCCTGTGTTTGGGGTTAAAATATACGTTAAAATATTTACTATATACACATAGTTGTTGGTCATCGTTTTTGCTTGTGTCTTTTTTAATTCACCGTATAACTTCCAGAGACAGTGTCAAACCAACAATTGTAGACAACTGCCCAAAAATTTGAGACTACAAGTGAAAATATATTTGTTCTGCATTTATGTAGATTTTTATGCAAAATGTGTCATTACATGGTTTGATTTGTCATAACATTGATATCATTTGATTGAATAGTTCAAGTGAAATTTTGACTCTTTGAAAACTGCCTATGCTTTTCAGAAGATCTTAGATTTGTTCTGCCCCTATTGCTTTAATGACAGCAGCAACTGAGCTGCATGGACTCCACAAGTTTGTTCTAACCTGATAACCCATGTCATCCCAGCATGACTGTATCACTGCAGCTAATCTGATGCAGTTTGATTGCTTTACTAGAAATAAAGCAGAATATGAACTATTTCATCTTTGTTTTACATGTCAGAATTTCTTGTGTTTTTAATAGATGTAAAACTTATGATTTCCAAGTTTAGATGAAAATATGTCAGATTGGCAATGTGATCTCAGACTTTTGGAACCCACTGTATGCATTCTCTATGGTAACTGCATTACACAGTATCTTACATTATAAAAGCCAAATGATGTAGGCTATGTGCTTTATGTATTATACTCTGAGCATCTTACAGGATATTCATTGGCAACATGGGTCACACCTATCTATGTAACATCCAGTGGTGAAAAACAGAAGTCAATCAGTTCAATCATAAACCTCCTAAACAAATGCTCTGACATAAGTCTGAAGAAGAAGAAAGTAGTAAATGTCTGCAGGATAACACTGTTCTGCTCCAGCATCCTGTTTCATTTGTATTATAAGAACTGTTCTCTGATAAAACACAGTCCAAAGTGTGTCCAAAGATATCACATACATTTAAAGCCAGCTGACAGCAAGGTAGTCATGCAGGGCTACTTGAGACATCAGGATGATTTGTGTTGATGAAAAGGAACACTGCCATTTTGTGTGTTACCAGGTGCAGGCTCTGTCTGTGGGCAGTAAGTTTGAGGCTGAGATTCGAGAGGAAAAAGAAGAACGCAAGAGACAGGAAGAGGAGAAAAAACAGCGTCAAGCTGCTTTCAAGCAGCTGCAGTCCACCTTCTGCTCATGACCCTCTTCAGAGAGTGCATCACCAATGCTCTCATGCACAAGTCATTGTTTCTAAAATTTTAGAAATAGTTCCACACCACTTACACTGTGTCATTTGTCAGAATGGGGTACTTTAATTAAAAAAAAAAATGTAGACAGTTGTTTCAAAGTAAATGCTCACTAAAATGCTTGAAAATACCTCATTACACCTCACAAGCAAGGTTCATTCATTCCAGTTTTCTGCAGCTGTCTTAGAGCAAACATGAGACAAAAACATTGCATCAGACATGTAATGAGATACTTAGTGATCACTCCACGTTCTTGAAAATCTCAGTTTTACTGTGCATTACTGTGGGCTTGTTCCTCGTGTCCCTGTTTTTATCTCCCTAATTTTTGATTCCAGTTTGGTCATTTATATGATCTTGCATAAGCCTCACATTGTTAACACTATCAGTGTCATTAAGTGAACATCTACTCTACAACTTGCAATGTAACAGAAATAGTATAGGAATAGGTAATAGTATATTATTAGTATTAACATAACAGTGTGGAATCATTTAGTGGTCCTTGTACAACTTTGGGTGTTACTTTGACTTTTAGCCCAGCTAACGAGGTTATACTGGTTATACTGTCCTTGACTGCCAACAACTTTCAACATTTGATATCAATCTCATGTCTGCATTCAGTACAGAGCTGGTGTCAGGCCATGGTAAGCCTAGCCTATGTTTATGCTCAGCTAGCCTATGTCAGGCAAGGCTAGCCTATGTTATGTATGGCTCACAATGGCTACCAGAGGGGGGAAATGGCTAGTATGGCTAAAAAATGTCTGAAGCAAACTGACATCTTGCATCCAGTCTCTTAAACTTGTGTACAGAATGAAATTAAAAAATGCTAAATCTTTTTGTTTCATAGAATAGTGTTACTTTTAAACCGACAAATAAATAAGGAGAGGGTGTAGGCTCCACCGGACGGCAGGGGTATGGCCGGTCTGACAGATTCTGACAAATCTGTACGACTGGTCACCTAAAAAAAAGGACATGACAAGACTGCAGATGTAGTCGAATCATGTCAGCAAGGTAAAACCATACTTTTCTTATTTAATTGTCGGTTTAAAAGTAACGCTATTCTATAGTAACAAATGACAAAATTAACATAATACAATGATTTTTGTTTCACTTCTGTGCTGGAACCTTATTGATGAAGACAAGCTTCACATCAGTAGCACCGCAACTCCTCCTGAAAGCTCAAATGTTAATTGCTACATTTGTGTTTACAGTGTAAATAATTGGGATACAATAGTTAACCATTGAAATTAAAGGTATCAAAGTATTTTCTCATGTTTTCCAATCACCTTCAGTGTTTGTGTTGCCACATCCTGACTCCAGCTCTGTACTCAAAACAGATTTGTGGTTTATATCTCAGAAGTAAAGCAAATAAATATTTAGCAAAAACAAATCTTTTAAATCTGTCTATTCTTACATAAGCATAGGTCAACAACAACAGACTTTATTTCAGCCTCATTAATAAAAAACACACTGTCAGATTAAAGATGGACAGCTTACATTTAAGTATGCTCACCTATAACACCAAGGTTTCTCAACTCGCTTTTGATTCTCTTAAGACCTAAACTGAATTAACAAATGGCAGTTGCAAATGGACTGTTGAGTGTTTCTGTGAATTTGAGTGCCGTGTAGTTTTCATCTTCGACAGCATGCAGAGCAGGCAGATTTTAAAATATATATGCTCGAGATTCTAAAATATCTGAATTCAATTTAGCTTTTTTATTATGGTCAACTATTTATTTGAAATATCCTGCAGCCCTGGGTGCATAAAAAGTGACCAAAGATGTTGGTAATCTTGAGACGAAAGTACTGGTGTGTCAGCTGGTGTAACTTCTGACTGTAGACCTGTGGACCATGAATGTAACAGTGGTCCTTCATCTCATTGAGCTGGAGATACAGATTGCAGAGTGACATCTGTGAGTATTTTTGTAGAAAGGTACGATAAATACCATCAAATCATGGTTCGGACAATTTATTTAGATGCTTAATATGCCTGAGAAACTAGCTTTTATGATGAAATGTAAAAATCACTGGAGTGCCCATTTAATGTGACAATGTAGTCATTCATGTGCTTCCTCTGTCTGCTACAATTCAGTTCTGCTTCTGTAACTTAAATTACGTGTGAGCAGTATCCTAAGTATATGCAAATAAGCAAATCACAAGATCTTAGCTGCACTGTCACAATCTCAGAAGCTGTTACCACATACTAATCACCTGCATACACTTTGATTTCAGATGTTCTGAAAAGGGATTCATGCTGTAGATTGATATGTAAGCGCTCACTTACAGCCTGCCACAAACTAAGACATGTAGCAGTTTCCACATACAGCTGTTAATGTTTCAGGGTGAAAAACAAAGGTCTTGTGCTGCACTCAGAGTAAAGCTGACTGTGTCTAGAACAAATTTCAGCTTTTGTCAAGCTGTCTACCTATGCATTTCAGCTCTACTATATCAGATGGACAGTCTTTCAATAGTGTGGTCTCAAATCTCTACCTACTGTTCTACTGGCACAGCACTGGAAAAAACATGTGAGCACAACAAAGGTGGCGGCTTTATTAGTAGGTTTGCTTTGCAGCATTGTGGTGAGCATTAACACAGAAAGTGGCCCTTGATGCTGGAAGGAATAACTCAGTATTTTAGGAAATGTCACATGGGGACTCAGAGACTCAGGTGCAGACAGCAACGACACAGCAGACAAGTAAATTCAAATAAAAACAACTGTGCAAGATACAGATAACACAGGATACCAAGGGGAATACCAAGAACTGACGGCACTAGAGAGAAAGTACAGGACAAAACTACTGTGTGGGAGAATACGAGGGTACGCTTCTTGAGCAAGAAGTGACTACATGAGCCAAAGGAGGACAGAAGGCTAGCTTAGTTTTCGCTAAGCTACAAACAACGACGCATATTCAGTATTACAAGTTAAGGTTATCACGGAATGCAGGACTAACCGGTACTTAGTAATACCAAGCTAGGAAAGACTATCAATAGGTCAGAAATGCCCTCACAGCGCAGTAACAGAAAAACAAACCCATATCTTCATAGATTGCCGACACAGCGAAACACTACTGTGGAGGACGTGTGAGGATAACAAGTGACAGTAAGCACAAGCACAGAATACATACACCAAGGCTTGAAGGCAAAACTTCATTCAGTATGTTTGCAAACTCGAAACAAAATTCCACTCTAGTTGGCAACCGGAATGGGGAAGAACAGTAGAGGGAATGCAGGAATGGTCTCGTCGGCAGGAGGCAGAAGATAATTTGTGGAAGGAAAGCTACAGGTGGACCAGGTTTCTCATGGCATGGCAGGATACGAGGTTTACCAATGGAGGCAGAAAGGCAGACAGGGAGTGACAGAGAATTGCAGCAGAAAAGAAGCCAGGTTAGACATGGAGCAAACACAAGCAAGAGCAGAATATTGGCCTGGTTGACTGACTGGAGTAGTTCAACAGTCTGGTGTGGAGGGGTGGCCTGAGCTCAGCTTTTATGGTTAGAGATGATGACTTGCAGGAGAGCCACTCTCAGCCACAACTGTCCATGATCAGGTTATTATCCAGTGAGCTGAACCTGCACATAGTCCACACACACACTTCACTCACGCTCACATAAGGAAAAAATGGAAAGAAGGGAAAGGAAAGCCTGCCACTAAACAGAGGAGGAGGAGGATAGAACAGGAAATTTGATTATACTTATACCATGAAAGAGTGAGGTGAAAATGTTAAATTATTTATCTCATGTCTGAGTGTTCAGTCAAAAATAGCATAGAAAACAATCTGGTTCTGTATGACATGAAAACATAAATCCACTAGGACCCCTCACTAATGCTCTATCTTGTTTGCCATTTGTGTGCGGAATAAAGAATGCTAAAAGAAACATTGCTGCTGTAGGGGCAGTTATGTGCAGAAAGTGTTTCTTTGTGAGCAGCAGCTGTCGTCTGCTTACCAATCAGACCTAGACTGATTTTATTAATCCCCAAAGGGAAACTGTACCAAATCATTCAACAATCTGCACTCTCATGGGAGATGGTTCCCCCATACTGTTGGATAGATAAGTAACTAGTATAGCACATCATGTCACTTCCCCGTAAATAAAATGTTTTTACATTTCTGATAAAAGATGTCAATTGTTAGATAGTGAACTTTAGAGGTGCTGATAGGTTTTTGAATTGCTCAAGGCTAAGCTAGGCAAACCACATCAATCTTCATATCTCACTCAGAGTTTCCCCTATAAAATGTTGATTTGTTTCTATTAAAAAAAAATTCTGTTAAAGTAGCAGTGGACAGTCTGCAGTGACTATTTTTTGATCCAGAAAAAGATGATGTAGTCCTCTGATCTCTGTGATGAACATGTCAGTAGGCTTTTGTATGTGTGCGCATGCATGTGCACGTGTGTGCTGTCCAAATATGCATAACATTTGCAATACACCCAACTTAAAACATGACATTTCCATGTCCAGAATCTGCTCTGCCCTGAGCTTCAATCACTGCCTGTTTTTGGGGTTTGCTGGCTAATTATCCCTGTGTCAGTTGAATTTTGTAACTTAAAATGGATTCAGAAAAAGTTAAGACGCTCTGACCTCAGCATAGCTTATTGAAAAGCACGGTTCATGTTTCCAGGCCTTTTCTTCAGTCTGTTTTATTTGTATTTAAGTTATAGCATGTTCTAGTTGTCATATAAATAATATACTGTGTGTATCGCATACCTTGCCCAGTATTTGTTGTGGAAATGGACAATGTATTTTTTCATGAAGAAAATAGTCTATATTGTTATTGTTTAATTAGAGACTTATAAGTTGCCAAATATAAGAGAAGTCAGTAAATTATATTTTTGGGCACTTGTAAATATATTGTGCTGTTCTACTCCCCTTCACAATGGAAATGTTTAACTTTATTGTATTAAAGGAAAATATATAGAAAACACAATTATGTATCATTCTTAGATATTAAAATAAACTGTAGGGTGGAGCTCATTGCAACATGCACTTTGCAAGAGCCCGTGGTACCAGGTGGACTACTGGTTCATCACAAGATTGAGCAAAACTACAAATGACACATCCAGGACATTTATAGTTTTCAGTTTTCCTGAGCTGAGCCAAATGTAGTAACATGCAAAGGAATTAATTTTCTGCTGTGAGATAATAGCTCTATGATGGAGCACATATATGATCTAAATAATTATTGCTATTATTTCATTAAAACTTAACTGTGAAAATGTAATTGCTATTAAAACAGGAGAAGTGAAACAGGATATTAATGCTTTACCAATAGTAACTAAAGAAAAGAAAGTGAAAGAGTCACTATTCCTCAAAGCATTCTCATTTCATTTTTTTGCAGGAAAAAATCCAAAGTCATTTTAGTGTCTCTGTTGGTCTTAATGTCCAGTTTGTACTGTCTTCCCCTCCTCATTGTAGTTGGAACAGCGATATTGACAAAACATGTGCTATTGACACCAAACAGATATTAGATCAAGGTGACTTTAATGTCCATCCATCCATTATCTATACAGTTGTTGTGGGATTTTAAAACTGAAGAAATAGCAACAACTCCAAAATGATGATAAAGCCAGACTCATGTACAAGAATGAATAATCCTGTGTGAACTTGTAAAGTTACAACCCATAAAAAGAGTGTATAAAATGCATCAAATAGAACAAGCAGAGGAGAGATTTGAGAGTGAAACCTGGGAATGTGAGTTCATTTGTGGCGTGTGTGTGTGTGTGTGTGTGTGTGTGTGTGTGTGTGTGTGTGTGTGTGTGTGTGTGTGTGTGTGTGTGTGTGTGTGTGTGTGTGTGTGTGTGTGTGTGTGTGTGTGTGTGTGTGTGTGTGTGTGTGTGTGTGTGTTGGTGGCCCATGATGGCCTGACGGGCTAAAACACAACCCTCAGCAGAATTTTAGCAACACATTGGTGGACATCCAGTGGGAGTCTAATAGATGTCTAGTACAGTGGTTCCCAACCTGGGGTCCGCGCCCCCCCCAGGGGGGGCGCCAGAGATCTGAAGGAGAGCGCGAATCTTTGTCTGCTCTGAGGCTGTGATGTTATAAAAAATAGATTTTTACATTCTGGATAAAATCAGAGTAACAGACTCACTGTGTCATCACAAGTCTACCTATAAAACATTTTTAAAACACATTTATTTGGTCTTTCTTCAACTTCTCTCCACGCTTTCTTTAGGTTGGCTTCTAGTTCACCCCGATTCATTAGTTTGTGTGCAGTTAGAAAATTACTGACAGGAACGGTGTCTGAAAAACGTAAAACGGGTGAAGCTTCATCAGTCCCTAAAATCTCCGGCTATACCTCGAGAGTTACCTTAAATTTGGTTTTATTAAAGGACAAAACAGAATTATGTTATTTGTGGTGAAATGCTCACAAATGACAGCATGAAGCCAGCGAATTACGGCGACAACAGGAAACAAAACACAGTTCGGTAAAGTCGGAAAGATATTCACAAATTCGGACTTCCGGCATCAATAACTCATTAAATATATGCTGTCTAAACATAAACAATGCCTCTTTTCCATCGTTGTAAGGTAGACAATGTGCTACAAGCCCAGTTTAATCAAAAGTATCTGTCTTTCGAGCTGCAGAAATGACATTGGTGTCTATGAGCAGCCGGCTGTGCGACGAGTGAACGGGGACCGTTGCAAAATGCAAAACCGCTGCAAACAGCGAAGAGACAAATATTCAACAGATTTACTGCAGCCAGCAATTGGCGGCGGCGGCGCTGGGGCTGGGGTGCAGCTTACGGGGGGGGCTCCAAGCCAAACAGGTTGGGAACCACTGTTCTAGTAGATGCAGGTGCAACACACTAAGCAGGCCTCCCTTGACAGCCAACAGAGGGTGAGAGGTACTACATCGTTATTTCTTAGCACGATTAGATCACACCCTCAGAGATGAATATATTCAAACATAATAATTATAGAAATAACCTGATTGGTTTTTAAGATGATGGGTTGTGGTTTTCCAGGATGGAAAACGAGTGTTTAGAAGTAGTTTTCATCAGTATATAAGATGATGTAATGCCTTGTGTAATCAGTTAAAATCTCAGAATTTTGTTCATGTGTGTTCTGATAACTTCTTGTATTGAATAAACATTATTCACATCAGACTCTGAAGACTGAAAACTTTTTCTATAAGACCTTTAAAGATACAAATATTGATCCAGAAGTTGGTGAATGAAGCTGCCAGATCATCACTGCCCCCTATTTGGCAGACTGAGACCCAACACACTGCTTTATCCTCATTAGGGTTGCAGGGGGCTGGACTCTTTCCCAGCTGACTTAGGGTGAAGGCAGGGGACACCCTGGATACATCGCCAGTCTATCACAGGGCTACACAAAGAGACAGACAACCAAGCACACTCACATTCACACCTACAGATGGTTAAGAATTACCAATCTTTGGACTATGGGAGGAAGCTTTTTCATAACGATTTGCTTGATGAGCATACCTCTTTGTAAAAAAAAACAAACAAACAAAAAAAAAACCCTAAATAACTTAACAATTACGGCCTGGTTTCATGTTCAGGGCTTAAATAAAACCAGGACTAAACTAATCTGGTTTAAATCAATCCACATTAATCCAGTTGCTTTCGGAAATGTTATCTCACTTCAGATTTACTAGTTCCAGACTACAGAGTCTTTAACTAAGGTAAACAAGGACAACTCAGATCATGTTTTGGAAGCCAAAGTAGATCAACAATGTGGTCATGGTGCAAAGGTGAGGGTGCTCTGAAAACCTGGGGTGGAATATTCTAGTATAAGTTTTAGCTGTGTGTGAGCGAGAAGACACTTAAAGGAAATTATAAAGTACCTCATAACTAAAGAAAAACATCATGATTCGATCACAGAAACCAGAACAAAGGAATGTGTAGACTGCAAATTTCAATGAATATAACTCAAATGAAAAGGTAACCAAAAGGACCCTCCAACAACTTCAAGTAAGATCAATTTATATGATCTATGGTGGCCTTGCTTTAGCGTATATACTATTTTAAAATAGTCAATCCTTAATGTTGAGCTATCTATCAAAGAGCCATCTCCATCTCTTATCTTTATCTTCATTTTCAAAGGGCCATGACAATTTCAGAGACAATGGAAGCAATTCTTCCAGATACCAAACATGCGCCCTCTGGTGTGGATATGAGCTTGGTTGTCGCACTGTTGCTCAGGTCTGACTGGATGAAGATAAGGGGTTAACGAGAAGTTTGTCTGTGCATAACCACTGTCACCGAGTAGGATCCCACTGTGTTGTCCTGCTTCAAACTGAGCACACAAAGAGGAGTTCCGGAAAATCGTTGAGTTATGTGTTGAACCGTTCCGATGTGCAACAATGTTGGAGAACTGCATAGTGGGAGTGTGTTAGGATTTATTGTTTTTACTATTTCTATTCAACATACTGCTGGCTTAATACATACTGATAAACACATTGCATTGTATGCTACATAAAAGAGTTGTGTTTATCTGTGAATGAATGAGATAGTCCCGAACATTATCTCACAATATGTGAATTGGGATAAATCAAAGTTGAATAGCACTAGGTCTGATGGAGGGAAAAGCACATCTGCTTACACTCAAGACATATCAGACACACGAACATGCACTGTAGACACACAAACACCCATGCACACTCACTTCACACTCACACACACTTACTCAATACTTAAGGCCACTCTAAGAGACCACATCCACCTCACTTCTGCGTTATCAGGTACCCACATACACACCACATTCAGTCCTCATAACACAGTGGAAACACCTCTACATTCACACATCGTCCTTCAGAGTGAAGATGGTCTGGATTGGCTGGACAGAAGATGTTTAGGGGAGTTCAAGTTTAAACTGCAGATTTCCCCAACTATAGACCAATCAGATAGAAGCACATTCTCATACATAACTCTGTGTAATGTTAAGTTAGGCATCCTTTTTGGGGAAGTTGGCTACAGCAACTCTCTTCTGTATTAGTCACAGACAACTGTGGTTTTCCAAACCGAGAAGGTCCATGTACATGCTTTCAATTCTCCAATACATATTAAAGATTCTTAAAGGATAACTGGGACTCAGGATTCCTCATTATAGCAAGTAAACGACAAATTTGGTGACCCCAACATGATTTGCTGAGGAAGAATTCAACGGAGTCCGTGACTGAAGATTTTCAGCAGGACCAGATGGGTGACCGAACCCCTCATCCTCACAAGGCCAGCCTGAAATAAGGTAAGTAGAGACCTGTTGTTTGTTAAAAAAAAAAAAGGAAAGAAAGAAAAATAAAAGAAAACTCTACAAATTGAATACTATTAAATTTCTGTGAGCGTTGAGGAGGTAAGATTTAAGTGTGAATGGCTGATACCGAGTGAAGCGCTGAGAGTGCTTGGGTGTGACTGTTGAGTGTGTGAGAAAGAGGTGAAATTGTTGGATGGAAATCAAATGAATGTGGAAAATTGGAATTCTCAACCAAATTAATTATAAAATCTGAAGGGTTTTCTATTGGCGTGACTGGAGAGGAAGACATTGACCAATTAATGAAAAAGCTTAATTTGGAAAAGAGTGTAAAAGAGTTGAAAAAGAGTTTTAACTAAGAATAAAAGATGTTTAGTTGCTAATATAGGGGCTCGGACAAGCCCAGGACTTAATCCTGAAAGAGTTCACATTAAGAGCGTAAAAGTTCAAATTGTGTGTTATTGCCATCTGGTGGAGGAAAGGAGTAATAGAGGGAGTAGCTGAATGCTGCCCTCTGGTGTGTGTAGTTGGGAGTGAAAGGCGGAGCTGTGTGATTGTTGCCCCTTGGTGAACACTTGGTGCATAACAACTAGTCGACCCCTTAGGGATCACTTTGAGCATTACTATTATTTGACCCCCTAGCGTCTACTTTGAGTATTACAAATAGTGTGCCCCTAGTGCACATTTCACGAACTGCAAAATAACTTGCCTCCTAGTCGACACTTTGTGTATTATTGAATATTTTGCCCCCCACGTGGACATTTCACGCAGTACAAATATTCTACCTCCTAGTGGACACCTTGAGCATTACTGAATGGTTTGACCCTACATGAAACAAAATGATAAAAATAAAGAATAAATAATCAGATAAATAGATAAAATAACAACAACAACAACAATAAGAAGAATAAGAATAAATATTTTTGTGAAAATAACAAAGCAAAACAAAACAAAAAAAACCCACCATATGTCTATGAGGTGTTCTCCAGGTGACAAAACACATTTCTCCCCTCATGAGTTGTTGATAGACTGCCCTATGCTGGGTTCCCTATGGAGTAGTGGACACCTGCCATCCCTAGATGTATGACAAATCGACTATGATGACTACATGAAAACACTGACTAATATGACTCGAGTTTTGTCTACACAGATTCGGCAGAGTCAGGTGCAGCCCAAGACAATCGAAACTGAGACTCCTGCACAGATAAAGGTGACTAGGTACGACAAAGGAGACTGGGTACGGGCGAAGGTCCACAAAAGGAAGTGGTCTGAACCCAGATGGACAGGAGCGTATGAGGTAACAGAGGGTACCTCCCATGTTGTCAAGGTAAAAGGTAAGGCAGGAGCTAATTGGCACCACCTGACACATTGTGTACCCTTCTCCCCACCTTCCCAGGCCTCTAAATCAGTGGGTGAGATTAAAAAAAAAAGCAATTGGTGTGGAGTGATTTTAAATGTTACCACTTGGTCCAATATGTCTCAGCTTGTCATTTCCAGGGCTGACTGTATTGGTACTATGGAAGATTGAAACTACTAAACTTCCTGCCCCGAAAATGGACAGGTGCATATGCTATTGTACGACTGGCAATTCTACTCACCATAATAAGCCATGGGACTACCCTGGAGGGTTCCACGTGGAATGCTTGCTCTATATCTACTTTTGACTTCACCATAAATTCTCTTTAACTATATAAAAAAGAAAGAGAAGGTATGTTGACAGGAAGGGTCGCACAGTGCAGTTCTCCCCAATCTGAACCATGGAGGATGCCAGACGACCCAGAGGACTGGAATGAACAGAGAACTGATAAAGTGAAGGGAGAAACAGTGGGTGTGTTCACTGGCATCACAAACGACACCAGGACATGAAAGATAAAGAAGAAGAGCTTAAGTCGCTAACCAAGCGCCACCTGAAGTACCAAGTACTGTCCCACTACACTGGACACAAGAGACAGAAAAAGCCTTGATTGATAAAAAGCAAACCCTGGCTCAAGCTGCAGCTTTGGCTGCATCTGTTGCCATTCATGTTGGATGTTTCTGAAAAAGTAGGGATAGTAAATGTGGCGATTTTTCAGAAAAAAGGAGGGAGTAAGTAGAGTGACAACGTACTATGGTTCCAAACTGGACAACAGGACAGGTGGGCTGCTCACGAATTTTCTGCCTCTTTCCCACCTCTTAAGGGCTGGTAGGAAGAGCGAATCAGACACTCAAATGAAAAATCGCAGAAGTATGCCATGGCACAAAGCTCTCAAAGTTAGATGTACTATCATTGGCCCTTATGTATAAAATAAAATAAAATAATCAAAAATAATAATAATTTCATCTTAAATGAATTTGATTAAAAATCTTTCATCTAGATATCCTCTTGCCTGAGAAAGGTGGAGTGTGTGCTATGTTTGGTTGTTATTGCTGTATTTTATTCTAATAACACAGGTCTGAATGGCTTGGTAATAAGAGCCCTGGAAGGCCTCAGGACCCTGTCATATCAGATGGCAGAGGACTCTGAGTTCACAGATTCCTTTGGCAACTGGCTCCACCAAGTCTTTAGGAAGTATAAAGCTGTATTTCTCTCGCTAATGATATCCTTTGCTACTTTTGCTGCTATAGTAACCTCTTGTAATCTAAGTCACAAATTATGGGCCAGAGTCTAAGACTTGACCGTGTTCAAATGTTAAAGATCTACAAAAAAAAAAAAAAAAAAAAATAAAAAAATCACCATAAGAAGTCAGCATTCAGTGGCAGCAGGATATATTGTTGACAAAAATCCAGGAGCAGACACCTTGTACATTTATTGAAAACCAGTTTTTACAATTCCTGTACAGCTTAGCATCTTCTGTTGAGGACACTTAATAGATATATGACATCCATCAATACAGCCAGTTACTCCAGAGAAGTTCCCATATTCATAGAGCTGTACCTTGTAAGTAGTCTGATCAACAGCATCAGGGAACTTGATGTAATCCTTTATCAGTTCACATATTGCTTTGTAGACTTTGTGTGCTATTTGCAGTTGATTCGCTCACACCACACAAATCCACTGTTTCACAATGGAAGGTTCCACATGCCAAAAACCTCAAGGTGATAAGTACTTGTAAGGAAGGTGGTATAGGGGTTCCCCTCACTGAGTCACAAGAAAGCTTTGTCTGAAGCAAACAAAAGATTTCAGCTGGATTGTGTTTATACATATGCAAATGATCACGCAAATCTGTATCATCAAATTCATTCGGCAGAATTAATTATTTCTGGACTCTGATTTCATATGATATCACTATACTGACTCAATAATTTATTTTTGCCTTATGAGCTATTGTCTTTGTTTTAAAGCTTTATTGTGTCTTTATAAGCCATGAAAAACACATTTGCATTGCTGTTTTTGGTTTTCTTTGAGTACATAATGTCAATATTTGCATTATATGCACAAGGGTTACTTCATGATAAATAAATAAAAAAGTTCAGGATTATTAGGGTGTTTGCTTGACCACACTAGTCAGGACAAGTCCTGTTCACTGGATTTGAATGAAATCATGTAAGTTGCAGAATGCAATTCCATTGTTTGTTTTGATTTGAAGAATAAAACAATTGCATCTTAGAATTAATAATTGATTTATGGTAAAATGAGTAGATAAAAATGTTAAAAACCACAGCTATGGGGTGGCTGTGGCTCAGGTAGTATAACAGGTTGTCCACCCTGTATGGCATCTCTGTTGCCATTGGTGTGTCATTGTGTGGGTGAAAGGGTGAATGAGAAACGCTGTAAAGTACTCTGAGTACCAAATGGTAGAAAGCTGCTGTATAAGTGCAGAACATTTATCTACTGGTGGAACTTACAAGCTGCAATCCAGTACACTGGCGGATTTAAGATCTGTTTTATTTTGGGAGAGACCGTACATGTTAACTAGTGAGGGTCAAATGTCATGTTAATGTCAGTGTTAAAGTAGTTAGAGTCTGCTTGACCTTACTAGTTTACTCATGGGATTAAAAAAGAGTCACTAGGTAACTAGCAATGGCCAAAATGTTCACTAGTTATAGTCGAGTGGGGATTTTTTAATCTTTCAAATTAACTAGTGAGGCAGAAAAAGGTTGTTAGTTCATTGGCAAGAGTCAAACTGTACACTAATTGAACAAGTTGGGTTCTTGGACCTTAGTCATTAACAATTTTTTCTTAGTTGTTTATTTTGGGGTTTTTTTTGTGCATGTTTGACAATTTCAGTTAATAGCTTCATTAGCACCATTAAGATTCACATATCATGTATTATACAGAGACTCGGTCTATGGTCTAGTTTCATGCAGGTGAACCGATCGGGATCTCTAACAGGTTTGGTGTTGATTTCTCAGTGATTAAAAGTGGATGCTGAAAGGACAGGGTAAAAGTTTGAAAAAAATCGAAGCTAGCATATCTTAAATGTATATTTCACTTTTTTTAAAAAAATTATGAAGTTGTGTTAGTTAAATTAAAAATTTAAAGGACAGTACTGACACACATTTTGTGAGAAGACAGACATGTAGCACAGCCTTGTACCAGCAGAGAGCAGAAGTGATTAGCAATCACTGATGAGTAACAGGATTGCACAAATGCCTAACATATGTCCTCTATGCAGTCCAGATTTGTAGTCACCATAGAAAGAATGATGTAGAATCTAAATAATAAAAAAAACTCTTGTATGTTCTTTGTTTAGAAAATATTTATTTAATGTAATGTACACTGTACAAAGACACTGAAGCATGTGAGATACACTGAGATCTCATTCTTCGCAATCACATTTTGTGGAACATTTCCTCACTTATGTCTTAGGGTGCTACATGATTTCTTTAAAACCATATAGGTAACACAGTGATTCTCATTATATCAACAGACTTTAAAGGGATCATACTCCAAATACAAACTCACATTTTCTATTCCTCCTAGTATAGCTTTCTTTGCTAATTCTAGAGACATTTATTATTGGAACAGTTGAATGTAATACATAAATTTTGGCTGTGCATAATGATTTAGGCAATGATTTTTCAAAATAATGGCATCAACATACAAAATAATCAGCAGTCAGTATAATTCTATCAGTCACTAACAAGTCACATGTCATACAGGTCAGTCTAATGTTAGATTACTTTAAGACAGAGATGTCTTTGTTGCAAAAGACTTCCAACGAATAACTGTAGCAGCTTTTTTTCTAGTGACAATGACATTACAACCATCTGATGCCTCATTGTGATTGCTTGCTAATCTTGGTAGTCTCCGGTGAAATCCCTCTGCTCTGTTGCTAGTTCTTAAACAACAGTACAGGAAATTATTAATCAGCAACATGAATGTCCTTTTACAGAGATGACTATACAATCACTGCAGCCTGTCCCTTTATTGACTGACTCTTTTAATACTTTTATAACTGCCATACCTACTAATTCTATATTCAGCCATACAGTAGTGAGACTTGTCCACTTCATATTGCCTTCTGTGAAGTGTGAAATATGTACTTTTTTCTGTGTAGTGCTCATTAGTATATGTTAACATGCTAACACAACACTAAAATTGTGACCATGGTCAACACGGTTGTCTTGTTTGCATTGTCTGAATCCAAATCTATTCACTTCACATGTTCAGCTAATTAAAGGATAGGAGAAGATGCAGTCTCCATATCAACAACTATCTTCTCTTATTTATCTTTTCTGTTCTCTCACTGTTAAGTCTAGTCTCATACTGCATCACCTCACAAGCCCACACAGACTTGATCTGATGGCAGTATGTATAGTAAAAATCCAGGGGAATTCAGTCTAAATCCACATTGTGAACATTTGGATTCAGTCATTGTCATTGTGAACATGTTAGCATGCTGACGTTACTGTGCAGACACACTAACTTTATAGTCTGTGTTGTCTTGACTTGGAATCTGGATCTGGAGCCAATCCCACTTGACACTGAGTCATTCACAGGGCTACCACAGAGAGAGTGAGAGGCAACCATTCTTGCTTATATTTACACCCACAGGCAATGTAGAGTGGCCAATTATCTGGAGGGTTAGAGAGAACCCAAAGAAATCCCAGACAGGCATACAGACAACATGCATGCTTCGCACAAAAAGATCCCATGTGAACATGTTCAAACCCAGAGCCTTCAATTCATTTCAGATTGTCTCAAGACGCTTTACAGAACCGATATGCCTGTCTTCTTACTAACAATTGGTTTCATCTGAATGCAATGCATGTTCTTCACTTGTGTGTGAAGTCTTGAACATTCAGATATACAGATTTTAAATTTAAACCTGTTATGGCAGAATGCATTCCAGGTTCATAACTCAAAGGTGACATGATGCCTGGAGAAGAGCATGAAAACTGTTTTCATTCAATCATTAAAAAAAATAAATCTCTGTGTTCCATACAAATTCTAGTGGGATCATTGTATTTTCATCATCTCAAATTACTGTCAGAATAGTTGTAAAAATTTGCAAATACACACATGGGCATTACTTTTGGATCAAAGAGAATAAGCCTTTATCCTGATTATGAAAAATGTTAATACTGCATCACAAGCAACAGAGGCAGAGAAAAAAACACTTTTGGAGCAATGAAGAATAGAAATTTAGTCTTTGGGTTATCTAGATGAGGAAAAAATGAATACTAGGCTTTGAGAAACCTTAGCCAAGCATTAGATTTTTACTATCTCCTTATCAAAACATTAAATTAGAGAGTGAATGATAGTCGACTCGTGGTAAAACCTCAAAACTGCAGTTCTACCAATTTTGATGCAACAGAAATGCTTTTAATCACAGCAACACTAGGTGGTTATATTTGATGGTTACATGAATGTTACATTAACTATTGCAAAACTGCACCTTTGTGTTTGGAAACATCATGAAATGTGCACACATGTAGTCACCAATATCGACATGTATATAGGACAACCACATTTCTATGTGTTTAATGAAACTTCAGTGTGATCATAAATGGGATACTGATATCCATGGAGACACAAACTGCTGACTTGAACTGAAGCAGGACTGAATTTAAAAGACATTGTGTTACCACAATAGAACTGCATATTTTCAAATATAATTCAGTTACAAAATCTTACATGAAAACAAAGCTTAAGGGAGTGGAAATTCACTTTTACTCATTTTAAAAGAGTTAAACAGTAAACAGCTTTCTGCATTCAAACTTGGGTTTTATTTTCATCTTGCACTGTTGAGTGTATCTTTCAGTAATGTGAGCTTTATTCTGAGAACACAAATTATGATGAGTATGTTATCTGGATAGAACCTATGGCCAGAACAACAAAAATAGAACCATCCGCCCACCCACTTTTCCCAGGCTCCTACTGGTCAGAGATTCCGACCAGTACAAATGGCAGTAGTGATGGGTTCCCCTTGCTTGATGAATTAAGGACTCCAGAAGATTGCAGGAAGGAGCTGAGGGAGCCTGCAGCATGTCTGATATACAATTTAATTTTAAATGTTAAAGTATAAATTCAGATTTACCTAAATCAATTAAATACCTCCTGACAAAAATATATGTCTGCATCAGAAACTTTCTGTCTGTCCCCATGAAACTTCCGGATCCTTATTCTATCCTGTCGCTGCCATCACCATTGATCTGTACCACACAGTCCTTGTTCAAGGGCTCCTTTGAGTGGGCCGTGTCAAAGTGCTGAGTGTTCACCATGTATCTCCCCTGAGGATCAAGCCCCAAGGCGGGGACAAAGCGGCGATCAAATTGGATTTCTTGACGCAGGTAGGAGGTCCTCTTCTGGCAGGAGTCACCAGTTCCCTCCTGCAAAGCCGACAGGAAGACAACCAACTCAAAGTGGTTGGATGTGCCCTCACACAGGGCAGGGAAAAGAGGGCTCCGGCGATCCAGGGGGTGGTAAAAGGTGAGTGGGAAAATGAAGAAGGGGCATGGCTGCTGGCCCAGATGATCTAAGTAGAAGTCCAGAGAGGTCTGGTGCAGAGCCTGACCTTCATACTCCTCATAGAGCACAGCACTCACCTTTACATCTACCAGAGGTCGCTGCAGCAGATTTGTGGCTCGTAGCATGAGGCACGTCTGGCCCTGGTGTTGGCCAACCACTGCTTGCGGGCTGAACTGAATTGCTCCTGCTCGCTTCTGGGGACGGGCAATCTTGGCTACGAATGCACCTGAAAGTTAACACATGGAGACTTCAATATAATGTGATGATGAGTTGTTTTGACTTTGCTACTGTAAAGGTTTTGCCTCTTCGTGCTTTTTAGTAAATCACAACTGAAGAAATCAAGTTCCAACAACAGCAACCAAAAAATGTTCTTGGACACCACATGTAATGGAATAACTTTGAAACATGGCAATCCATAGTTAAATTAATAAGATGGTTTCTGCCTTGTCTGTTTTAGTCATTGTAAACAGGCTGCATTCTCCTATGTCTTTTTGTCATTTGCCTTGGGCCCCACCGAAAATCCAGTTGGATAACATGAATTAGTTTTGGATCAGCACTGGATGTGATTCAAGAATGAAGTCAAGGTGAGGTAAAGTGAAGTCCTTGCACAGGCAGGCTGTTGCCAGTGAGCTGACACAGAAAGTGGTTCAGCTGTGTTTTTCAGTCATCTAGCTAACGTGCACCTGAAGGAACAGGTCTACGTCTACTTCATCAATCCATCTGTCTACACATGTGACATAATGACTCATATTTACAAGCTTATGGTGTGAAGCATTCTTGACTACAAGTGTATTTTTATGCTTCGAGTCTATTGCTGTGACTGTTTCCAAAATTTGCATGACAAACAGCATAGAGAGTTGTTGGTGCTGCTCAGCTGCTGTCTGTGTATACAGAACTAAACATGATATGTGCATGATGTATCATTTTGTTGCCTTTAAAAATCTGTATCCAACATTTCTGGTTGCCTTCTGAAACTGAAAAACTGTCATATATGCCCACTTAACACAATATTTGCTGAAGTGGGTGCACATCACTACAAGATTAGACTTAGGGGCCTGGGACCACACTCTAGGTTCAGGGCTTTAGAATCAGATTAATGTTGAAAGACCAGGCTATGGCCCAGGAAACTCACTGGAAGCCAACCCAGGAATAGCGGTTTAGGCTTGTACAACTTTTTGGGCGCTCAACACCTTGAGTGCCTTGAAGGAAATACCGTCTAAAAGTGTTTTCTGTTGTTCTATTAGATAGTCTTTTAAAATGCTTACTAGATAAAATGCAGAATTTCTGAGATGATACTTGGAGAAAAAAGACAAATCAGGCTTAGGGGCTCTAATAAATATTGAAATGAAGCCATGTGAAAAGGTTTGAATTTCTTTGTGTTGCTTAGGTGAAAATGTTAACAACTCATCAACAACTGACACATGGTTAAGAGCCAATTACACATTCCTCGTCTGAAAAAGGTCACAGGTTAAAAGGCTGAGAAGAAAATAGGTGGTATATTATTCAGCAGTGCATTGTGTTTCATAAGCTTGTCAGATGTGTTTAATGAAATCAGCACAAACTATAGCTGTCAGACAATGCAGTGCAGTGCAAAGTAAATTATTTCCTTCTAAATGTAGTCTATAATGAAGTAGAAATATAACAACAAACAGGCAATAGAATACTCAATACTTAAGTAGTCCTACATCCCAATGTTTAAAAAGTACAGTACTTGAGTAACGTTACTCATTTTAGACTTGTGTTCCGATGACAGAGGTCATTTAAGAGCTGGACAGTGCAGTATTGCTGTGGTCAGGATAGTGAAAACAATGACACCCAGTGGCACATTACATTTCTTCGATAGTAGAGAGGCTTGTTGTAATGTTAAATTGGGGAAGATCTGCCATGGTATTTATAAGCAGAGCTGTAGCTTCAAAGTGGCCCATTTTTATAATTCATTGTTTGCTGCACAAGTATTGGAAATCAGAGCATTGATACCAGTTTTTAAATAATTCAGCTTTATCTTAGACTTGGATTTGATCTTCAGTATAAGTGCAACATCAATGGTCACCCAGCAGATGTCACATTTTGTCAGCATCTGAATCTTGGAAACACTATTTTCTCCGTCACAGTACTTAAAAAATCTTTGTATCCCTCTTCCCTATTAGAAGCCTAAGGGTACACACAACTCACTATCTTGATGTCATATTCTCAATCTGTAATAGAGAGGCAGAACTTCCTCTTCAAATGGTGCTTCTCTGAGAGCTAGGCAGGAAATAGATAGGTGTATTCAAAGTAACTGGTTGGGAATAAGGTTAGGGGCAGTTTGGTTAAATATACCTGAGGTGACTTGTTGGAGCGTAACATTGATGGAAAGGGAAATCCACATTGACGGTGAATTAGGTTATAACGCATCACTTAAACACCTGTTGTGGATATGTAAATGTCTACTATTTGAATACACAAACAGCCCCCACTTTTTCAAATATGTTAAGGAAAAACACAATTTTGGATAAAATCCTAATAAGCTTCAGTTTTTGCTCCAGGTTGGGTTTACAATGTGTACATTAAATGTAGATTTGAGACTGTGTCCTCAAAGTTTTGATGTTTTTGTACCTGTGATGAAAGCTTCCAGCATGAGCCCCAGCAGCATCTGCACAGCCAGCAGTGCAATGGCACTGGGGCAGTCTCCACTGGGGAACATGGTGCCGTAGCCGATGGTCAGCTGTGTCTCCAGGGAAAAAGAAAAGGCAGCAGTGAAGCTTGTAATGTGCTTCACACAGACCACATGACCCTGTGGGGGCGCATCATGATCCTGCACAGCCAGGTCTCCATTGAGATGGGCCAGCAAGTACCACAGGCAGGCAAACAACAGCCAGTGGGCCAGGAAGGAGGCACAGAAGGCCAGAACTACCCATCTCCAGCGCAGACCCACCAACAGTCCCCATAGATCCTGCAGGGCCAGCACCCAGGCTCTGCCTGAGGCCCCACACCATGAACCTGAAGGGCACAGAGGAGGACGAAGGGCACAGCGTCCATCTTTGGTGACCAGGCGCTGGCGAGGAGGAGAGGACAAGAGAGGAGAGGAGGAAGCTTTGCCACCCAGAAGAGTGCTGTTTTGGTTGGATTTGGTTGTCATGGTTGCAGGGAGGTCTCAATCAGTGAAAGTCGAGGTGAGGATGATCCTAAAATGAAATGATAAAAGACAACCAGGGATGTTCAAGTGAAATGTTTTGATAATGACATTTATGAACTGTGGAATGGATGGAAATATGTAAATGTAATAACTGGTTTAGAATTTTCCAAATTTATTCAGAACTTTAGTTTTTCTTTTTCTTTTTTTGTCCATCAAGACATTCTCATCAGCTTCAGTTGTACTTTGTTTTCTTAGCATGCTAGCAGGCACAATTATAATGGAAATATCTAAACATTATACCTGCTCAACATCAGCCTTTCAGCTTTGCCTCTGTGAGCATGTTACCATGGTGGCAATAGAATTTGGCTTAAAACATTGCTGTACTTCCTTAGACTTATTTTGTTTTAGAGAGATTTAAGCTCACAGTTCTCTTCTGCTAAGCTAGGTTAAACAAATCCTGAATGCACAAAGATGGCATAGGTATCTATTTTTTTTATTACCTCTGGGTAAAACAGTAAACAGTCATATTTCACCAAACATCAAACTCTTCCTTTTTATCCAGTTGTTTAAAATCCCCATGTATCTAATTTAAGCAGAACATATGTGTTCAGAGGAACTCTGCACCAGATGTATATGCAGGCACTCCTGACAGGCAGACAGCTAGAGTCTTGTCCTCTCCAGAGCTTCTATTTCTATGTCAATATTGTTGCCAGGAGATTAGAGCAGGTCCCAGCTGGGAATCTGTCTGAGGAACACAGCGACATGCAGAGTAGGAATGTGTCTTTCATCTGCAGGGAACTTTAAACTTACTGCACTGCATGGCTCTGTACTTATCTTGTTCAAAAATTATGATATACATTTATGATCTTTTGACCTATGTATTAATCACTTGTACCTGTTTTCATTCCTTTTATCTGAACTTTGTAAACACAAACAACTAGATGAAATACATACAAGCAAGTAGTTTACAAAAGCACAAAAAAGTATGCAATTTGGGTCTTAAATGACTGCACAATAGTCTTTAGTCAGTTCAGTAAATCAGGGCAGCAAAATCAACATCAGATAACATTCGGTGTTTATCAGTGAAGTTAACACTTCTGTCACACAAGCTAAAATGATCAAGCTGTAGGGAGTGTTTGGGGTGATTCAGTTATAAGTTTGTCTTTGTGATGAGGTAGTTGGAAACAGCAGTCTGACAACATTTAGCAGTCTTGTAAGACAAGAGTCTCGTGCTCACTGACACTTCATTGTATTGGATTGCAGTCTGTCATCATATTGGATTTAGAAAACCAGAGAAAATCTGTTTAATAGTGAAAATGTTATTTTGGAAGAGATTCATTGTTAGTCTATTTAAAAATCAAATCCAGTTTTGAAATGTAAACAAGTTAGGATACGCAGTACAAAAGTCACACTGCTTTCAGTAAGCATGACCTAAAAATAACTATAGAAAAACATATGTAAACAGTCATATTTTGGACAGTGTGCAATTAAATGTTTCATATGAACTTTTAAGTATCAGGTTTGTGGGAAATTTTTCAATAGGACAAATTAATAGACTACATTCTGACAGTTTATCACTTTATTATATACTCCATTCAGCATGTCAAGCCCAAACACTGAATTATTCAATGCGACAGTGCAAAGTCAATACTGTAAATGCAGTCCGCTTTGCAACATACGGTATGTGGTTCTTCCAATCCATGATGTATCCCAGTGTAATACAAATCACTGAATTCATTTAAGATAAAAACTGTTTTGTCTCACAAAGGATATCAGATATTCAGAAAATACTCACACCCCTTCACTTTTTGCATTTACTACATAGTAGATATAACTGAAACAGATAAAAATTGAAATTTATCCACACAAAACATGTTTTTGCAAATTTCTCAGAAATCAAATTCTGAAATCTCTTACTCACAAAAGTATTCACACCCTTTGGTGTAGCATTCCGATTGTGTTCAGATGCATTCTGTTAATTTTAAGAATTCTTAAGATGTGACTACAACCAAAATGCAGTCCGTCTGCTGCTTGTCTGACTGAACAGATGTAGGACACAGCTATACACCACCAATCATGTCCATCGGCTTTGTCCTTCTTTCCCCTCTGTGTGTGTTTTCTTCACTATGGAAAACAACAATAACAACCTCTGATCAGCAACTTACACTGAAAATTTCAGGTTTTGCTGAGAATTTGGATCATGCAGTATGATAAATGTGCAAGGTGGATTATCAATTTTGATGACAGAGCTGGATAGAGCCTGATGATGGAGCTCAATAGACAGAGCCGTGCATGCAAATTTTCCACCACAACAAATCCACTCGTCACTTTTGAGGAAACACCAAAGCTACATCCTTCTTGTTGCCCACCCACAAGAATTGTGATTCATTTAAAGAAATACGAACAAGACAGAGCTTTTTTCCTTCTGGCAATATGATAGTGTGGTGCAGCCAGACCATTATGCTGTACAGAATGGGCTTGTAAAGCAAGACCAACCTGTGGCAAACTGAATAGAGAGGAATAGTTTGGAACGGAAGAAATCTGTGTATGCAAGGTCCTACAAATTGTAATGCATGTTTATTTTAAAGTTCTGAGTGTTTCCAGGAGTATGGTGGACTCACTAATTGTAAAATAGAAGAAGTTTGAAACCAGTAGGGCTCTTCAGAGCCTTTGCCATCCAGTTAAACTAACTAACAACCACTTTGATTGTTATGCATGTCCTGTAATAGCCACGTCCTTAAACTAATGTTATATGCAGATGATTTTCTCTTGCTTGTATTGGGCTCCTTTGCATGGCTATCTTCACATCTAAACACTGCCAATTCTTTTCCAAAAATTTCAGGATATAAGAATTGGGACAAAGCTTATGCTCTGCCATTACCACAGTATTGTCTAACTAAATTTTTTTGTGCCAGCAGGTTCAGATGGCCCAACCAGGGTATCTTGGTTCGAGTTTGATCCTTACTTAAATAAAGCTTCAAGTTTTGGTGAAACCCAAAGCTAAGCATACCAGTTCACAGATTCTCCGATGGGTTTAAATGAGGTTAAGAGGAAGAAATGGATAAACTGCCAGAATCCAGGTATGCAAAGCCTGTAGTGACATACAAAAAAGGCTCAAAGCTGTAACTACTGCCAAAGGGGCTTCTATGGAGCACTGAATTATAGGGTTCAATGTTTTTCTAAAATAAAGAACTTTTGATTTTTATTACATTTGAAAAAAAATAAAAAACTAAAGACACATTTTTACTCATTAAAGCATTCTGAGTTTGTTTGATGGGGGGACAAAGACAGTTTTATTAATTTAAACTGAATTTCAAATGCAATAAAGTATTCAAAACTTGAAGGGGTCTGGACATTTTCATGGCACAAGAACTTCTCAGATCTTCACAGGTCAGCTGCAAAAATTCCACTAACTGATAAAGATTATAAGTTTACAGTTGTTGTTTTGTTTTTTTGTTGTTGTTTTTTTAGGTAAATTAATCTAAAACTGTGTTACATTATACTATACTGAATGGACTTGCTGAATACATTTTCAGTATATTGTACGAACTGCTGTCTTGATTATGTTCCCAACTTTTTATCTACTTCAGGAAGTGAATAGGGAGGAGACTGGAGTAGATGCTGAGCATATAAAGTGCAGCCATTCAGCACTGGAGACAGGATTTTACATTTAGTGTTCTATTGTGGTTAGGACTACAACATGACTGGCGAGAGAAAGAAATTTGTTTTCAGTAAATGTTTTCCAAAAGAATCACATTGTATTTATAATTATATGTGATATATTATATAGAACTCTACTGAAACCTTGAAGATGACTCCAACATTGCAGATTTGTTGAAATGTTTGCTAATTTACACCATTCAATTTGGGGATCATTGTGTTCCTTCAAAAGCAAATTTTCAGTTTGCAATCTGTGTGTGGCACTTGTTATTTAACCATCAAGCTTAAGGCTAAAGCAGACGTGACCATAACTATGTGTTCATACTTGCTGTGGTACATGCTGTTTTTGTATACATTTAAGATGAAGTTAAAATGTCATGTAAATGCAGTGTGTGAATTCTGCTGTGTAAACTATTTTTCTCAGTGTGTTTCAACAGTTATTCAAGGCTTTCTTTTCTACTTAAAAGTTACATAAAACTATTACAATCTAAGTAAAGTGCATTTTCTCAAGTATTGCACTATGTAATTCTTGGTAATGGCGATGCTTTGGACAATTGTTCTGTATGTCTGTTTAATTTCACCTACGCATATTTGTGATCACTGTTTTTATTTGAACCCACAACATCAATTAAAAATATAATTCCATTGTAATAATCAATTAATGCAATTAAGTTATAAGATAGTTATTTCCCCCCTGTGATTTGATGTATTACAATCCAAACATACAACAACACTTTGCTAGGAGCTTAAAGTCCCTGAGGTTATTGGAATATGTGGTCTTAACTGCAATCATCTTCACACAGTTTTGCCTGACAGCCAACCATTTTCCATGTCTAAGCAATCTCTGCTGATGTAACAGTTAACAGAGAAAGTTAATATAAATGTGTCTTTATCGCCACCTTGGAGGGGTGCAGAGGGGTTTATCTATCGTTCAGTCTATAGCTGTTCACATCCTCTATTCCAACTTTATCATATAGTAACCATGTCTGAAGCACAAAACATAAGATGTGTAATCATCTGTATCAAGGTAATGATAAACCCCCCCCCAAAAAAAACATGTATGCTGTGTTGACTTTCAGATGCCCTTGTGTCCATGCTTGTTGGTGGATTACCCAGTCAGTTTACCACCTCTGGATTGTAGAAATGTTTTAACCTGATAAAAAAAACAGGAAACCTTTTCTTTACTCGCTTATTAGAATTATAGAGTCCTATAAAGTACACATAATTGCTGTAATCTGTCAAATCTCGTTTCCAAATAACTTAGGCTCCTTAACGGATCCTGGAGGACTGATCAGATCACAGCTGATCATACACTCATTGTCCTGGTATTCAGCTCTTCACAGCATCATATGCTGGAGTTTGTACTCACCTACAGCTGCAGTGAAGCCAAAATAGGGGCCCTCTGACCTTTTCACCTATGAGCTGGTCTTAGGTCTGCCACGCAGGAAAAGGGACCGAGGCAAAGGGAGAGCGCTGTGAGTTCCTTGGAGAACACAGTTTAAAATTCCAGTGAAGTCTTGAGCAAAAGTGGTACTCCTGAGAAGTCTGTCGTTATAGGAGCCAGTCTGAGCACAGCGTTCTCTGCTTCTCCAATCTGCAGCTTCCAGCTCCAGGGCGAGGATGATTCAATTGGTCACACTACTCTGCATGGAGCCTATTAGTGTTCCCGGAAGACAGAAGACAGAGGGAGGGAGGAAAAGAACAACACCTTGTCACAACTCATTCAAAGAGCTGCTTGTTTCTGGTTGGTGTCCTGCAGCTGCTGCTGTAAGAAATTAGGTTTGCTGATAAATGTGTGTAAAGTGTGTGTATAGATGCATTTCCATACATCCATCAACCCGTTTTTTCTTCTATGTAATTTTTCTTTTATTACCTGCCAAATTATAGAATTAAATATCTTATGGGAAGAAATATATTGCTGATAGTAATGCTGGAGATGTTTTGTTTTTGTAAATTATTTCAAACACATGTTCCAAGCTGGTATCTGATGTCTTTGGAATTTTAAATAAACTTATGCGTGTTGGAAATATGCTTACCTGTATACCCTGGTGTAAAATACTCAGCACCAGTTTAAATTATCATTAACAACAGTGTGAAATCAGAATAGTTAACATATTAACCAAGAAGCCACTGTGAGCTTCTTTGGTGGGAACAAAAAAAAAACATTGGAGCCACATGTCTGACTTTTGACAAAATGTTAACTCTGGTCTTCTAACCTTGAGCAGCAAGACAGCAGTGCTGGTAGGCCTGTCAGTTTGTCCACCACTTTGGTATGAACAGGATCGAATGAGAAATATTATGAAGTGTTGTGGTTTATTTTTGACATTTTTTGTCATTACACCCATCAGTAATAATAGCACTGGGTGATATTTTTTCATATATTTTTTTCTAAAGTTATTACATCTCACAGACCTCCAATCTCCAACAAAATGCACTGGTCATAAGCTGTTTGTGTGAACAATTTATAGGGACAGCATTGACTTCTCTTTGTTCTACTGTACTGGCTTTATATCCTGAAGCACATAACTGGCACTTTTGTAAACACTAGCTTCAACAAATAAGTAAAAAATAACAAAGACAAAGATGTTCTGTCTCTGTTGGTAGGCGGGCTGTTAATCATAAAATAGTAATCTGATCATAGCTCAAGAAGACTATGCATTGACCAGGTGTGTTGCAACACAGACATGTCTGTTCCTTCACTGATCAGAGAGGGGGCTTAGCGATGACAGAAAGTTGTATTATTACCTTTACTCACCACACAACCTGTGTGGCTATGGTTAAGTAATTTTCATAAGCCATAAATGTTCTCTATTCACACTAATGTTTATCCACATGTCCTATGTATGTGTACCAGTAAGAATACAGGTTAGCTTGTTATGGACAAAACATAAGATCCACCACAAAGAGAATTTAATTAGCTTAGTATGGAAGTGCACACATATTATAGAACAAATTCTTGTTGGTTTGTCTGACTGCTCTCATGCATTTTGCCAATGTTGTCAGGTTGCTCCCAAGTGGTAGGTGAGCACCTTGCTCTGCCACCTTTTCTGTGCGTGTGAATGGATAAATGAGAAACCTATTGTAGAGAGCTTCATAGAACCTTACTCAAGTAAAAAAGGTGCAATATAAGTGTGGACCATTCAATGAAGACATAACTGATAAAAATTACAAAAAAGATCCAAGAAGTAATAAACTGAAATGATCCGTTACTGTTTTTGTGAAATGTACTGTGTAACCAGTAGTTAGTTCTATTATGGGAAATTATGTTAGTTTATGTTAGTTTTTCATAAAACACATGATGTGTAGCTGAAAAAGGCTCTGTTACATGTGGTATTTTTACTTAATTTACTTGTTTAAATATTTTTAGCCATAGTTCAGGCATAGGACCAAACATTAAATATACTTGCTGTCAAATATCTATAAATGACTACCTGCTCTAAACACCTGTTTGTTACCTTTTGCCATGCTGTTATGATCCCTGCTCCAGCCACTGTCCCTCTCCCTCCTTCTCCCTCTTTTTCCCTCTATCTCCCTCCTTCTCTGTCTCTGCATCTGTCTTGATCTGTCTGTCCCTCTGTCTCTCTCTCGCTCCCCCCCGTCTCTCTACTCCCTGCATCTCCCACCTGCCTGCACTCTGCGATTGCATCGATGAAAGTCAGCTGCAGTGATCAGTTCACTCAGCTCACAATCACACCTCCTGCAATATATGCTCAGCTCATTCATTCAGGCACTGGGGGAAACTCTGACAGGAAAAGATCTTGAAGACCCAAAGCCACAACAAAATCAGAAAACATGTTTCTGAGAGACAACAGTTTGGTGATAGGTGGCTCACAGGACAACAGCTTCAAGCACAGTTTAATAGTGATCATAGTGAGCAATTCTCAGTTTCAACTGTGAAGAGAAGACTTGGAGTTGCAGGTTTGACAGGTGGCGTTGTAGCAAGAAAGCCCTTGCTAAGACATCAGAATAAGAATAAGAGGCTTGCCTGGGCCATGAAACACCATCAATGGACTACTGAAGACTGGATAAAGGTATTATGGACTGATGGCTCAAAATTTGAAATCTTTGGTTCATCAAGCATGATTTTTGGATGCCGTCGAGTAGGCGAAAGGATGGTTCCTCAGTGTGTGGCATCAATTGTCAAACATGGAGGAGGAAGTGTGATGGTCTGGGGGCTGTTTTGCTGGATCCAGGGTCAGCGACAGAGTGAGAGGTACCCTGAACCAAAACAGCTATCACAGCATTCTGCACCGCTTTGTAGTACCCTCTGGTATGCACCTAGATGGTTAGGGGTTCGTCCGACAGCAAGATAATGACCCAAAACATAAGTCCAAGGTATACCAGAACTACCTTAGGAAAGAAGAACAAGGTGGTAAACTTTAAAACATGGAGTGGCAGCACAGTCTCCAGACTTAAACCCCATGGAGCTGGTTTGGGATGAACTGGACAGAAGAGTGAAAGCAAAGCAACCTTCAAGTGCCACACATTTATGGGAACTTCTGCAACAGAGTTGGGAAGAACTTTCTGAAGAATATTTGATTTCCATTGTGGAAAGAATGCCATGAGTGTGTTAGTCTGTTAAATCTGCCAAAGGTGGCTACTTTGATGAGTCAAAAGTTCAGAGTACATGTTGGTTTCTATTTTGATTTTCTTTTTACTTTATTTGTTTATTTGTTCTATGCTTTCGTTTCAGAGTGCAATGAGACATTAACATGCATAATTTCCAATAAAAAATGGTATAATTGGGGTGTTTTAATACTTTTGACCAGTAGTGTATATTCAACCTTCGCTGTATCTCAAAAGAATGCCTGGTTTACTTACTTACTTAAGCAAAAACAACCAAAATGACAATCCAATCCATGCAATGCATTTCAAATTAGAGAAACACACACACACACACACACACACACACACACACACACACACCACACACACACACACACACACACACACACACACACACACAGAAGTACTGTTCACACTTTATTTCAATCAGGGCTTATGCAGCTTTTATAAGAGTAAAATCAAAGCGTACTGCAGGAACTTTCAACATAGTTCCACAATCCAAAATCATTTTGACACTATTTCATGTGAAATCATGTTCTCACATTCAGAGGTTGAAAGGCTAGTTATAGCATGCTTTCCTGGTCTAAGACACAAGGCTTACACCCTAGTGTAGGGTAGCCTAAATCCCAACCATCTTCCAGTTTTACCATTGGATAAGAGGGGGTCATTTACAGTGTCTGATCTAGCCCTTTTGAATATTCTTTCTTAAACTCTAGTGAAGAAATAACCTTTTTTCTGCAAAAAGTATGCACTAGGGCAGAGCTCATTGTCACAACGTCCACAAAACCAGCAAGGCTTTTTCTTCTTTTGATTGTAGATGTTCACCTTGCAGGCATAGAGAAAATCTGTTCACCTGGAGAAGTCGGCATGTGAATATTTACTTCCAGAAATGCTACATCGCTTATGCCATTGCGTTAGAGGCCTTGTCCAATCACATGTAAAGTCACGATTACATGGTGGCCTCACAAGAACCACATGATACATGAGCACATACACAGAGACAAATCGTCTTTGTTGCATGAGTTTTTACAATGGTTGTACGGTATCTCCCATTTGACTCACCACAAACTCCTCAACAGCTTAGACATGACCAACTTCTTCCATTAGTCCCGCAACAGACACTGAGAAGAGACTGTTGAGGGCTATCAGTTGGAGCAGAAACTGGACCAGAGGTGAGGGAGCAGAGGTTCCAGAAGAGGCTGGAAGTCAAATTAAACAGTTTCTCCGGCAGGGAGGGGATTAAGCGGAAAATACGAGTGCACAGTAAGAATGTATTCCATTTATAGAATATTTTTTCGTGGGTTTTTGGACAATGCTCTGAATTGGTAATGTTAAGCAATGATACAGTGTAGTCCTCCATCTTTGTTCACAAAAGTGACTTTTTTGGCTTATTGTACTTTTAGGAAACGGTTCATAGATTTCATAACTCAGAAGGAAACGTCATGCATTATGAACTGGAACATGGGTAAGACTATTTATTCAAATTGTGTCTGCTACTTCAATGTTTTTCATGACTTAAAAAAATAAAATGAATAACAAATACATTACTTTATTCTGCTGTAAGTAGTAAACAAATGTTCTGATTTGTTTTCACAGACAGGGCTCGCCTTGCAATGAGGCAGTCGCTACATATTTAGTTAGAACTCTGGCTGCAAGTCCAGATTTGGACAATGTGGAGACTGATGTCCTTCTATGCAAGTGTCCTGTTTCAAGTTTTTAAAAATTTCCCAAATTCATCAACAGCAACAAAAGCTAACAATATCTGAAAATAGCAGGAAATATGAAAAACAGCTAATGATGTCCTCATTTAAATGTTTTCAGCTGCCTGTAAAGATTTTATGAAACCATAAGGAAGAACCTCTGTTACAGTCAACCAAGCGAAAGCCATTGAGTCTTCTGCCCAGAGTGGCCAGGGAAGAAAGAGAGTAAGATATATTAGTTTGATTCATTATATACTATGTTTTATAGAAGATGTGATTGGAATACTATTGCTGGTCCATGTGACATTTTTCTGGTATTGATTTCCTGTACTGACTGTGTTCACAGCTGCTGGATGCAAGGAAGACAGGACTTGTTCCAGATGAAATAGAGTTATGGAAGGACATCACAACGGACATGATGTTAGATGAAGAGGATGGCAACATTGACGGGATGTATGGGTGGATAGTGCAGCCTCCAGGAGTTAGCCAACTTATGTGCTGCCTATCAGGCAAGGCTTGAGGCTGACGTGAAGTACACAGTTTCACACCACAGACATCTACAAAGTAGACAACCATTGGATCAAATGTCACCAAATAAATATGACCCAGAGGCAGCAAAAAGACCCTTTAAGCCGGATTTAATGCCCAAGCTACTGGCCAGTAGTTGGCCAGGATGTGCTGTGTCCCAGTCCCGGGAAACAGACCACAACTTGCCCTTTTTTGAAAAGTTTTCAATGTTTTTATATATTTTGTTGAACTTTCATTTCTGAAGATATTTTAAAACAATTTCAATATCTTCTTTTAAATTTGAGTTTTTCTTTACATCTTCTTTACACATCTTCTTGTTGCAACAGTTGCAACTACATTATTGTTCAATAAAGCTTACTTTTCAACATGCCTTTGCATAATTTTTTTTACTTATAATAAATTAATGTAATTGATTGTAGAATAGCCCATTGGTTAACAATAACAAGTATGTAGGTTCACCAATTATATATATTGTACATATTACATATTTATTAAACTAACAATAATAATAATGATGATAATACAATCTATGGCACAATCAGACTTGGAGTTAACAGCTGAGAACTTGATTCACAGCTTCGTTCACAGCTCCAATAATCAGGCTTTTCATGCAGTGTTAATTGTGCTGCTATAGGTTTAGACTGGTGGGAGACTCCATGATGCATTGGGCTCCTCTCCTTTCTTCTCCTGTCTCTCTTTTCCACACTTATATATCACCATTACATGTCACTAACTGTGTCTCTATCAGAGTTCTGTGTTTGTTCTCCTGCAGGTGTCTCTGGATCTGGAGCTACAAGTCTTTGATCTGCAGTTTCTGGCCTCACCTACCTCTCAAATGTTCATTGTTCTCTTTGTATTGGCTGTCCATTCTCCATCTCCTATTCTGCTATCTGCACCTTACCCCATGCTGCTATCTCCCACCACCTTCATCCCCCACCCTCACCACAGCCAGTCGAGGCAGATGGCTGCCGTCTCTGAGCCTGATTCTGTAGGAGGCACCATCGCTGACTGCTTACTCAAAAGTAATCCAAAGTAAAGTTTGTATTGTTGGGTTCCCTGTCTAAAATATATCTTCTGTGTATAATAAACTATATGGATCAAACTGAATTGAATTGAAACTGTGTCTCGTGAGTCACCCTTATCTACTTTCACCTACTTTCACTCTTAGTTCTCAGTGTTTAAATCAGACCTGGGCATGCTACGGCCCGTGGGCCACATCCGGCCCGCCGGATGACCCTGACTGGCCCATATGAGGTCATTGGAAAATATTACAAGTCAATGCAAATATATATCATCTCAATACATGCAAGCAATACGCCTGCACTGTTTTTATTTTGAAAGATCTGCTAAGTTACCGTTTTTTCGCATGTGACTTTAGGCCATAAGATCACATGCGACCGTACATTTTTTCGCACATGCTTTCCGTACTTAGCATAAGGTTTATGCACTGATTGCTTTGTTGGTCAGTTAACGGCAAAAAAAGGAAAGACTGATTCCAAATGCAGAGTTTTTAACAAGGCATGGACTTCCAAGTATTTCTTCACTGAAGTCAGAGGTAAAGCTGTGTGCCTAGTTTGTGGCTCACAGATCGCGGTGCTCAAGGATTATAATCTGAATCGACATTACGAGACCAAACATGCGGAGAAGTACAAACATTTGACTGATGCAGAGCGGGCGAGGATATCTGAAGGTTTGCTAGCTAAACTGCTAAAGCAACAAGGATTTTTTTACCAAAGCTCACACATCAAAAGATGCAGCAGTCAAGACGAGTTTTGTAATATCCTACAAAATCGCCAAAAACAGGAAGCCATTCTCTGATAGAGAGTTTTTAAAAGAATGTCTGGTGGACTCTGCAGTGCTTATATGCCCGGAGAAAAAAGAAGCGTTCGTTAATGTGCCCCTTTCCAGGCGAACCGTAACGAGGCGGGTGGAGAGCATCACTGAAAATCTGGAGCTTCAGCTGCACAACAAAGTGGACAATTTTAACATTTTCTCCTTGGCTCTGGACGAGAGCTGTGATGTCCGTGACACAGCCCAGTTACTCATCTTTGTACGTGGACTAACAAAAAACTTTGAGATGATGGAGGAGCTGGCAGCTGTGCAGCCAATGAAGGGAACCACGACGGTGAGTGATTTGTTTACTGAGGTAAATACATTCATTAAGCTGGGACTAAAATGGGAGAATTTTGGTTGGTGTTACAACTGATGGCTGTCCAAATTTGACAGGGAAAAATGTTGGACTTTTGAAACAGATGCAAGATAAAGTGACTGAAATAAACCCAGAACAGAAACTGATATTTTTGCATTGTGTTGTACATCAGGAGGTGCTGTGTAAGTCAGTGCTAAAAATCAACCATGTGACTGATGTTGTAACTAAAGTAGTTAACTTCATCAGGGCAAGAGCACTAAACCACAGACGGTTTGTTGTCTTTTTGGAGGAGCATGAGAGTGAACATGGTAACCTTGGTTACCAGACAGCTGTCAGATGGCTCAGCCTGGGCAAGGTGCTTAAACGAGTTTGGGATCTGAGGGCAGAGAGTCAAGAGTTTTGTGAGAAGACAGGCAGGGACATCACCGAGTTCTCAGATACAGACTGGATGGCAGACCTTGCTTTTGCTGTTGATGTGACTGCACTAATGAATGAACTAAATACCAAGCTGCAAGGCAAGGGTCTCTTTGCACATGAAATGTACAGCCTGGTGACCGCTTTTATGAGAAAGCTCAAGTTTCTCTCAAAGCAGTTGGAGGGCAACATTCTCACTCACATGCCCACACTGAAGGAAGTCACACCATCAGCTGATCACCTCTGCAGGTCCTCATCAATGTTGGGGGCGCTGCATGCTGAATTTTCAAGACAATTTGAAGACGTTAAAACAGTTGAGTGAAATGCACATGGTATCCTCTCCCTTCAGCTGCAGTGTGAATACTGCACCCAGTGATGTCCAACTTGAACTCATTGATCTGCAGTCTGATAAACTACTGTCAGAGCACTTTAAGTCAGCTGACTTTTTATTCTTCTCTCCAAGAGAAGAGCTTTCCAAACTTGAGGAGGCATGCTCATAAGATGTTGGTTCTCTTTGGATCCACTTATATATGCGAACAAACATTCTCAGTGATGAAGTTCAATAAATCTAGATACAGGTCCTCTCTAAGTGATGATCACTTGGGTGCTGTTCTTTGCATATCCAGCACAGATATTCAACCTGACTTCAGTGCATTTGTTCAAGCCCAAAACAGGCTAGATTTCTCTCACTGAACAAAAAACAAAAAGAAAAGAACTGAGATATGCAAACAAACAAAGCTGGATGCGTTTAATGCTTTTCATGGAAAGTTAATGTTGTGCTGGTTTTGCACATTTTTGAAAATGTTTTTGTGAATATTTGTTAAATAATTGTTAAATAATTGTGTTATTATAGAATTATTGTACATCATTGTATTGTGCAATTTACTGTTTTTATTGAGATATATTGAACATTGCTGTAAGTGTAGTGGGTAGCTGTTGTCTTTCTTTATGCTTCACTATTCTACAGTCATCTTAATGTAAATTTAGAAAAAACTGACAACACTACAATGTTACAATATGTTTGCAATATTATTGTACATCCAGCAGCTGTTAATCAAGACGAGTTGTAGCAGTAACCTCATAGCGTTCATGATGAACAAAAACTGACATGATAAGGCAAGCTGATGGTCGTATTGTTGTGACATAAATTCTGAGTGATGGCTTACTTCTTTAGTAAAAACAGTGACTGCTGAAAAGTAATTACAGCACTTGGAAAATCAGATTCACATTTTGCATACCGGTATGTCTTTATGATAGTAAATATCTACTACTCAATAGGCAGCAATCATAATTTAAATGAAAAAACAAAATCTTTCATTAAATAGTTGTGTCCTGTGTTCCACATTTTCATTGTATCATTGCATTGTTTAATTTACTGTTTTTACTGAGATATATATTGAGCAGAATTTTTAAGTGTATTGGTCCGGCTCTTAACAACCGTCAAAGTTTCTCATGTGGCCCCATATGAAAATTAATTGCCCACCCCTGGTTTAAATGGTCTTGTCTATACATTGGCTTGTGCCAGTTGACCTGCTGTTTGCTACCCTGAGTGCTACCCATTTGTTACTCCTCTTGTTCTTTGTCTGTGTCTGGTTTTTACATTTCTCCTGCCTTCCAGTCCTTGAGCCTTTTCATGTTTTTTGGATTATGTTGCCTTTGTATTAGTTTTCTTTCCACATGACAGTATTTATCCTAGATTATAAATTGTCCTTTGTTAGTTCATTTTTCTTGATTAAGGTTGTCCTTTTTTTGTTACCACAGCCTAACTGCTGTTTGTGAGTGCCTGCACTTGGATCCTTATTTGAACACTCCTTTATAGACTGACTTAACAGATCATTGCTGTGTGGGACATTTGTGTGAGTGATAGCCCCTCCCATCCCCTCTTTTGTGCTGCAACCATGTGATTGACTTTAGTTGAGGTGGCAGATGACAGTGTCAGAATGTGACACTTGTATGTGTTTCACTGTAACTTTGCCTTCATTCTCTCTCATTAGTCTGAAGAGTGAGAGATGGACCATTCACCCACTGCTGGGAAATGGGTCACCCTTTATTTTTCCACTGCTCCACTCTCTAGCTCACACTTCTGCCTACGGAAAATCAAACCCAGAAAGGCCTAAGGACCAGATGGTGTTGCCGGCTAGGTATTAAAGCACTGTGCTGACCAGTTGACCGAGGTATTCACGGACATTTTCAATCGCTCTCTCGCTTTGTCATGTGTCCCTCCTTGCCTTAAAACATGTACAATAATTCCAGTACCAAAACAGGCAGCAGCCACATGCTTGAATGACTACAGGCCTGTGGTTCTCACACCCCTACCAGCCAAATGCTTGGAGAGACTGGTGTTGAAGCACATCAGAACTGTTATCCCAGCCTCCTTCGACCACCATCAGTTTTGCCTACAGGGAGAACAGGTTGACGGAAGATGCTATAGCCATGGTGCTTCACACTGCACTGGAGCATCTGGACCGACAAAACACATATGCATGGATGCTCTTCCTCGACTTTAGCTCCACCTTTTACACCATCCTGCCAGGCAAACTCCCCACAAAACTGCAAGACTTAAATATCAACCCCTCACTGTGCAACTGGGTTCTGGACTGCAATAACCATCAGCACAGGTGCCCCACTAGGATGTCTGCTCAGTCCACTGCTCTACACACTCTACACACGACTGTTGTCCCTCCTATCCATCCAATTACATTGCCAAATTTGCAGATGACACTACTGTGCTTGGACTTATAACTAACAACGAGTCTGCATACAGGAGGGAAGTGCAAAATCTGGTCTTATGGTGTGTAGAGCACAATCTCAGCCTTAACATCAAGAAGACCAAAGAAATTATTGTAGATTTAAGAAAGTCAGGACAGCACCATCCACTACACATCAATGGCGAGAAGGTGGAATGAGTCACTTGCTTCAAGTTCCTGAGTCTTACTGTGACTGAGTAACTGTCCTGGGACGTCAACCCTGCCTCAGTCATTGGGAAGGCCCAGCAGCGCCTCTACTACCTGTGAAAGTTGAGGAGAGATAAGCTACAACAGAAACTGCTGGTAAATTTCTACAGGTGTCCCATCGAGAGCATGTTAACCTACTGTCTGGCTGTCTGGTTCAGCAACTGCACGAAGGCAGAGCAGGAAGCCATACAGCGGGTCATAAAAACAACCAGTAGAATCATCGGATTTTCACTACCAGACATCACCACCATCTCCACCTCCCGCTCCCTGCAACATGTACACAGAATCATCAGACTCCTCACACCCTGCTCACCTTCTGTTTCATCTGCTACCATCAGGGAGGTTCAGATCCATATGAGCAAGCACTTCCAGAATGGCCAACAGCTTCTTTCCACAATCCATAGGACTCCTCAGTAACAGCATCCCACCCCCCACCACAAGACATGCAAACTTGATCACCACCATTGAACTGCGACAGGTCACGCATACAATGTGCCCATAAAAAGTATTTATTGTTGTTTTTAGCATTTTAGACTTTTCTTTCTGAGCGCTTAATTTTATTCATTTTTTTTATGAAAGCCTATTTATTATTATATTACAGCTTATTTATTGTGGTGCTGGAAATTCTGTGCTTCTTGTTGTTTTTATAACAATGACAATAAAAAACCTTTGAACTTTTGAACTTTTTGAACCATGTAGATCATGTAGTTTTTCTGCAAGGGGGCAAATGACAGGCCTGATGGAGTTTAATGCACAGGTAAGAACATGAGACTGCCTGGTGCCTGCTATGTTTAATATTTCTTTTCTTCACTCAAAATCTGTCTCCTTCAATCTCACCCACCCAACCATGCCAATATGAAAATTAATTCATACCTATTCAGCAAGATTTAAGTTGAAGATAAATTGTCATTTTGGTGTCTTGGGCAGCAGGACCTGCTGAAACACAGCATGTTATTTTCACCTGATAAGTATGTCCTTAACATCTTCAGTATACCAGGTCACTTCAGGTAAAATGAAGGGAACTGAACTTAAGTAAGTCTCTTGAAGACATCTCACATCTTACCTGAAAGGTTTCTTTAGCTGTAACTGACTGGTGAAGAGTCCCTGGCATTTAATCTATTGCAGGGATGATAGCACCTTGTGTTCCTGAGGTCACATGTGAGTCACTGATACTATCTTTGCAAAGATAAATGAGAGCTAGCAGGCTTTATAGCTTGAAATTCTCTTTTCCACTGAGAAAAAACTATACGGAGTGAAATTATTAGGGCTGGGACTTTAACACGTTAATTTTGATTATATAATTACAGAAAAAATAACGCATTTAATTGCACCTTTCTCAGTTTCTCAGTTCCTCAGTTTATTTCTGGCACACCGGTAACACTGATGAACACTCCAGCCCAGTAGGTGGCGGTAATGAACCTAAAGTATGTTTGCAGCATACAGTCTGTGGTCTGCAAACGTGAAGAAGATGCACCCTGAAACGCACAGGAGTGTCATCAAAGCATGTGTTTGGTGAAGGAAGACGAGATACATTGAGCTTGTTGTGCAGAAACTTTTCCTTTAAAAATCTTCCCGATGGCAGCTTGGATAAAAGCATGATTGTGTGCAAGTTGTGCAACAAAGACTTTTCTTATCACCACAGCACTTCAAGTCGATGGTATCACCTCAGTGTAAAACATGTTGCTGGTAGCACCAGAGCTAACGCTAGCTACGACAGTCCTGCTACCAGCTACCGGCTAACAGTGTAGCCATCCCATAATAGGCCACTTTAGAAGACACTAAAAGCACTTGAGTTTACAAAAAGTCTTAAAATGTTGAATGTAATCACTATAATTGCACATTGAATTTGTAGTAATCTGTGAATGTAGCAGACAGATGAAAAATGTAAATAAATAGAAATGAAACAAACATTTTTGTTTAAGTTTTTACTCCGCCGAGGCTATTATGGCTTAAACTTAAACCATAATAAAGTCTGTCTTTCAATAACTTAATTATAAACTTTTAGTTTATGAAAAAAAATTGTTTATAAATAAAAATGTAGATTCCTAAAAAAAAAAACACCTTCAAAATTACACCATTTGTCAGACCCAGAAACTATGAAAACAGAATGAATCTATGGATTTTCAACATTTTGAAGGTCCTTCAGCTACTTATGCTTATGTTATGTGCCATACAGTGGAAAAAATGAACTAAATCCAGGCTTTAAATCATCAAAATCACCTTCTTCTATTTGTCCCATTTTAAAATTGTATTAATTTTAATAATTTAAATGAAAAATTCTGAACACATATGTGTATTCATTGATTCAACTGTCAGCCAAAAGTTATTTGAATTGAAAAACTTTACTTTGTGTCAAATATTGCTATTTGACAAAATGCGATTAATCATGATTGGTTAATCACGAAGCCTGTAATTAATCAGATAAAGAAAAATTTTATCGCATCCCACCAGTAGAAATTACACACAGTTTTAGCAACATTTAAGGAAGAAACAAAAAGTACAATACAAAGAAAAAAAATAAGTTCAAAGAGTTAAATAATAAACTATTGTAGTTCATCAACTACAGCCATTCAGCACCTAGTGCTAGTTTGCGTATATTATGTAATGCCAGTTAGTCCATGGGCCAGACCAGATATTGGTACCACTTCAGGTGACCAAACCTAAGTGGTACTAAAATGTACATTGGGTTAATATAAGTACATTAAGATGTGATAGCCTTTCCACACTGGCAGCTTGATCACTTATTTGTGAAACGGTCACATTCACATAACTGCTGTATTGCAATCCATTTAACCCTCTGAGGCCCACAGTTGCAAAATTACAACATTTTTTTAAGGCTGTCTAGCTGTACATATTTCTGCCTGAATGTAGACAAACACTACATTTCCCAGCACCCAACACTCTGAACTGCAAAATTGCAACATTTTTGGAATGTGTTTTAGGAAAATATTAATACTGTGTGACATAGCCTACCACATTCCAAGTTCAAACAACATGTCTTCCACTGACTCCCCAGTTCTCTCTTTAGGAACAATTTCAACAATTTTCCAAATAAGTATTTGACCTGTACTATTTTTTTCTTCATCTTTAATGATTTTTAATGATAAACAACTCAAATTATTTTTTAAAAAGTATAATACAGTTGATGACAAAATTATTAGCCACCCTATGAAATTTAAGTTTCAAAAAAAAATAAATAAATCCGAAGTGCTCTTAAACACATCAAGGAATTTCTATGTCAGCTTTTCCAAACATCCGAGTTTTATTTTAGATGCTTACATTATTTTATTTTGCACACAGAAACAAAATTATTTAACAAAAACCAAACACTACCAGGGTCAAAATTATTAGCGCCCTTAAGAACTGACCTTTTTATTAAGCCAAACCACAAAACTGCTGTTGTGCAATCATGTGTTTTGTAATGGACACAGCTCGTAATCAATCAATCAATCAATCAATCAAGTTAAAACTGGGGGTTGTCCTCCACTTTACACACAGTATAAAAACTTAAGGATTTGAGCTATTACTTGAGAAAGTATCATGCCAAAAACAAAAAGAGAAACATAATTGTTGATGCTTATAAAGCAGAGAAGGGTCTACAAAGTTATAACAGCATTTCCAAGTGTCAAGAAGTGAAGTGAAAAGTGTTATTAAGAAATTCAAAGAGAGCCACACAGTACAGAACAAGTCTGGCAGAGGGAGGAAGCCAAAGATTTCAAAGACTCTGGAAAGAAAACTTGTGAGAGATGCTAGAACAACCACCAAAACACTGGTTAATGACTTAGAGAAGTCAGGAATTGTAGCATCAAAGAAGACAGTCACTAGAGCCCTGCACAGAAATGGACTCAACCCTAACCCTCCACTTCTACAGAAGAGACACCTTCTTAAGTCTGCTGAGGACAACCTGGTGAAAGATTATGAAGACTGGAAGCATGTCCTTCAGATGAGACCAAACTAGAACTCTTTGGCCATAGAGACGTTGCTTATGTTTGGAGAAATAAGGGAGAGGCATAGAACCCAAAGAACAACGTCCCCACAGTTAAACACGGTGGTGGCAGTATCATGCTGTTGGATGCTTCAGTGCATCTGGAACTGGGAATCTGGTCAAGGCTGAAAGAATCATGACAAAAGAAGGATATATGTGGATTTTGAAAGAAAACCACCAGCAGTCAGCTGAAAAACTGGGTCTGGGGGTCTTCCAACATGACAACGACCCAAGACTTACGTTGCACCTATAAGAGCTACCTCCAGAAGACCAAAGTGAACGTGACTGACTGGCCTGCACAAAGCCCTGACTGGGATCCCATAGAAAATCTGTGGGGTCAACTGAAGACCAGGGTCCATGCCAGAAGACCATCAGATCTGGAGGAGCTGAGAGATTTGTCAAAGAAGAATGGGCTGGGATTCCTCAGGAGATGTCAGAGACTCGTTACAAACTACAATAAACGACTGTGTTCTGTTGGTGTTGTAGAAGAACTAACAAAAGACTTAATAACTCTTGAATAACGTTTAATGCGGAGGTCTCGTAAGCATGGCAGCCAGTACATCCTCTCTACTCTTTCTTACTCGTCTCTCTCTGCCTTACAGGCTATTCCAAAGGCAGAGCGCCCTCTGCTAGTCAGGAGTGTAACTGCATAACAACGTTACTAATGAACAAACACAACAGACTGCAAGCTGTTATCCAGCAAAAATGATACACAACTGACTGTGAGCATCAAGGGGGAGAATAATGACCCTGGTAGTTTTTGGTTTTTGTTAAATCATTTTGGTTCTGTACGCTCCAAAATTAAACTAGGATATTTGGAAAAGCTGTTTTAAAAAATTCCTTGACCTGTTTAACAGCACTTGAGAATTTTTTGAAAAAAAAACCCAAACCTTAGATTTCATAGTGGGCCAAATAATTTTGTTTTCAACTCTACTTGTGATGTTTAGGGATTTCTTTCAATGTTGCAAAAATGCAACACTGGGCTTTAATGGATGCTGCTTATTTACACAGACGGCCCCATCACTGGGTCATGAGTAAATTAATCAATTGTGCCATCTATGGCAATATGCGGTCTCTATACTGTGTGTATATATATATATATATATGTATATATATATATATATATATATATATATATATATATATATATATATATATATATATATATATATATATATATATATATATATATGTACATATATATATATATATATATATATATATATATATATATATATACGTTATGGGGTTAAGGTTAAAGGTTAAGCCTATTAACTTTGTATAGGATTAACAGTATATTAACAGGCACATATATCAACTGCATGCAACAAGTGTGATGCTCGTTTGTGCTTCACAGATCAAAAAAAACTGCTGCCATCAATTTCACATACAAGGAGACACAAAGGAGAATGACATCCACCAATTAAGAGTCTTCAGACATCAGAAATCATTATAATGTTCAACCAAAGTCCATCCATCCATCCATTATCTATACACCGCTTAATCCTCACTAGAGTCGCGGGGGGGGCTGGAGCCTATCCCAGGTGACTCGGGCGAAGGCAGGGGACACCCTAGACAGGTCGCCAGTCTGTCGCAGGGCCACATACAGAGACAAACAATCACTCTCACATTCACACCTACAGGCAATTTTGAATGGTCAATTAACCTCAGCATATTTTTGGACTGTGGGAGGAAGCCGGAGTACCCGGAGAAAACCCACGCATGCACAGGGAGAACATGCAAACTCCATGCAGGAAGATCCCGGGAAAGCCGGGACGCGAACCAGGGATCTTCTCAGTGCAAGGCGAAAGTGCTAACCACTACGCCACTGTGCAGCCCTCAACCAAAGTCCAAAATGTAAATATGAACTTATAGTGGAGAACTGATTTAATACAATTCCTTTTGCAAGTTCAAAAAAATAAAATAAAGCTGTAATAAGATAATTTTCTAACAGTTTTTTTTTTATTGTGTGGAAGTGCATTCTAACATGGATTGCAATTACAGTTTTGACTTGTTAAATTAATTTGCATTCAATTGTGCCATGTTCAACAATTTCATCCATCCATCCATTATCTATACACCGCTTAATCCTCACTAGGGTCGCGGGGGGGGGCTGGAGCCTATCCCAGCTGACTCGGGCGAAGGCAGGGGACACCCTAGACAGGTCGCCAGTCTGTCGCAGGGCTACATACAGAGACACACAATTACTCTCACATTCACACCTACGGGCAATTTTGAATGGTCAATTAACCTCAGCATATTTTTGGACTGTGGGAGGAAGCCGGAGTACCCGGAGAAAACCCACGCATGCACAGGGAGAACATGCAAACTCCATGCAGGAAGATCCCGGGAAAGCCGGGACGCGAACCAGGGATCTTCTCAGTGCAAGGCGAAAGTGCTAACCACTACGCCACTGTGCAGCCCTCAACCAAAGTCCAAAATGTAAATATGAACTTATAGTGGAGAACTGATTTAATACAATTCCTTTTGCAAGTTCAAAAAAATAAAATAAAGTTGTAATAAGATAATTTTCTAACAGTTTTTTTTTATTGTGTGGAAGTGCATTCTAACATGGATTGCAATTACAGTTTTGACTTGTTAAATTAATTTGCATTCAATTGTGCCATGTTCAACAATTTCATATCACTACAATTCATTTTAAGATACATATTTTGATACTATTGAATCATCAATGCCTGATCGTCTGTGGACTTTGTTAAAAATAAGGTTGTAATATTTGCAAACATTAAGAGCCGCTATTGCAATTTTGTAACGTTTTCACAAAATCCTGAAAAATCCAGAAAATGAAAAAGTCCCATTATTTTCTTGATTAGAGGTGTGATAAAAACAGTTTAAAAAGGAAAAAAAATTACATCAATATCATCAATGGGTTTCAGCGGGTTAAGTCTTGCAGTATGCAAAGATCACATTAAATATAAGTCAGTAATTAAATAAAAGTGTGTGAGGGTAGTATAGTATAATAATTAAACATCAGACCCAAATGAACGCATCTTTTCCTTTTTATTTGATAATTGTGTATTTGCCTTCATTTGTTTTTTCTTATAGACAGAGTTATTGGTCGGTAGGTGTACATTTGTTTTCAGGTCCTTTGAAGAAACGGCTGAGATGTCCAGTTATGTAAGTTGTCTTTTACAGTTCTAATTAAGGGTAATTAAGCTGAATTAGATCAGTTAACTAATGTAATATCCTTTCCTTTTCTAGGATTAACTTTGAATTAACTTGAATGACCTTTATTTCATATGATACCAGTACATGGAAAAAATTACTCCTGCCTGTATTTTATGTTTTTATCTCATTATGATGATGTTCCATTCTCGTAAAATTACATTTGAATTTGGAAAAAGTGCAAGTTATAGTCTGCTGTCTCACACTGACCACAAATCACAAGACATGGTTAGTCTTTTTTAACTTCAATAGAATTTTACTTTGAAATCGTTTGTTAAATTTTCACTATTTTATTGTTCCGTCCTGCTTACAGCTAATCTCGTAACAATAGCAACGAAATCTTTCTCAGTCTCATGTTTGTTATAGTATTGTTCTGTGCTGTAAAATTATTATACAGGTCCTGTGTAGCATGTGGCGTTTCTTATTTTTTTTGCAATGAGGAAAAATCCCATCAAATTCCGTCCTGTCATGTTGATAGGACTTTTGGCTCAGACCCCATGCATTTCATTGTGGGTCATGTCCATTAAACGAGTGATAACATATATTAAGCTGTGAGTCTGCAAGGGCTATCATATCAAAATGCAAACTAGAGACATATAGCAAGTTAAAAATACCAAATAGAATTGGTCACCTCGGGTGGTACCGATACATGAAATTTTGGGTCCTGGCCCAAGGACTAAGTATGTTGTACTGACAGTCAAGGCATTAGCTTGTCTCGAAGAAAATACCTGGCAATATTATAAAAACCTAGAGGGTCATAAAGGGGATTGTCTTTCCGGACTACTCTTGCTTCCCTTCTCAATAAGTCTTGTGTTCCTTTGCTGTACTTCCATGTTATCTTGCAAAATTGTGTGTAGCAAAGAGAAATGTAGCACCACAGGTTCGACCACAATTGCAACTGAAGTATGAGCAGTAATCCACAGGCCCAGTTTTTGCTTTTTGTTTTTTTCATCTATAGTTGAAAATGGAGAAAGACAGGAAATTTGGGGAGACGAGCGCAACAAAGACATGCAGCAAGCGGCCATGGATCGGATTCAAACCCATGGCTGCTGCTATATCCACTGTTTATGGGTCACCCATTCAATCAGTTGAGCCATTGGTGTGCACAACAGCCCCAATTTTGTCATCATCTGCTGTGCTGACATCCAATGACAATGAATGAGAAATGCAGCCTTTTAAAATGAGGAATTGGCAATAAATGCAATATGTCAACCAAATCCAAATGTCACTGTATAGCATTTTCCTCAATTAGTATCATTCTCTTGCTGAGTTTTCTATTGTTTCTCTTGTGCCTATACACTACTGGCACACAGCACACTTTGGTGTCATTTCAGCTGGCCAAGCAACTCTGATTTTTTGTAACAGAGCACTGTGGCTAGCGCACTGGCACAATGGATGAGCTGGAGGAAGTATGCAAACAGGTTTGCCACTAAATTCATTTCCACGATCGATCAATGGTGGTAATGCTGGAATTCCTAGATGGCACAGAACTCTTGGAGGGAGACTGCTGTTGGATGGTAACATTACCAAAATATAAAGAAAGTGTGTCAGCAACCACAGCAAGGTTTTCAAGCAAACTGTTTTTAAAATATATTTGGAACATTTTATTTAATATTTTAACTGTTGTTAGTATAACATCAAATTGGACAATGTATAGTTTGCCTTAACTTCGTGTCTTAAACATATTAGGATCACTACTCACTCTCCTGCTCACAGTCTGCTGTTTTCTCATTTTTATAGTGTTTTCATAATGTACTGCAACTAATGATTCACATGAAGAAACAGAAGAAAGAAATCATAGCTGGACCAGTAGCAAGGTTCAAACTCTAGCCTACATATTAACTCACACAGATTGATTGTAAGTGTTAATTAACAACACTGTTTTGAAGCCAGCTAATATTTTATCAAGTTGCTGCTGCTGAAAACAAACAAATGTTAAAGACAGGACAGAGGCAATGATTTCAGGTACAGCTGTCAAAAATAGCTTTTTCTGTCAAGAGCAATGCTATCTAGTCTTGATAGAAACACAAAAGCTCCAGGTACTACTACTAGAAGTAGTATCAAGTTGTGCCACAAACAGAATACATAAACCCTGTAAATATTATAAAGACTCAAGTGTTATAGCAATAGAGACATACAGTGGGTACGGAAAGTATTCAGATCCTCTCAATTTTTTCACTCTTTGTTATATTGCAGCCATTTGCTAAAATCCTTTAATTTCATGTTTTTCCTCATTAATGTATACACAGCACCCTATATTGACAGAAAAACACAGAATTGTGGACATTTTTGCAGATTCGTTAAAACAGAAAAACTGAAATATCACATGGCCGTAATAGTCCGGGAGCCCAGGTGGCCTACCATGCACCCCCTACACACACAACAAAATGCCACATATTTTTTTTTAACCTTTATGATGTCGTAAATGAGACTTTGAGTAGTAACAGTAAAATAACTCATTCCCACTATAATTTTTTACACCATTTTTACTTTACCCGGAAATGTGATTTTTTTTCCACTGATTTTTCGGTTCTATTTTACTGAAAATTGACATAGCTATTGTAGCCATTTCCCTCATGGCAATCACAACATGTTATATATCATATAAAAGCCTGGACTCTCTACTTTACAAATATAATCATATTCTTGTTGTATTTTCATTACAATAAAAATGACATATGATACAATGACAGCATGTCTCAGAGTTCACTTTTTCACAGAAATTTTTAATATTAGCAAATCAAAATTTATTTTTTATATATATGTTTATGTCAACTTTTTTATTGATATATAGTATGTTCCTGATCGATTGTATTCTATATTGCATATATGCACTATAATATTATGCATTGCAATGGTTGGTTGCTTACAAGTATTGACTTACTGCATTATCTTTGTATTCATTTTTGGTCACTTTTCATTCCGTTTGTTGTTCTTGTTACTTTAAGCCTTTATGTTCTGGCTTAGTTAAGGATGTTTCAGAGGCTTTTTCAGTAAAGGATGAGGGTCCATCATGAGCGAAACCAGCAGAGTTCACTAGTTTTCAGATTTTACCCCAGAAGTGACAGATACAATGTATACAGCAAAGTAAAAAATCTTTGTTTGAGCATTAACATTTTGTGACCGTATCAAAATTTTTGGGTAAGTTATAGTTCAACTTTACATTTCAATTTCTGTTTTGAATCCAAATTTGAATTTATTGTTCATTAGTTCAGTGCTAACAACACCTAATCTGGTATTTACACATGTAACAATAATATACTTCTGTGTTAAATGTCTTTCTTTAATATGTTTTCAGACACCAATAGAGATGCATAGGCTATTCTGCTGATAGTAGAGCAGATAACTGCAAATTTCAGGAGAATCATTCCCTTCCTTAAACAAGCACCAAAATTGGCACACATACTCCTTGAGGATTGCTCTTTTGATAAAACCCATTAGCCACCTAAAAATACAAGATGGCGGCCATTTTTCAAGATGCCCACCATTGAATATACAGAAATATAGCATTTCGCATTAAAGTCACAGAGACTTCTCCTATTTGAATGATCTTGGTGTCAGATCATATATTTTTGATTACGTAGAATCCAAATTTGGAACCACGTACCTACTCACTGGCTTCCTGGTACTACACTATCAGTCCCACAATCCTAATATTCTGCTAAATTAGAGGTTCATGTTAGGTCTGACTCGGTTAAAATGCATGGTAGTGTATATCATAGTGTTAGAGGTTTAATATGTGTCGCATCTTCCTGGACAAGGCTTCGAAACAGGACATGACACGATGCGGTGGGGGATGTTGAGAGACTTGCAACGTAAGGTGTAGAATAGTAACTCAACAGAGCAGATGTCAATGAACAACCAGGACACACTGGTGGCACCGCTGCTGTGAAAGTCAGCGTGGGGCTCAGTATCAGCAGGACAATGGTTGGACAGGAGCCCTCATGGAGGCAGGGTAGTATCTCCTGGGACAGAAGATTCATTTCTGACAGCTTTGAGCATCACTAGAACACGGCAGATGCACCAGATAACAGCATGCAGTCTGTACAAGCTTCTCAAGGCAGCCCACATGGACTACTTGAAAGAGACAGATGAACAACCAGAAGAGCTGCCTAGCTTCAAAGCTTGGTGTGAGCATCCCAAACTGCAAAGTCCCCAGTTTCATTTCTGGTATATGGTGCTGTCAATAGAACTGGTTATCCTCTTGTTGATCCGATCATTCAGGGAAGCAAACTTCTTCATGTACTGTCAGTCACTGGCTGACACCGTACTACTTTGCCAACAACAATGTAAACTATGCATGGTGGCTTCCAATCCACTACAGAGACATGGTGACCCTTGAACAGAAGCATCCTCAGCTGGCTCAGGAGTTCCAGAGCGGAAACTTTGTTATACACAAATTGAGCCAACAGTTCTCAGCAAAGGGTATTGACCATCACGAGCAGGCCAACGCTGTCATCAAGGTAGATGGAGGTGTGACCGTACATAAGGAGGAGTACAGAGAACTCAAGCAGGACTTTGTGGACTGGTGGCTGCTGAACTGCCTCCAGATCAACGTAGTGAAAACCAAGGAACTGGTGGTGGATTTTAGCAGGAGCAGACACACTTCTTTTTCACCAGTGAACATCCAGTCAACATTGAGATTGTGGACTTTTACAGGTACCTGGGTGTTCACTTACAGTAAACAATAAACTGGCCTGGACTGATAACACCAACGCACTCTTTGAGAAAGGTCAGAGCAGACTCCACCTGCTCAGGAAGCTGAGGTCCTTCGGAGTGCAGGGAGCACTTAAAACTTCAGGCACTTCAGCACTTCTATGATTCTGTGGTGACATCAGCCATCCTGTATGGAGTGGTCTGCTGGAGCAGCAGCATCACGGCTGCAGACAGGACGAGACTGAATAAACTGGTTAAGAAAGCCAGTTCTGTCCTGGCCTTGAACCTGTGGAGGTGGTGGCAGACAGGAGGATGATGACAAAGCTGTTGTCTATCATGGAGGACACCTCCACCTACTGCAGGAAACAGTACCATCACTGGGCAGCTCCTTCAATGACAGACTGCTTCAAGTACGTTGTCTAAAGGAGAGATACTGCAGGTCATTCCTTCCTGCTGCAGTCAGACTGTACAATCAACCTGCTCCCAGTAGTTCAGTTCACCCACTATCTAACTGCAATATATGTAAATGGGACTGCAACTAACAATGAATTGGTGAATCGTCTGAGCGCTGAATACGGCTGGACATCTGCACTGTATCATGCATATACAGTATATGCATATATTGTATATGCACGATACAGCACAGACATCCGCTGTACATATATAATACATGTAGGTTGCAGATAGCGGATGTCCATCCGTGTTCGGCACTCCAGTCGAACAGTGATTTCTGTTGCATTGCACGCTCACTTCCGCTTTTGATGACGTATCGTGCTCAGACGATTCATCGTTAGTTGCAGCCCTAAATGTAAATAAGGACAATTTCACAGAAATTTTTTCTGGAAACATTTTTATTCATATTTCTTCTATGAGGAGAAAGCCATCAGCACTGAGAAGATGGATGATAGCTGGTCCTGAAGTCAGCCACTTGGTTGCAGAGTATGAGGCAGCATGTGGGACCAAAGAGGACACACCAGCCACTATGACGAGACAGAACGAGCACAAAGGGTGTTCCCTGAGAAGTGGAAAAGCTATCAGAAGCCATGAAAGATTTGGGCAAACCTTTCCAGGAGGCTCGTTAGAACCTTCTTTCACTTAATACAAAGGATATTTCTCACCACACTGCCGCCAAGTTGACTGGCATATACCTTGAGAAAGGCAAGGTCTGTTTCCAGGGGAAGGGGAAGAAGAATCCACCATCTATGAACCAATCAAGAAGAACAGGGTTGACTTTTTCTAACAGGTACCAGCCTCTGTTGACCCTTCAACAACGTCAAAGATGTTCTAAGAGTATGCAATGCTCAATGTCCTTCCTACAATACAAGTATACTCTACCAAATACAGGAGAACAGACATTGTGTTTTTTTGTCTACCGGCCATCTAATCTGAAAGCTGAAACTAGATCAAAGCGAGGACGTAGGGTGAGACGGATGGTGACAGGGGAGGGTGAAATTTCCTCAAACTGATGAAACTTCCTGAGAGAAACTGACAACAAACCCGAGCTGTGCAACTTTCTGGGTGATAAGATTGCACGTGTGGCCACACCAAATGTGGTCATTGTGACTAAGGAAAAAGATCCTGTCAGCAACCACATTATCAATCTGGCTGGGGTGGCACTGTGCGGCTATGAAGAAGCTGACATGCACATCTTTGTGCATGCCAGGCATGCAACAGAAGCAGACAGCAAAGTCATCATGGTCAAAACCAATGACACAGATGTCGTCATTGCAGTCAGTGTTCTGCAGGCACTTCAGGAGCTAGGTCTGCAGCAGTTCTGGGTTGCCTTTGGCCAAGGACAGAACCTGAGATGGGTTCCTGTACATGACTTGTGTTGCACTCTTGCAGAAATGAGCAAAGGGATGCTCTTCTTCCATGCCTTCACTGGCTGCGATGTTATTTCAGCATTCCGTGGCAAAGGGAAGAAGTCTGCTTGGCAAACCTGGGGTGTTTGTGATGAGGCTTCCGGTGTCTTCAGCAAACTCAGCCAGTACCCACCTGTAGTGGATGATGAATGACAGATCCAGCACAGCTGAAAGTGTCAATGATGCAAGGCTGGACATGTTTGCTCAGAAGCAGAGGCCGCACGAAGCCATCCCTCCAACCTGAGCAGCACTGAAGCAGCATGTGCAGCGTGCTGCCTACCAGGCAGGCTGCATCTGGAGTCAGTCAGCAATATGTCAACCTGAAACTCAGATTCCTGCCAAGAAAGGAGATCTGTGGCTGATTGTTTAGAAAGAGCCCCAACCCATTGCAGAGAATTTCCAGCGGCTGACCAAGTGTGGATGCAAGTCTGAATGCTGCAGTTGATGGAAATGCTACTGCTTTGGTCTGGCCTGTACGACACTGTGCAGTAGCAGATGCGGTTTGGAAGCGTTGTAGTATACTCATCCAGGCAGCAAGACAACAAATGACAAACAAGTATAGGCCTACTGCCTACATGTACATCCAATAATACATTGGACTGATGGAGCCTATGATATGGGCACTTTTTACCCTAATTAGGATTCCAGAACTGATATTATGGTACCAGGAAGCCAGTGAGTAGGTACATGGTTCCAAATTTGGATTCTACATAGTCAAAAATGTATGATTTGACACCAAGATCATTCAAATAGGACAAGTCTCTGCAACTTTAATGCGAAATGCTATATTACTGTATATTCAATGGCGGGCATCTTGAAAAATGGTGGCCATCTTGTATTTTTAGGTGGCTAATGGGTTTTATCAAATGAGCAATCCCCAAGGAGCATTTGTGCCAATTTTGGTGCTTGCTTAAGGAAAGGAACGATTCTCCTAAAATTTGCAGTTATCTGCTCTACTATCAGCACAATATCCTACACAACTCTATTGGTATCTGAAAACATATTAAAGAAAGACATTTAACACAGAAGTATATTATTGTTACATGTGTAAAGACCAGATTAGGTGTTGTTAGAACTTAACCTGTTTAATCCCACTGGCAATAATTGTTGCCGCTCATTTTTCTTTTAATTTTTATTCTCTAAAAGTGTTGTTTTGGCTTTGGACAGCTCATGCAAGTTTTAAAATCAAAGAATAGGTTGTCTCCTCTAAATTGCATCAATGCCATGTAACTAGTGTGAATGGTCACATGACTACACCTCTTTACTTCCTGCTTGCGCCGATGGAAAGAGATGTCTGCCCCAAACTGAAGTAAGTAATTAAATTAAAGTAATTAAAGAGACTTTATTGTCATTGTTCAAAAGTGCAAAGAAATTTGTCTGGAAGAACACGACAATTAGCAGCAGTACAAATAATAAAAATAGATAAAAAATACTCTTAAAAAATAAAAAGAAGAATCAAAGAAATACAAACAAAGTAAAGTGGTCAGCGCTGATAAAGTGGTCCAGTGTTGAAGTAGAGTTCTTATTGCACAGATGAGCCGGAAGGGGGGAATGACTGGGTGGTGGGGCAACAATAATTTATTTAAATACCTTAATTAACAGATAAAATTGAGATGTTTTATACATAATTTTTATAATGAGAATTTTATGCATGCATGCATGCTTTTGATCATAAGAAGCACTTGTTGCCACTAGCATAATACATAGTCCAATACATACATACATAGTCAATACATAGTCCATCCAATAAACCAGATTTTGTGACCTATGGAGGGATTGCAGCAGACAGCATGAAACAAACAAAAGCAGACCCTGTTTATTTGTTCCTGCTGATGTATCCTCTAACTCTAAGGGTGGCTCACAAGATGATGCCATACACAAAACAGCTGTCAATTGCATGAAAGTTTTATGTACACTCATTGCCTGGCCATGATGTTAGTGGTCAGTAAATAGTCAATCTGTAGCTACTGCCACAGTGTGAATTTATTTTGTTTTTGTAAAGTATGGTCAGTTCTGATTTTGTAAGATCAAACACTCTTAGCTCTGTGGTTATTTCAGTTTTATGAGACTGTGAAATGCAATAATTGCAATGTTGTCAATTTTAGTTCTCTTTGGTATGCATTACCATGGTATCTTTATGTATCTTATGAAGTTGTGAACACATTTCTAACCATGCCTAGTTATAATATATTACACTTATTAGTGTTATTCTTACTAAGTCAATACTTGTAAGCAACCAAACATTGCAATGCATAATATTATAGTGCATATATGCAATATAGAATACATTCTATCAGGAATATACTATATATCAAAAAAAAGTTGAAATAAATATATATATAATAAAGTTTGAGTTGCTAATATTAAAAATTTCCATGAAAAAGTGAACTCCGAGACACGCTGTCATTGTATCATATGTCATTTCTATTGTAATGAAAATACAAGAACAATATGATTACATTTGTAAACTAGAGATTCCAGGCTTTTATATGATATACAACATGTTGTGATTGCCATGAGTGAAATCGCTACAATAGCTATGTCAATTTTCAGTAAAAAAAAAGAACCAAAAAAAATAGTGGAAAAAATCACATTCTAAAAATAGCGTAAAAAAAAAATATAGTGGGAATGAGTTATTTTACTGTTACCACTCAAAGTCTCATTTAGGACATCATAAAGGTTAAAAAAAATTAAGTGGCATATTGTTGACTATAAGTATTCAGACCCTTTGCTCGGTATTGAATAGAAGCACCCTTCTGAGCAAATACAGCCATGAGTCTACTTGGGAATAATGCAAGAAGTTATTCACCACTGGATTTGGTGATCCTCTGCCATTCCTCCTTATAGATAGTCTCCAGTTCAGTCTGGTTGGATGGTAAACGTTGGTGGACATCCATTTTCAGGTCTCTCCAGAGATGTCTAATTGGGCTAAGTCAGGGCTCTGGCTGGGCGATTCAAGAACAGTCACGGAGTTGTTCCAAAGCTACTCCATTATTTAGCTTTGTGCTCAGGGTCATTGTCTTGTTTGAAGGTGAACCTCCTGCACAGTCTGAGGTCCTGAGCACAAGGTTTTCATCCAGGATATTTCTGCACTCGGCCACATTCATCTTTCCTCCAACTGCAACCAATCACTTTAGCCAGGCAGTCTGATTGGTGTGGTAATGGGTGAGCGTCCTTCAGGGTCCTGGCATTCAACCACCTGAAATCAGTGCAGATTCTCAAACTGCCGTCCTTTTTCCACACTAACACAAGTGGGGAGGCATATTCACTCACTGACTTCGTTATTATCTCCTCTTCTTCCATCTCAGAGAGAACTTGCCGAAGTCTCTGATAATGGGCTGGTGGTACTCGGCGATAAGGGAGGCGAAACGGTCTTTCGTCAGTGAGGTGGATGCGATGCTTGAAGCCTTTCGCCTCGCCACAGTCCAGTGTATGCTTGGAGAAAATATCATTGTATCTTTCAAGCAGCTCAACCAATTTCATTTTTCCTGCTTGTCCAGTCTGACATGAATCAATGTCGATGTCGCTTAGGCCAACTTGTTGTAACCGATGTCTGAAGTCTGTGCAGTGGGTATCACTACACTTTTCCTCCTGTTCAGCTTTTTCAGGTTTGCTGGTGGCCTGAAAGACCTCAAACTCCACAGCCAAACAAGGGGACACATCTGCCAGCTTACAATTCCTCTTCAGGGTAACAGTCTTATCTGACAGGTTAGTTATTTTCATGGGAACCCACCTATCCCCCCATAATGGTGTGATAATTCGCCCAACCATAATGTTACGTGGCATGGACTTGGATGAAGTGGGCTCAATGATTACTGTACTTCCTGGTGACATAGGGACGTTTTTTGGTAGCTTACCCCACACAAGATGCTCTTGCCTTGCTAGCAGTGTGACTGACTGCTGGAGTTTGACTGTGCCAATCTTGTCTGGAAGCTCATCGCCTCTCCACCGGGATGAATTAGCCATGAGGTCGAGAAACTGCTCACATTCTGGAAGAAGACTGCCACTAGAAATGAGGCGCCAATAGTCACTGGTGATTTTCAGTTGGTGCATGAGGAACCTGATGACATTTGTGCCTATGATTAAATCATCATGTTGGCCTGGCACTACAAGGATGGGAACAACACAGGTTTCACCATACAATTTCATTTCCACCTCATACATGCACTTGGGCTTGCTAAGTGTTCCACCACAGCCTACTAGCACAATTTCTTGAGTCAAGGGAATGGGCTTTAAAAGTACACCCTCACTTAACATCTTCTGCTCTGCGTTCTCACTAAGTGTGCATGCCATAGAGCCTGAATCTAGCATCCCTTGAACTTGCAGTTTGTTGTTAATGCTGACAGGGGTATAAAACAGTTCATCATAAGGGCCAATTCTTTGTGTGTTTTGAACTACCACTTTAGCACCAACTGGTGCAGCTGCACATGCTTTAATGTAGTGCTGCTCAATGTCATCATTACTGAGGGTTTCTTTATTGGTACCCACACATCCCCCCACCTTATGCGGGCCAGCTAGTTTAAAGACTGGGAGCTTTGTGACTGGGGAGTGTGCTGACTCCGAGAAGGTAGCCGGTTAGGGAAGTTCCTCTTGATGTGGTTCGGTTCAAAACATGCCAGGCATAGATGTTTCTGCCTGCAGTGTGCAATGGTCGAGTGCTCCAGAGACTGGCAGACCCTGCAGGATCATTGGTGGGCACGGTCAGGGCTAATCTGTCTGTCTGCAGCCTGGATGTTCTGAGAAAGTGCACGATCGAAAAGACTGATTAGCATTTTCAGACAGCCATCATCACAAGAACATTTACCTGCTCCACAATCTTCCAGCTGCACAGAGGTTTCACCTGGATGGCGTGCTGCTATTGAATCATCAGGTGCAGGAGCCTGTATGTGAACTGTGACTGGCTTTGGGCGTTTTGACTTGGAGAGCATCTGTCCTTTTGTTTCAATTTGGTAACGATCAATGTGCTCTTGAATTTCACTGGCTGTCCATTTATCTAGTGCTTTGAACTTGAGAACAGCAGCAAGACTTGGATCTGGGCAGTATTTAACAAACATCATAGCTGCCTCTTGACAAGGATCTTCTACATGTTTTCCTACCCTCTTCAGGCACTCCTCTGCTGGATCAACTGCCTTGTTCAGCCGAACCCAATACTCCACAGGAGTTTCTCTCTCCACAGGAACTGTACTGTAAAAATCAGCCATGGGCATGCATGAATAGGTCACCTCACTAAAATGTTGCCTGAGGATATCAAAGATGATGTCTGGCCTCTCCAGGGGTTTCAGTGAAGGGCTGCTCCTTAAAGTTATCCTCACAATGTCCTTAGCCTTGCCCATTAGCTTACACATGATCTCGGCATGCTGTTCTTTCACAGGTATGGCTCATTTCGTGAGATATCTGCTCATTAGCTCCTCCCACTCGCAGACTGTATTCCTGTCTGACCCATCGCCTCTGAAAACTGGAGGTTCTTTCACATCTGACTGTAGGACTAATTTTGCTCCAGTCAAGTTGAGGTAAGTGGAGTCACTGGGTAACTGGTCTACACTACTCTGAGCTTGTGTGCACCTAACATCCCTTACTCCACATTCCTCATTTAACTGGTCTCTTATAGTCTTTCCCACCTCATGGGCAATATGTGTTATCAGATTACTTAATGCAGGGTCGGTTGTAGCTGAAGTATCTGAAAGCATTTCACCTGGCCTAGAACTGGGAGCTATACGGTCGAGTATACGAGTGGAACAGAAAGCTGGTGAGCCTGTATTATTTTCACCTCGGACTGGTGTAAAAGGTAAACCACTAAGTAATCTGCCTCTACCGATTGAAGGATTGAAAGTATCAGTTGAAACGCTGTCCTCATTCATATTTCCAGTATCATACATCATTGCAAGACTTTTGTTCAATAACAAACCGTGCAGCAAGAAAAGAAAAATCTACTGAGACAACCAATTAGCTTAAAATGGTAAACAGAAAAAACAGTGTTAATCTCCTTTTACAACTTATTCAGTACCAGCATGTAACTGAGGGCAATCTCCGGTGACCAATCTGGTGTTGATCCACTGCTCCAGGAATCACGAATCCGGGTCACGGCACCACTGTAGCCGGTCTGGCCCAACTCTCTGACCCTCTCTCTGCATTGTGTGTGCGGGTGTGGGGAATGATGACAGCAGAGGACCACGTCGATGTAGCCAACGGATTTATTTTCTAGTGCAAATAAAATGCGTGTCAGATACAGCAATGATGCGGTCTCTCGCTAGCCGCTCTGAAAAGGAGATACAAAAAGTCCTCACTACACCACTGTACCTCACCAAAAACGACTGTAGAAAACTTAAATAATAGACAAAAAACATGTAGAAACGACCAAACAGATTTTAAGCCACATTCTATTTTTTTTCCTCTGTATCTGAACCTACAACTGAGAGCACTCTCTGTTCACTCACCTACTCCCAACGGGATCACAGGCCGTCTGAGGAGATGAGCGCGAACAGAGAGGAAGTGACGCGCAAAGGACAAAGGCCAAGTAAAAATCGCAAAAATAAAAGTCACAATGTCAAAATAAAATAAAGCTCCCAAAAAAAGAATTAATACACAATAATCATGACAAAAATGACAAAAGAAAATTGAATAACAACGTAAAGAAAACAAGAAGGGATTTTGAGTGAATTTAATAGTTATACTGACACACCTGTTACATCTGCAGCTGAAAAACGTCCTAATAGCATGATGCTACTACCACCATGCTTCACTGTTAGGATTGTTTTGGGCAGGTGATGAGCAGTGCCTTTTTCCCCCCCACACATACCGCTTAGAATTAATGCCAAAATATTCTATCTTCGTTTCATCAGACCAGAGAATCTTATTTCTCATAGTCTTGGAGTCCTTCATGTGTTTTTTGGCAAACTCTATGCCGGCTTTCATGTGTCATGCACTGAGGAGAGGCTTCCGTCGGGCCACTCTGCCATAAAGCCTTGACTGGTGGAGTGCTGCAGTGGTGGTTGACTTTCTAGAAGTTTCTCCCATATCCCCATTGCACATCTGGAGTTCAGCCACAGTGTTATTTGGGTTCTTCTTTACCTCTCTCACCAAGGCTCTTCTCCCCCAGTTGCTCAGTTTGGCTGGACGGCCAGCTCTAGGAAGAGTTCTGGTCATCCCAAACATCTTCCATTTTAAGGATTGTGGAGGCCACTGTGCTCTTAAGTGCAGCAGAAAATCTTTTGTAACCTTGGCCAGATTTGTCCCTCAATTCTGTCACAGTTATGTCTCTGACCTCTTCGGGCAGTTCCTTCGACCTCATGATTCTTATATGCTCTGACATGCACTGTGAGCTGTAAGGTCTAATATAGGCAGGTGTGTGCCTTTCCTAATGAAGTCCAATCAATATAAGTAAACACAGCTGACTCCAATAAAGGTGTAGAACCATCTCAAGGATGATCAGAAGAAATGGACAGCCCCTGAGTTAAATATAAAAGTGTCACAGGAAAGAATCTGATTTCAGTTTTTCTTTTTAATAAATCTGCAAAAATGTCTACAATTCTGTGTTTTTCTGTGAATATGGGGTGCTGTGTGTACATTACTGAGGAAAAAATGAACTTAAATGATTTTAGCAAATGGCTGCTATACACCTTCTTTCCTCTATATTGACTGTGTCCATCTCAGTTTACCCATTCATAAATATCAAGGGACATTTTTCTCTTTGACTGGTTCTTTCTCTGGCCTCTAGCAACAGAGAGGAACCACCACAGTTGGACTGAATGAACGCTACCTTTAGCCAAAAATAGCCTTGGGTAATCTTTGAGTCTGACTGTTATCTCAAAAGGGAAGTACTATATTGAATGTTTCAAATCATATGGGGATGTCATTGTCACCAATGACCAAAGGGCTTACTGAGACAAGACCTTTCACATTGATTATTATCCATCTGTCTGTTAGATTGAGCTTGTTTACTCATATTTTACTTGCTATTTACTTAGAGTGCAGTGAAAAAGTACCAGGTATCTCTGTTTATGCATATGTCACACTGATATGTTTCAGATCATCACACTCATTTTATTGCAAGACAAAGATAACACACGAAAAGACAATTTTCAAATCACGGTTTAATGTATTGAAGGTAAAAATGCTGTCCTGCCCATTTTGCCCAATGTGAAAAAGTAATTGCTCCCTTAAGTACAAATCTACCAAATGACCAAATTCATTTGGAAATTGGATTCACTTTCACCAACCACGCCCACATATGATTGCTGCCTTACCTGTTAAATCAAAACATCACTTAAATAGAACTTGTCTGGCATTGTGAAGTAGCTAAAGGGTCTCAGAAAGCAGCACGTGATACCATGTTCTAAAGAGATTTAATAATGGATACAAAACAAAGTTAGTGACATTTATCAGTCTGGAAAGAGTTACTCTGGGACTCCTGAGAGCCACAGTGAGAGACATTGTCCACAAATGGAGAAAACATGAAACAGTGGTGAGCCTTCCCAGGAGTGGCCAGCTTAACAAAATTTCTCGAAGAATGAGTCAGTATCTTATCTAGGAGGTCACAACCCAGTCAATCATCGAATGATCTGCAGGCTTCCCTCATGGGAGCGTTGCAAAGCACACACTACTACTGACCAAAAAGGTCATCAAATCAAATCAATTCAAAGTAGGGCTGTCAAAATTAACGCGTTAATGCAGATTAATCCATCAACATGATTAATCTGATTTAAAAAATTCAACGCAGTTAACCCATCTGCAGTGCAGAATGACTCAAAATCCCTGAAACGTCTCTAGCAATTTATTTCAGGCAGTTTGTCCAAATAGACTTAATGTCGCGGGCAGTTGATCCAGTAGTGGCAGAACCAACCCACTCCAAATGGAAGATGCTAAACAGCATGTTGACCGTATATGTGTGTGTGTGTGTGTGTGTGTGTGTGTGTGTGTGTGTGTGTGTGTGTGTGTGTGTGTGTGTGTGTGTGTGTGTGAGTGTGTGTGTGTGTGTGTGTGTGTGTAGGTGTGTGTGTGTGTGTGTGTGGTGCATATAATTTTAATTGACAGCACTAATTCAAAGCCTTTATTGCCATTATATGACACAACAAGGAAATTGGTGCATTACAACTGGCGCATTACAAAATCAATTTAGAGAATAACACAGATACAACAAGAATGTATCATCATAAATAGAATAATAAATAAAAACTAAAATCTAAGAAATTTAGTTGAAGGTAGTGGAAACTATATACAGTATTTGCAGTGGGTAACCAGTTATTGCACAAATTAAATTATTTATTGCACATATTAAGTTGTTTGCATAGTTTTTGTTCAGTCAGTGATTTGTTCAGAACGCTGATGGCTTTAGGGAAAAAGCTGTCTCTGAGTCTGTCTGGATTTTGTAAGACTTCTAGCAATGGCAGAGGGCAACAAGTTGAACAGGTGGTGACCAGGGTGAGGTGAGTCTCTGATAATGTTTGGGACCTTCCTGAGGTAGTGACAGCTGGCAATGTCCTCAAGGGAGAGCAGAGAGCAGCCGTTGATCTTTTGGGCGGTGTTTATCACTCTCTGCAGAGCTCTCCTGTCTGCTGCTGTGCACCTAGCATACCACAATGTGATGCAGTACGCCAGTATGCTCTTCGCAGTGGTTTTGTAGAAGGACACGAGCAGCTTCTCCTCCAAGTTGTTTCTCCTGAGCACTCTCAGAATGTGGAGCTGCTTCTGTGCCTTCTTTACCACCGCTGTTAACACCGCTGGTGTTAGCAGTTCAGGAGAGGTTGTTGGTGCTGTTGACCCCCAGAAATTTGAAGGACTGGACCCTTTCAACACAGTGTCCCAGTTGATAGTCAGTCAGGTGGGGTCCGTGCTGTGTTTGCAGAAGCCCAGGATGAGTTCTTTTGTTTTTGTGGTGTTCAGTGTGAGGTTAAACACCACGCTGACAGCTTTTGCATCTCATCCCTCATACTACTGCGGTGGTATCATCCACAAACTTGATGATGGCATTGGAAGGATGTTTTTGGTGTGCAGTTGTATGTGTACAGAGAGTACAGAAGTGGACTTAGTACATAGCCCTGTGGTTAGCCAGTGTTGAGAGTGATTGTGGGGGATAAATGGGGGCCTAGTCAGACCGTTTGTGGGCAGTTAGTCAGGAAGTTGGTTATCCATCTGCAGATGGAGGTGGAGAGTCCAAGGTGGGAGAGTTTGACAGCCAGAATGTCCAGGATTATTGTATTGAAAGCTGAGTTATAATCAATGAAGAACATCCTCACATACTTCCCCAGGTGTTCCAGGTGGTTCAGCGCAGTTTGAAGGGCTATAGAGATGGCATCCTCAGTGGAGCAGTTTGCTCTGTAGGTGAACTGGTGGGGGTCGAGTGAGGGGGGGAGTGTGATATGTTTTGCGAACAGCCTCTCAAAGCACTTCATGATCACAGGAGTAAGTGCAACAGGCCTGTAATCATTTAGACTTTAGACTCTTGATGACTGGTTTCGTAGGGACAGGGATTATTGTTGCGGATTTCAGGCAGGAGGGTATGATGGTTTGTGTCAGGGAACAGTTAATAATCCTCGTGAAGACCCCAGTCAGCTGATCTACACAGGCTTTGAGGCCTGCAGCCTTTCTGGGGTTAACAGTCCTCAGCACACGTCCAACTTCATGTTCTTGAAGCGTGAGTGGGCTCCTGTTGGAGGGTGGTGGATGTGATGTGACTGCTTTGGACCTTTCAGCCTCGAAGCGGGCAAAGAAACGGTTTAGTTCCTCTGACCGTGAGGCGTCAGCATTAACAGTCACCTGGTTATTGTCCTTGTAGTTGGTGGTGTTGCTCCTCAATTTTCCGGGCATTTGTAAAAACTACCTAGATGAGCCCCAAGACTTTTGGGATAACATTCTGTGGACTGATGAGTCAATTACTTTTTCACAGGGGTGATATAGATCAAATAAATTTATCAAATAAATGTAAATATTAGGGGCTGCACAGTGACGTAGTGGTTAGCACTTTCGCCTTGCAGCGAGAAGATCCCTGGTTCGCGTCCCAGCTTTCCCGGGATCTTTCTGCATGGAGTTTGCATGTTCTCCCTGTGCATGCGTGGGTTTTCTCCGGGTACTCCGGCTTCCTCCCACAGTCCAAAAATATGCTGAGGTTAATTGATCATTCTAAATTGCCCGTAGGTGTGAATGTGAGAGTGATTGTTTGTCTCTATATGTGGCCCTGCGACGGACTGGCGACCTGTCTAGGGTGTCCCCTGCCTTCGCCCGAGTCAGCTGGGATAGGCTCCAGCCCCCCCCGCGACCCTAGTGAGGATTAAGCGGTGTATAGATAATGGATGAATGGATGGATGTAACTTTGACAGTAATGTCTGTATAGTATTACTATAAAATCCACATCAGAAACATAGGGTTCAGTCACTATTTTCACAACGGTCCACAAGTTACTTATTATGGTTGGATTTAGCAAGTTTAAAAGCCACAAATTACTCAAAAAAAGTTTTAAATTAATTTGTGATAATTCAAAAAAAATTGTAAATGCTTTATATGATGATTAAATCTCCAACCTCCAATTTCACTGTGCACTGTATAATGACAATAAAGCATATTCTATTCTATTCTAAATTGTCCACAAGATGTGGGAGAACATTTGTTTAAGATTTTTCCTTCTTTCACCATCCTTTTACTCTAACGCTTCGATTTATAGGTACACCTGAACATTTCATCCAGGTTTAACTGGTTAAATGGTTGAGCCCCACCATCTTTGCTCTAGTCTGGTGTTGTAAATAGTAAAATGAGTCTCTCAATCATCAGTCTTACTCACTGGATGTAGGTTACAGGTATAAGCCTGTCATTGGCCAGTCACTTCAGTTGGCATTCTCCAACAGTGCCCTTGAAAGAGAGTTGCGACAGCGGGGGTCCAAAATGCTTGTTGGTCACGTGATACACGGAGACTTCAGATAGTTCCCTGAAGTTCTAAGCAGGCAATTTGAATCGGTAAATATGAAGAAACAAAAGTGCAATTTTTGGTAAGTAGTAATTAGTCAGTTCATCAATGAATGCACGATATTTACATATTGCATTGACATGTGCCTTTGAGGATTATTGTACACAGCTAGTGCTACCTTTCTCATGGTATATCAGAGATCCAAGTGCAGACACGTTATTTTTATGCAGGTTGTTCTCTTCTGACCAGATCCTTGCTTGTGTTGTATCTACTCTCAGATGTACATCGCTTTGGATAAAAGCATCTGCTAAATGAAATTGTAGAACTGTAGACAATAAACAAAGGGGGTCAGTTGGAGTTCACATGTATGGGTCACAACTGACTACTTCTTCGACATCCCTTAGTTATGCCCCTAGTTAAGCTGCTATAGGCCTAAGCTGCTGGGGAACCTCTCTTGATGCACTGAGCCCTTCTCTAATTACCTTTGTATTTACTGTATATACCATTATCACATGGCATTCAATTTGTGCCCCCCTGTGTCCTGATCCGAGTGTCCCTGGTCCTAGAGTGGCCATAATGTCCACTGTGGGATGCTGCTGCTGTCTTTCTTCCATCCCACTGCTTCCAGCTGTATATGCAGTAAATTTAATGCGAGGGCCTTACACCATAACAGTAAACTTAAGAATCACTTTCAACATTTGCTTGTTCTGTATATTTCCAGTCACTCTGTATTCATCATGCATTACTCTGTATCATTTATGTTCCTCATATCATGCATGTATGCCAATGTGCGCTATGTATGTCTGACTTTGTACCTCTCAACCCGGCCAGCCAGCGGCAGATGGGTCCTCCCATATGAGCCAGGTTTCGTTCAAGGTTTCTTCCTGTTAAAAGGGAAATTTTTCTTGCAACTGTCGCCTTCAGGCTTGCTCTTGGGGGTCTGTTCTGTAAAGCATCTTGAGACAATCTGAGTTGTAACTGGTGCTACATAAATAAAACTGGATTCAATTGAACTAAACACAGCAGATCAGCTAAAAATAAAAAAGAACAGTTTAATTTACAAACGGTAAACTGAAGGAGTTTGCAGGGTATGAAGACCAGGAAAGGATGAATGGGGAAGAGACTAAGGAGAAGGGACTGACAGAAGACTAAGACTGAAGGTACAGCGACGAATACTGACATGGAACTCTAGTGACCTCTGTAGGGAGATGGCGATACAATTTAACCATGACGTAGAACCAGACACACAAATCAGAAGCGCTAATGCTACCCAAGAGAGCTAGGCTCAATAAAGTCATCAACATGGAAATAAATACTGATTAAATCCTGAAAATAAACATACACTTTTCTGAAGGGGTTAACGACCGAGACCAAGTAATACAAGGCACAGAACAGTGGCAGAGATTAACAAACACTTGTTCATCCGTTAGCGGATGGTTAGGAATGTTAGGGAATTTTGTGATGTCGCAAGAAGAATCAGGAGGCAAACTCAGAGACACTCTGGAGACTCAGATGACTTATGTTCAGAATAAGGTTTACTGATCAGGAGAAGTGATACAGCAAGTAACACTGTGATGTGAGGAGTCTCTCTGGCCTTGGGTATATATGTAGTTGTGAGGCATGCCATATTTAGGTTACAATCCAAATATGGTGACAGGTTTGTCTGTTCAGAAGTGCCATCTGGACAATAACATAACTTTGTTTTCCTTACAAACAGTTGTCTTGTTATCTCTAGCAAGCGTCTGTCTGTTTCAGGGCCATATTAGGGATAAGAGAACATAAACATGTTTAAAGCCTCAATTTAGGAGAAACATGGGTCAAGGGTGACATCCTGTAGAGTCATTTGGGGTGACTTGGTACCTACACTTGATTTAGGGTGACTGCAATTCGCAGACACACCAGCATTTAGGATGTCATAAACTAACAGCAGTGAGGGACCACCTCAGTCGTGAGAAAGTGAGTAATTTTTCTTTCACAAGGAAGTGAATGCATGGCACAGTGCAACACTACACAGAAACAGAGTGCACAAGCACAGCTACTGGAAACCAGAAACAGCCCCTGCCTGGGGGTGGGTGTCCCCGGTGTCTCTCCCTTTGAGCCCTGGATCTGCTGGGTCTGTGCGCTCTCCCGGGGCCTTGAGGGTGGCGGCGGCTGATCTCTTCTGGGGCGCCCTGGCTGGCCCTGGGGTTTGGGGTGGGTCGGCCCTCCGGTCGCTCCCCTGTCCCTTCCTGCTCTGCTTCCCTCCTCCTCCCTCCTCTCCTGCCTGGTCACTCGTCCTCGTCCCTCTCCCTCCCCTGGGGGGGCTGGGAGCCCTCCGCTGCCTGGGGGACTGGCATGGGGGCCGGGTGGTCTCTCTGGGGGGGTGGCTCTGGCTCATCCGGGCACAGGCCTTGGTACTTGCCTGTGTGCCGCCACTGGAGATTAGTTTCTGCTGGCTGGGGGCTTCTGTCCGGGCCTGGTGCTGTCCTGGGGAGTAGTGGGGTGGGTGGGGTTTCGGTGGTGCTGCGGGGTGGGCGCCCTGCATCCTGGACGTGCCGGCTCCGGGGTGGGTGTGGGGGCTCATGGCCCTTGCTTCCTGGTGGTGCGGTCTGGCCCTCCCTCTGGGGCGGGGTGCTGCATGCGGCTGGCCCGTGGTGGGGCTACGGCGTCTGCCGGGGCGCTGGTCTCGCGCTGCGACTTCTGGGGGTTTTGGTGCTGGCTGGGCCGGTCGGGTTCGGGTGGGCCCACCTCGGCCTCTTGCCTCTGGGCTCTGGGGGCCCTCTGCATCAGTACCAGTGGTCTTACTACCTGTCTCCCCCGCTGCTCTGTCCTCATGGGCCGGATCCACACCAGACTGCCTCTTACTGTGCACTTCACATACTTCACACCTCACTGTATATAGTTACTCTTAGGCACATATAGGGACACGACAGTTAGGGCCCTGAGAGCAGGTGGGGGCAGGAATGATGGGCTCTGTGGTGGGGCGGATGGCAGGGCTCTACGGCCTTGTCTCTTCCCCATCACCCTCTTGCTTGCCTCCCCTGCTCTCTAATTTGTTTTTAATGCACCACATACACTCACACCTTGGGAGTAGGTCTGGGACGGCTCAGGGAACTTGGGCCAGGGTAGGCTGCAGAGTAGCCATCCTCTGTGGTCCTCTGGCCTGCCCCCTGGATGCCTCGCCCAGCCTCCCCACTTTTAATGCACCACATGACACTCAGGGTTACACTATCACGGTGCAGGGATAATGTCTCCAGTCTGGGATCTGGAGACATATTAACAGGGAGTAATAGGGGGATTTCACTAATATGGCCTCGCTGGTGGGACCCGGCCCCCTTATGGCTATGGGGTGGCGGGGGTGGACTATCATCCATGTTGCTGTGGCTGGGGGGTCCCCGGGACCTGGGGGCGGTGGTCGGGGGGGGTTCTCCTGCTTGCCCGACGGGTCCAAGCTGGTGCGATGGCTCTTGGTGGGTTGCGGGGGCTGGATTGGCCGTCCTGGTGGGCGCTGTGGCTGTACTGCGGGCTGGTGGCATGTGGTGGCTCTGTCCTGGTGGGTTGTCAGGGCGCATTGCGGGGAGTGGGGGCCCTGGGTGTACTGCGTTCGCCTGGGGCCTGGTGCGGGGGGTGTGCGGGGTGCCTCCCTGTTGGTGTCGCCGGGCCCCACCACACTGTCCATTTTTACCCTCTGGACTCGCATCGGGTCCCGGCTCCGATGACCTCTGACTGGCTCCCGGTGGCGGCCTGCCTTGTGATGGGCCGGTTGCCGCCCCTTCGGTGGGCCGCTCGGCCCCTGTGTCTGGCTTCCTGGCTGCGTGGGGCCGTTGGCCCCCTCGGGGGAGGGTGTGGGGGTGGGGGTGGGCGGGTCGGGTGGTGGGGTGGGGGGTTTGGTGGGGGCTGGGGTGGGCGGGGTTGGGGTTAGGGTGGCGGGTGGGTCCTCGTGCCCCGGGCCGCCTGGGTCAGTCTTGGTGCGCTGGGGGTGTCTGTAGCTGCTCCCTCTTGTTCTCCGGGTTCGCGTCGTTCACGGTGGCCCCGGTGGCTCTCTGGGGGCGCGGCGCCCTGTGGCTCCTACGGCCCAGGGGGAGGGGTGCCCTGTTGGCTTGGCCCTGCCTTGCCGTGATTGCTGATCTGGGCTTCGGGGTCCTTCACACTTGCATGTTTGATCAGGTCTCGCCAGCTACTGCCGAGTCCCATTTCAGCGAATGATGGGACCCGCCAGAATGTGCTGAGAATCTCTCCAGAATCTCTACCCTAAACTCATTCTGTCTTGCACTAGTATCCTCTTCTATTCTATTCTATTCTATTCTATTCTATTCTATTCTATTCTATTCTATTCTATTCTATTCTATTCTATTCTATACTGTCAAGACATCCACAATTATGGTGCTCAGTAATGTTTGTTTAATTATTTATTTATTGAATCTCTTTTTCTTTTGTGCTGGTTTGGTTTTCTTCTCTTTTTTTAATTTATTTATTTATTTTTATTGATGGACAGTTAGTAGTTGGGAATAATACACCACCTTACAATCTTTAATTGCAATAGCACCGCCTGTGTAAGACGGGATTATCTCAAAAAATGAACATGTTCAACAAATGGTTACTCCGACATGATTTGAGAAGAAAGCAGAAAAGAACCAATCAGGCAGAAGTCCAGGCCGATCGGGCCAAAGACGAGTCGATCTTCGAACCCCTCAACACTAACAGAAGGCGCCAACTGAAAGGTATTCAGAAACCTGTTATTTTAAAAAACAAATTCTGCATATTTCATATTTTCAGTCTTTGAGAGTGCACGAGATAAGAGATAACATTGACTGAAAATTCCAGTGAGTAGAATCTGCTATAACACTGACAAACAGTGAGTGTGCTCGATTATTGCAACAACACATCATCAGCAGGGTAAAACTAACCTGTCTCACGATGGTCTAAACCCAGCTCACATTCCCTATTAGTGGGTGAGCAATCCAATTGGCGAATTCTGCTTCACAATGATTCTGAGCAGAGGGGGAGCTAAATTTACACCAGCTCACCTTCCTTTTGGACTTCATGCTGCTGCCTCCCCACAACTCTTTCTCTCTTTCTGAGGGTTTAGATCTCACAGCTCCAATAATCCCTGGAAGTTAAATTTGCTCCTTCTGGCTGCTTACGGAAAAAGTGACACCGTGCAGCTGCTCATTATAAGCGCCATAAAGTCAAAAACTCACAATCTTACCAAGTCTATTTGTCTTATTTTTAGTCAAAATGTCTCATCCCACTCGATTTAAGATAAATTCACTTAAAAAGTGATGTTTCAGCAAGACAGAGGGACTGGTTTTAAGACAATGCATCTTAAATATATTGTTAAGTCAAACAATCTTGAAATTATCTTGTTTTGAGTTGAATTTTACAAGACAACTCAAAATAAATTTAACCCTTGTGTTGTCCTTCGGGTCAAATTAACCTGTTTTAAAGTTTGAAAATGTGGGAAAAAAAAAAAATGTTTTCACAGTGAAACTTCTGATGTCCACATTTTCAACATTTTTAGGAAATCTTTGAACATTTTTTGGTGGAAACAAAAGAAATGTTGAAAAAAATGTTTCTTAAGAACATTCACAGAAAAATCAACCAAAATCCAGTGAAATTCGTTGGACTTTGGTTGATTTTTTTCTGAGTGTTCTTAAAGAAAATATTAGAAGTTTTACTGACATATATGTCATCCCTTCAGATATTTTTAGGATTTTTTTGGAATGTTTTTACTGATTTTTTAAAAAATATTTACAAGAATTTTCTTGCCAAATTTGGGGGATTTTTTTTAAGATAAAACTTTTAAGGGAAACTTTTAAGGAAATACTGGAGTTTTCTCCTTGAAGGTTTTGCAAATTTTCAGAAATTTGAGGAATTTTTTTGCTGATTTTTTGGATTTTTTTTCAGATGAGGAAACAATATTTTTTGGTGCCCGTAAATGAGGACAACAGGAGGGTTAATACATCTCAAATTAGGAGGTTACATGAAATCAAAAATCAATTTTTGAGTAAAAACTGCTGGGTTGTTTTTTTGTTGTGTTTTTTTTTAGCATATCTGGCTTATTTTAAGACACCTAAGCTTGACAAGCCTGGTAAAATATAGCTTAAAGTTTTCCCAGCTAATTTTGAGATCTCAGTATTCTAAATATCATATCTTATTTCAAGAAATCTTACAAGCCATTTTCACTTGTTCTATTGGCAGATTTTTTTGTCACTTATTTCAAGGTAAAAGTTCCTTGAAATAAGTTTTTTTTTTCTTGTTTTGACAGGGGCATTTTTTCCAGTGTATTTAAGTGTTTGTGATGTTTACTCTGCAATGGGGTAAAAATTAAACAGTAAAAGAGCTTTCTGCTGAGAGTAAACAGAGATAACAGTAAAAATAAAAGAGTTTTGTGATAAAGAATGAAAAAGTTGAAAAAGAGTTTTTGCTAAGAGTAAAAAGAGATAAAGTGTTGAGTTTTTTCTGGAGCACAGACAGGCTCAGGGAGAGTTTTGCATTTCCTTCAAGAAGAAGAGGTTTACATTTACCAAAGGAAGAGCCCTATGCTGTGTTTCCACTTTTTATTTTTTTAAACTTAGGGTAAAGCCAATGCCCTCAGGGTTAATTAGCCTGAAAAGCCAGACATAGGATTACGTCCTTTGGCACTGTCCTTGTCTTGCATTTGTGGTTTTTACTAGTTAATAGGGCAAAGGCCAAAGCCCTCAGGAATGACTAGCCTGAAAGTCAAGACTCAGGACTCAGGTGAGACGGCGATACGGAGGTGTGGCCCTGTGATCTCCCATTGTGATGTCAAAGTGTGCATGCTGCTGTGAGAATGAGTTTTGGCTACACTGAGTGGTTGTTTCAAGGAAGCCCAAGACCAGTCTTCAAAAGTGTGAGTTGTCTCCCTCTGATGGAGAAAAAAGGGTAGTAGAGGGAGTAGTAAAATACTGCCCTCTGATGCGTGTGATTGGAAGTGAGAGGGGGAGCAATGCGATCGTTGCCCCCTGGTGAGAGAAGGGTATGTCTGCAGAGGCGGATGCTGCACAGAGAGAGCTGCACACTTCCCGTCACACAATAAGAGCATTTTTAGTTACAGCAATAGATGATCACTAAAGTGCACAAGTTACAGTTTAAATGCAGAACTTACAGCTTTAAAGGATAATTTCACTCAAAATATACTTAGAATTTAAATGTTTTTTTCAAGGAGTGTTGTATATTACTGAATGGTTTACCCCTTAAGCCTGTTTTATGCTTAACTCGTCCGCGAGGTCCGTGCGGACAAATTACATCATTTTCGCACCCATGCCCCCTTGAGCGGCCCTTCTCATGTGGAAAATTTCCATGCCGAGCACCTCCAAATTTTTCTAATTACGTGGATGGAGCCGCGCAGAAAAACATGGCGGAGGGCCAGGATCTACTCGTAGCTGAAGTCTAGAAATACGTGAACTTATACGATTCATCACACAGAGATCACCATGGTAACCGTGTTATGAACAACTCCATCCATCCATCCATTATCTATACACCGCTTAATCCTCACTAGGGTCGCAGGGGGGGCTGGAGCCTATCCCAGCTGACTCGGGCGAAGGCAGGGGACACCCTAGACAGGTCGCCAGTCTGTTGCAGGGCTACATACAAAGACAAACAAGCACTCTCTCATTCACACCTATGGGCAATTTAGAATCATCAATTAACCTCAGCATATTTTTGGACTGTGGGAGGAAGTCGGAGTACCCGGAGAAAACCCACGCATGCACAGGGAGAACATGCAAACTCCATGCAGAAAGATCCCGGGAAAGCCGGGACACGAACCAGGGATCTTCTCGCTGCAAGGCGAAAGTGCTAACCACTACCCCACTGTGCAGCCCTATGAACAACTCATAGTGTGAAATTAATACTAACTTCTGAAATGTTTTTATTCGGTAAAATGCCATGTTGTAAGCGGTGTAAACAATGGCAAACTTCTTCTTCTCTAGTTTAGTACCACAGTAGACCATGTAGAGGTGTATTTGCGATACACTGCCCCCTGCAGTTTGGGAGCAGACGCCGCATGGAGTATAAATGCACACACGTTCTCTCACGCGGATTTCCGTGCGGCTGATTTCCACGCGGCTCGTTCGTGCGGAAAGTATAACCCAGACTTTAGTGGTCACTTTATGTATTTTAGAAAGTTTTGCCCCCTAGTGGACACTTTGTGTATTATTGGATATTTTGCCCCCTAGCGGACACTTCACGCATTAGAAATATTCTACCCTCTAGTGGATGCCTTAAGCATTACTGAATAGTCTGTCCCTACATGAAACAAAAGGATAAAAATGAAGAATGAATGAACAAATGAATAAATAAGATAATAACAACAACAACAACAACAATAATAATAATAATAATAATGAAGTATTTTAAAAAATAAAACCCACCACATGTCTATGAGGTTTTCTCCAGGTGGCAAAACACATTTCTCCCTTCATGAGTTGTTGACAGGCTGCCCTATGCCAGGTCCCGCATGGGATATTGGACACCTGCCGTCCCTAGGTATATGGCAAATTGACTAAGATGACCACATGAAAACACTGACTAATAGCACTCGAGTTTTGTCTACACAGGTTCGGCAGAGTGAGGTGCAGCTCGAGACAATCGAAACTGAGACTCCTGCACAGATTAAGTGGGAGAGTGGATGAAGGTCCACAAAAGGAAGCGGTCTGAATCCAGGTGGACAAGGCCATCAGAGGTAACAGAGGGTACCTCCCATGCTGCCTGGTAAAAGGTAAGGCAAGAGCTAATTGGCACCATCTCACACATTGTATACTCCTCCCCACCTTCCCTGACATGACAGGAAGTTTGAACTGATTTGACTCAGACCAATCTTAGAAACAATTTGGTCTAAAGCAAAAAACACACAGATGCCACAACATGTATGAGAAGTGGAAAGTGCTCGGAGGGCTATCAGTGCACTGTAAACCCAAATGAGTTCACAGAACTCAAAAATTATTTTGGAACAGATTACACAAAAATATTTTAGTGATGTCTTTAAATGTTTTGAGTGAACATAAAATAAAAATTACATTTGGAGTTACCTTAAATTATCTCAATGTTATCTTATAAATATTAATATTCCTCAACTTATAATTAGGGAGTAATTCACTCAAAATGTCCAATATTTTTCAGCTCATATAATTTGGGAAATACACTCAAAATTTTCAGTATTCTGAACTCATAATCCGGGGGATGTGTACTCAAAATTAATTCTAAACTGAAATACTACTACACAATTATAATCAGCTAATGTTAGAAAACATGAAAGTGACACCACAGTGACAATTTAACAACTTTTTTATTCAACACAATGCACTTTTTAAAAGGCATGAATCAAAGGAGCTCAGTCAAAACAAAGTGTTTGTCATAAATTCAAACAAAATAAAAGGAAATGACTCCAGTTAACAAAAAAAAGAAAGATGTGTTTTAAAGTACAGTAAGTGTTAATAGTTCCATATTCTGATAGTGGCCACCCTAACCCACCCCTTCCTTAATACTCAGTTTAACAAATAAATAACCCTAACCCATAAACACGATTTCCTTCTTCTAGTATATGCTCCATTTCATAACCAAAACTAGGAACAACAAAGTGATCAGGCCAACTCCTTTGGTACATGTGGGAGTATGTCTGTGTCAGAAGATGCAGTAGATGAGGTGTCACCTTCAGGTCTGATGACTCTCAATGTGCCCTTCTCTGGTAACTCCTGGATGTCCACAAGAACACAAAGATCACCATATAGTCCGGATCCTCATAGTGCAGGCTAAAGTCCCCATCCAGTCTCGGCTTGAACCTCTCTTGCATTATTTCTTTCAGCTCTTCCACTGACTTTGGTCTCTCAAGTAGAGTAAGTTTCAGGGCAGTGTCTCGTGCAACATACACATGCAGCAGATGCTTCTGGGCAGCAGCCATCTTTTGGTTCCTAAAAGACAAAAATATACTACTTTTAATGGAGAGTGAAGGTGACACACACAACGTATACATGCACAGCTCCAAGAGAATGTTTCAGTCAGCTGTTTACCTGCTTCAACAAATCTTCAGTGTAATAATATGAAATGTTTGGGTGTCAAGAGCAATCTTCCATCTATGTTGTAAGCGCAGAGAGGTGTTTTGTCATTTAGCTCTGATGGGATGTGAACAGCCCTGCGACAGACTGGCGACCTGTCTAGGGTGTCCCCTGCCTTCGCCCGAGTCAGCTGGGATAGGCTCCAGACCCCGCCGCGACCCTAGTGTGGATTAAGCGGTGTATAGATAATGGATGGATGGATGGGATGTGAACAGCCAGATTCTTTGGGAAAAGTTCGTAAGATCTCAGGTGTTCAATGTAGTGTGATGTGTGCTCTTGGCAAACAAAGACAACACTACTGTTAACCAGGAAAACCTGTTCAATTCTACAGTAATTAGGCAGTCCTCCCTCTTGTCCCACAGCCAAAAACATTCCTACTTCAAAATCAGTTCCATCAATGCAGACGTTTGATGTGCTGTAAATAACATTGCTTGCTGTTATTTGTTCAATGTATGTCATGACAACATTTGGAAGCATTGACACCAGGACAGAAGAGACATTTGATGTCTGCTGGTGAGGTTTGAAGAATCCTGAGGCACTGAGATGGTATGCTACCATGTATTGATGCCTGTCTGCAAGTGTTTTTAACACATTTTTAAAGTTTTGTGTGTAGTGAACAACTCTTTTGAAAAAACGGTGTTTCCCCTCAAACCTCATTGTATACAAGTGTACAAGGGGCCCAAAACTGCGTACAAGGTCAGGATAGTGTTCAATGTAGTGATTCTTAGGACGGAGTTTGAAATCTGGAAAGATTTCTTTCTCTATGATCCTGTATTTTGGACTGTAAATACTGGATGGACTCCTCTGTGAATTCTGAGCACAGCAATAACTCCACTATCTCTTTTAAGTCCATTAGCACAGTCCATGCTCCATCCTCTTCAGGAACTGCATTCCCAATAATCAAACGGAGCAGTCTAAGCAATGTGGCATTTTCATGGACATTACCACCAATGCTTTTCTTTACAGCAAAGGTCTGTGGTATTTTATGAGGTTTGTCAAGCTTGTCTGTATGCTGGTATGGAAATGATAGAATTCTCTCATTCGTTGCTATTTCTGTTGTTGATGTTTTTTGTTTTTGACAAAATATTAATTAAGGGTTCACGTGATCAAACTATTTTTCTGTGGACCCCACAGTTGAGATAAAAACACTGAAAGAAACAGCAAAAGAATGACTGTGGAAACACTGAAAATACAACCAACTGTTAATAACATTATTTCATAATACATCCTACCTGAACTGTTGGAAGGATTTTGAGACGATCTCACAACCACACACTTGAGCCTACGAAGAAACACAAACACAAACAGGGGCCTGGTTAGCATCAAGATAACACACTCGCGTTATGTTGTTTAGCATTGTTCGTTTCACGCTAGCACATGCACGCACACACACACACACGCACGCACACACACACACACACACACAACTCGACAACATAAAATACTGAGTGTATAACGCGGGCACTTATTGAAATAAGTAGGCTATACTCACGTGCATTACCGGCGAGCAGCGAAAACAACAACCGGCAGAAACCGCAAAAGCAGGGATAACGTTATGCTTTTGGCCTCCCGCCAGAGAGTGCACCTCACTCCACCATCAATATCCCGGGCAAACATGCATTACGGGAAATCGAAACCTATATAAAACCCAGGAAACCCACTGATAACTAGGGCTGATCCGAATACCAATGTCTGGGCTCCAGACGGGTCCAACATTCGCCTAATGTCCAACTATTTGGTGGGTTCGGTTGCGAGCGGAGTACTTTGGCTGACAGGGGTGGGCGCGAAGCAGTGGTGTCCTCTTGGCTGCGGGCGGGAGAAGGGTGTGCTCTGCAGACACATACTATTGTGGCGGGCGGCGGTGCAGCAGCACGGTCCTCCATGCCTTTAGGCTCTTGGCCGCCTCCCAAACCGCATACCGCTGTTGCTAATACTTCGGTGGTGGCGGCGGCGCACATCCGGATACCACCACACCGAACGAATAGTCGGCTATTAGGGTCCAGCCCTACTGATAACTATACACCGTTGCAAAATGTTGCAAAACGTCACATTCAACAATGTCTAAAACTTCAAATATTCACTGTGCACATTGTACAAATGTATTCTCAGTTACAAATTTAAGACTGTTTATCGAAATTCGATACAAAAAAATTAAAAAAAAACGTTATTTACCAAATCAGGGCTGATGATAAGACGGTGCTTAAGAAGACGAGGGCAATAACGCTACTGAAAATTGTGGTTGTTTGAAGCGAGTGGATAACAGTGTGCATTGCAAACAAATAAAAAGACAAACTGTGTTCCACATCCACATAGGCTGGTCAAAACATCACCGCATCAAGGCAAATTCAAAATGGCTGATTCAGTTTACCTGAGGGAGAGATAAGACCCACCCATCTAAACGTCGTGACGTTGATAACGTCATGACACTTCTGTATGGTTCTTAAACTTTTTGAGCATATCACACAAATTACATATAAAATATTGAGCCCTATTCAATTAAAGTAGCATAAATCTTGACAGAGCTCAACACTTTATAGTTTGGGCAACTGCATAACGACATTTGACTGTTATAGCCTTATTAGTTATGGGCTAGTACAGCTGTTTGGGATTACAGTGTGGTCGTATTCTTGATAGTCCTACCACCTCCTTGGGGAAAGTGGAAGCAATAGGAAAATATTAGAGGGATAGGAAAGAGTGAAAATGATTGGAGTACCCACAATCACAGTCGGGGAAAAAATGAGTAAATCTACTCTGTCTGCTGCATGCTCGCTTTACATATACAGCTGTGCTCATAAGTTTACATACCCTGGCAGAATTTATGATTTCTTGGCCATTTTTCAGAGAATATGAATGCACAAAAACCTTTCTTTCACTCATGGTTAGTGTTGTGCTATAGTTTTTTTTTTATCAAACAACTGTGTTTATTCTTTTTAAATTATAATGACAATAGAAAGTACCCAAATGGCCCTGATCAAAATTTACATACCCTGGAGGTTTGGCCTGATAACAGGCAGACAAGTTGACACAAACGGGTTTGAATGACTACTAAAGGCAACCATCCTCACCTGTGATCTATTTGCTTGTAATCAGTGTGTGTGTATAAAAGGTCAGTGAGTTTCTGGGCTCTTGACAGGCCCTTCATCTTTCATCCAGTGCTGCACTGATGTTTTTGGCTTCTAAATCATGGGGAAAGCCAAAGAATTGTAAAGGATCTGCGGGAAAAGGTAATTGAACTGTGTAAAACAGGAAAGGGATATAAAAAAGATATCCAAGGATCTGAAAATGCCTATCAGCAATGTTCAAACATTAATTAAGAAGTGGAAACTGAGGGGTTCTGTTGAAACCAAACCACAGTCAGGTAGACCAACAAAAATCTCAGCCACAGCTGCCAGAAAAATTGCTCGGGATGCAAAGAACAACCCACAAATAACTTCAGCTGAAATACAGGAGTCTCTGAAAAAAACTGGTGTGGCTGTTTCAAGATGCAAGATGCACAATAAGGAGGCACTTGAACAAAAATGTGCTCCATGGTCAAGTCGCCAGAAGAAAGCCGTTACTACGCAAATGCCACAAAGCATCCCGCTTACAATATGCCAAACAGCACAGAGACAAGCCTCAAAACTTCTGGAACAAAGTCATTTGGAGTGATGAGACCAAAATTGAACTTTTTGGCCACAACCATAAACGCTACATTTGGAGAGGAGTAAACAAGGCCTATAATGAGAAGTACACAATCCCTACTGTGAAACACGGCGGTGGATCGCTGATGTTTTGGGGATGTGCTACAGAGGCACAGGAAACTTGGTAAAAATTGATGGCAAGATGAATGCAACATGTTATCAGAAAATATTGGAGGAAAACTTGCACTCATCAGCCCAGAAGCTGCGCATGGGACATATTTGGACGTTCCAACATGACAACGATCCAAAGCACAAGGCTAAGTCTACCTGTCAGTGGCTACAACAGAATAAAGTAAAGGTTCTGGAGTGGCCATCTCAGTCTCCTGACCTCAATGTCATTGAGCCACTCTGGGGAGATCTCAAACGTGCAGTTCATGCAAGGCAGCCCAAGAATTTACAGGAGCTGGAGGCTTTTTGCCAAGAAGAATGGGCAGCTTTACCATCTGACAAAATAAAGACCCTCATCTACAACTACCACAAAAGACTTCAAGCTGTCATTGATGTTAAAGGGGGGAATACACGGTATTAAGAACTGGGGTATGTAAACTTTTGATCAGGGTCATTTGAGTTGTTTCTGTTGTCAATATGATTTATAAAGAGTAAATACAGTTGTTTGATAATAAATGGCTTCACCCAACCACTTACCATGCATGAAAGAAAAGTTTTTGTGTTATCATTCATATTCTCTGAAAAATGACCAAGAAATCGTAAATTCTGCCAGGGTATGTAAACTTATGAGCACAACTGTATATAGACAAAACCCTGCAAACTGCATTATTCTGAGTTGTCTTTTCCCAGTAACATCCAATCAGGCCTTACTTCCTGTCTTCCAGCCTCAAAAGGGATGTACACCTGCCTGACAAGCCAGGCCTCAAAATCAGTGCGATAAAGAATAGTTGGTGTGAAGTGATTTTAAATGTTACCACTTGGTCCAACGTGTCTCAGCTTGTCATTTCCAGGGGTGACCTGTATTGGTATTGTGGAGGATTGAAACTTCCTGTCCTGAAAATGGACAGGTACGTGTACTATTGTACGATTCACTATTCTCCTCACCATAACAGACCACAGGACTCCCCTGGAGAGTTCCAAGCACATGCATGCATGCATACATGCATACATACATGCATACATACATACATACATACATACATACATACATACATACATACATACATACATACATACATACATACATACATACATACATACATACATACATACATACATACATACATACATACATACATACATACGTGTGTGAGTGGTATTCATTTGCTGTGGTGGGGGCACTCAGTGCATAAAGTGTCTCTTGGGCAAGTGCAACTTGTTGGGCATCGCATTTGATGTCTTTGGATTCAAGGGCGTAATCCAATTCAATCCAATCTAGCATTATTTATATAGCACTTTAAACAACCACAGATCGAACCAAAGTGGTGTACATCCAGAACAAGGTAAAAAAGAAATACACAATAGAAGCACTAAAAACAAAATCAGAGATACAAAATAAAGGCACTAAATGTTACGGGGGTAGCAGGAGAACCCAAGCGCAGGCACACAGAGAACTGGCAGACAGGTGAATAACGGAAAGAGATTTATTCAACCAAATAACTAACCCAATACAGAAAAGGGAAAGCAAACCAGGAGATAAACTAAACCAAATCTAACACTAAAAGAAACTACACTACTAAACCTACAAAAACCACAAAACCAAACAGGAATAAACTGAACCAAACAACACAACAATGTACTTACAAAAACCAGGGGAAAACAGAACTAAGGGCTAGGCAGGCTCGGGGAATCCAGAAGCTAGTGGGGAAACAAAACTGGCAGACTGAAGGCTGGGGAGTATCCAAAAATAAACCACGCGGATTGCTGTGCGCTTATTTAAATATCCAAAGCGCTATACGCTGACCAACTGAGGCATCTTCTCTCCAAATCTAACCTGGATCTGCTATGCCTCTCAGAGACATGGCTGCATAAAAACTCTGCTATTAACTTCATACGGGTGGAGGGATATAACGTGTTTAGAAGAGACAGACCAAATGATCCGCATGGGGGAGTGTTGTTTTATGTTAAAGAGACTCTTAACTGCACAGAGATTAAACTTTCTGACAATGAACTGGAATGTATTGCTCTTAAAGTAACCCAATCTGACCAAATGTCATTTAATATCATAGGAATGTATAGGCCACCAAAATCAAAGTGTGTTTTTTATGATGAACTAAATAATATCTTAAACAATTTTAACAATAAGAATGAAATTATTTTATTTGGTGATCTAAATGCAGACTGGTTTGATAACAAAAAAAGTAAGGCACTTAAATCTGTTGTAGGTAAATATGATTTGAAACAAATGATAGAAGGACCAACTCGAATAACTGAAAAGACAGCCACACAAATTGATCTGATATTTACAAACTACCCTGACCGCGTATTAAAAACGTTTAACTTTGTAACAGGGATGTCTGATTACAAATGTGATTTTGTTCATTCGAAAACTGTCTAAGAATAGACATTGGACAAAATATAACAATAATTCTTACCATTTAAAAATTCCAAGAAGTGAAAAAATTAAGCTTGAAAATGCAATTAGAAATAAAAACGAATAATTGCTTGAGTAATATAACAAATTTAGATGAAGCATGTTCCAATTTTATGGAGGAATAAAAGGAACTATTAATAGTTTTGTCAGAAAAGTGAAAGTTAAACCAAAAAAAACAGATTTGCCATGGATAAGTGAAACATTATGGTCACTTATGAAAAAGAGAGATGCTGCCCTTAAACAAGCACATAAGTCTAAAACTGCAAATGATAGGCGTATTTTTACATCACTCAGAAACAAAGTTACCAATCAAATTCGAAAAGCTAAGGCTACCTTTTTTATTAATGCCATAGTTGAGGCTAGGGGAAATACTAAACAGTTTTGGCACAATATTTAACAGGCTAGCAGGGAGATCTAACCTGAACAAGAGTATTGAGCTTAGGATAAATGGAAACGTGACAGATGATGCATATGTTGTGGCGAATGAATTTAACAGGTTTTTTATAGATTCTGTAAATAATACAACTAATAACTTTTGCCAAGGCTTAGATCCTACAAGTGGACCAACAAATCAGGAAACAATGTTATTTTTCAACGAAGTGACCATTTCAAAAATACAATCAATAATTACCTCATTAAAAACTTCACACGCTAAAGATGTTTATGGAATGGATACAGAATTTTTAAAAACACATAAAGATGTACTGACTCCACTGATTTGTAAAATTATTAACTGGTCACTTAATTCAGGCGTATTCCCCAATGCATGGAAGGCCGCTGTAATAACACCTATTTTTAAAGCGGGTGATCGACTGAATGTATCTAATTATAGGCCTATAAGCATAATTCCATCTGTGTCAAAAATGATTGAAAAATATGTTTCTGAGCAAATTGTTAAACATCTAGATATTTTTGAACAGTTGCATCCCTTTCAGTTTGGCTTTCCAAAGAATCATTCAACTGAAAGTGCAAACAACATGTTGCTGGAGAATATTAGATTCAGATTGGACAGAGGAAATGTGGTCGGAGCAGTTTGTCTTGATTTCAAGAAAGCTTTCGATACAGTACAGCATGATATTCTTATTCAAAAACTGTATAAATTCAATTTCTCAGCAGTGGTTATTCAATGGATTAAGTCGTACTTAGAAAACCGGAAACAATGTGTGCGAGTTGGCAGCTCTTTGTCCTGCACACTTAATAACAACATGGGTGTGCCACAGGGTTCCACACTGGGTCCCCTCTTATTCATGCTGTATATTAACGATCTTCCAGATATTTGTCAATCTGCAACGTGTCAGATGTATGCAGATGACACGGTAATATATCGCCATGCAGAAACGAAAAGCCAAGCTGCAATGGAACTATCAGCTGTAATGACATCTGTTGAGAGATGGCTGACCAATTCATGTCTAAGCCTGAATTTTGATAAAACAGTGTGTATGTATTTTTCCAGACCACGTAATGGAGAACTCGATCTACCAGTCCAAGTTGGACAATACACTCTAAAAGTAGTACAAGAATATAAGTATCTGGGGATCATTATAGATTGTAAACTTACATTTAAATCCCAAGTTTAAAAAGTTACAAATAAACTAAAATTCATTATGGCAACCTTTAGGCAAATTCGAAGTAATCTAACGGCAGAGGCTGCCAAGACATATTTCTATTCGATGATTCTTTCGCATGTAAGATACTGCTTGACAAGCTGGAGTCGAACAAATAAAACAATTTTACAGTCGGTAGAAAAAATCTATAAACAGTCTCTCAAGGTGTTGGATAAAAAGCAAACTCCTATCATCACTGTCATATTCTCTCTAAGTATAAATTCTTTAGTTGGGAGAATATTATAAAATTCTATGACATAGTATTTGTCTATAAAATAATTAATAATCTAGCCCCGCCTCCTCTGCGGCAATTTATCCATCTAAAAATAGGTAGAGCAACACGTTCTCAAAGCAGAGGAGACTGTAACATTCCCTATAGAGACTCCAGTATTGGTAAGTTGAGCCTCTCTGTGAGGGCAGCTGAAACATGGAACATTGTTCCATCAAACATTAGGAACTTATCAACTCTCAAATCCTTCAGTACAGCTGTCAAACTCTGGCTCCTGGACAATCAAACCTGCAGCCATAGCGAAGACATGTAGTGTTATTAATTCAATGTTACTCAGATCTCATGTGGTCCTGGCTTTTAGCAGTCCAAGGTGATTTTGGGGAGCCATGGACTTAATCAGGTCTTTGAGTTAAAGGGCAATTTGGTGCAGTCCTTAACCCTTGTATTATGTTAAGGGTCAATTTGACCCATTTCAGTTTTTGTGTTCACCAAAGTGCTAGTTATCCTTTCTTTTTCTTCATGAAATTTTGTGACATTTCCTCATCTAGGGTCATAAACTGGTATGTAAAATCTGGACACTTTGATGTCTCGTGGAATGTCTGTGCAGAGGTTGTGTACAAATATGATGTTGCGGGTCATTTTGACCCGGACACTTTAATGTGGGTAAGGAGCTGTTCAGATCCAAAATAAAAATGTCTCTTTGATGTACTTTGTTTTGACAGCCCAATTATTTGTATTTTGACTGCCTCTGAATAGCCATTCAGACCCAGAGGCCCAGGTGTGTGTAGAGGAGGAGCTTACTCTCCCTTGTCCTTGTCACTTTTCTCACGTCATCTCTTTGACATACAGACCAAAAATGAGCTCCAGAAGGTTTACAGCTGAAGAAGCTTTAGCACAGATTTTGAACTGGGATAGTGATGTAGAGGAAGAGATTTCAGAGACAGAGGACCTTTCAGAGCCTGAGGACAATGTTATTGATGATCCAGATTGTCAGTTTTCCTATGATGAGGAGGATTCAGAGGACGAGTCTGCCGTTGTCTCTCCATCAGATGAAAACCAAGGAATGCCGCAATCATCATCCACAGAGGGGACATGGGCATCAAAAGATGGTAAAATAAAATGGTCAACATCACCACACCAAAGCCAAGGCAGACTGTCATCTTCCAATGTCATCAAAATGACTCCCGGTCCTACAAGATTTGCTATTACATGAGTTGATGATATTCAATCAGCATTTCAGCTCTTCATATCCCCACCAATAGAGAGAATTAAACTGGAAATGACCGACTTGGAGGGAAGGCGTGTATTTCAAGAGAAATGGAAGCCACTGGATCAGACAGACTTGCATGCTTACATTGGAATTCTGGTATTAGCTGGAGTGTATAGGTCAAAGGGAGAAGCAACTGCAAGTCTATGGAATGAAGAGAATGGAAGGCCAATCTTTCGAGCAACAATGTCTCTGGAAACATTTCACATGATATCTCGTGTGATCCGATTTGACAACCGCGACACCAGAGCTGGTCGACGTGAAAGAGACAAACTAGCTGCGATCAGAGATGTATGGGAAAAATGGGTTGAAATTCTACCTTTGTTGTACAATCCTGGTCCCCATGTTACAGTAGATGAGCGCCTTGTTCCATTCAGGGGGCGCTGTCCTTTCCGGCAGTACATGCCCAACAAGCCTGCCAAGTATGGCATTAAAATATGGGCAGCCTGTGATGCAAAATCGAGCTATGCATGGAATATGCAAGTGTACACTGGAAAGCTACCTGGAGGAGCATCTGAGAAGAATCAGGGGATGCGTGTGGTGCTGGAGATGAGTGACGGGCTGCAAGGTCATAACATCACATGTGACAACTTCTTTACATCCTACTGCCTTGGAGATGAACTTCAGAAGAGAAAGCTGACTATGTTGGGAACAGTCAGAAGAAATAAGCCAGAACTTTGTTAAGTTGTTATTGGTTTAACCTGGTTTGTTGGCTGTTTTGAGTGGATTTACACAGTACGGGTCAAAATGACCCGCAACATAATCAATGTAATTTTTTTTCAACATAATACAAGGGTTAAGAGATAGAGATAAGAGATACATTCTTTATTTCTCCCCACGCCAGGGGAAATTCACATGTTACAGCAGCTTAAAAATAATAATAGAACAGTAGTAATAATATTTACAATATATACAAGGGTGAGGGATGAGGATAAAGTGGCTTAACAGAAAAAATAAAAAATAAAAACAAAGTTTAAAAGTGCAAAGATGTGCAGTGCAAGAATGTCTGTGCAAATTTTATGGTTTGGGGTGGTAATGATATAGTCCAGTTTATGTTAACATCAGCCAGTGATGCTGATGTTGTAAAGTCTTATAGCAGATGGAATGAAGGACCTGCGATAGCGCTCTTTCTTGCAGGGTGGATGTCTCAGTCTGCTGCTGAAGGAGCTGCTTAAAGACCCCACAGTGTCATGCAGTGCGTGAGAGGGATTGTCCATGATGGATGTGAGCTTTGCCAACATCCTCCTCTCACCCACCTCCTCTATGGAGTCCAGGGAACAGTCCAGGACAGAACCGGCCCTCCTGACCAGTCTGTTCAGTCTCTTTCTGTCCCTTTCAGTGCTCCCCGCTCCCCAGCAGACCACTGCATAGAAAATAGCAGACGCTACCACAGAGTCGTAAAATGTCCGGAGCAGAGTCCTGCACACTCCAAAGGACCTCAGTCTCCTCAGCAGGTGGAGACGACTTTGGCCCTTCTTGTACAGAGCCTCTGTATTGTGTGACCAGTCCAGTTTATTGTTGAGGTGAACACCCAGGTATTTGTATGTGTCCACCATGTCAATGTCCAAACCCTGGATGTTCACCGGTGCAGTCCGGGGTGTCCTCCTCCTGCTGAAGTCCACGATCATCTCCTTCGTCTTACTGGCGTTGAGCTGCAGATGGTTTCGCTCACACCAGTCAACAAAGTCAGAGATGACCATCCTGTACTCCCGCTCGTCCCCTTCAGATACACACCCGACAATGGCTGTATCATCAGAGAACTTCTGGAGGTGACAGCTCCCAGAGTTGTAGTGGAAGTCCGATGTGTACAGGGTGAAGAGAAAGGGGGAGAGCACTGTCCCCTGTGGGGCCCCCATGCTGCTGACTACCACATCAGACACACAGTTCTGAAGCCTCACGTACTGTGGTCTGTTGGTGAGGTAGTCGATGGTCCAAACAGCCAGGTGACAGTCTACTCCCGCTCCTTCAAGCTTCACCCTGAGCAGACAAGGCTGGATGGTGTTGAAAGCACTGGAGAAGTCAAAGAACATGACCCTCACAGTGCTGTTGGGTTTCTCCAGATGAGTCAGTGATCTGTGCAGCAGGTAGACCACTGCATCATCCACTCCAATGTTCGGTTGGTAGGCGAACTGCAGTGGATCCAAATACTGGCTCACCTGGGGACGGAGGTTCTTGAGTACGATCCTCTCCATGGTCTTCATCAGGTGAGAAGTGAGGGCCACAGGTCTGAAGTGGTTAGGCTCCCTGGGGTTCCTGGTCTTAGAGACAGGAACCAGGCAGGAAGTCTTCCATAACAGAGGAACCCTCTCCAGACTCAGGCTCAGGTTAAAGATGTGCAGCAGCACCTGACAGAGCTGGTCTGCACAGTCTCTAAGGAGTCTGGAGCTGATTCCATCAGGACCTGCAGCTTTCCTGGTCTTGATCTTTTTAAGCTCACTTCTCACCTGATCAGCTGTTATGGAGAGGCAGGGGGAGGGTGGCAGGGGGACGGGTGATGGTGGGGGGGTGAGACGAGGAGGGGTGATGGGGCTGTATGCAGAGTCCGGAGGTGGTAGAAGACGGGGATCTGAGGAGGGGTGCTGTTGGTGGTGTTGGTGGTAGAGAGCTGAGGTGTGAAGAAGGAGCTGGCTGGTCGGTGCTTTGATGAGAGGGGGGAGAAGTGGGAGCAGAGTCAAATCTGTTAAAGAACAGATTCAGTTCATTGGCCCACTCCTGGCCTCCTGCGGCAGCTCCCCTCTCATGGCCTCTGCTGGAACCAGAGATGGATCTCAGGTCTCTCCAGACCTCCCTTGTGTTATTGTCCCGCAGGTGAGATTCCATCTTGGTCCTGCAGCTGGCTTTGTCCGCCTTGATCTTCTTCTTTATCTCCTTCTGCACCCTCCTCAGCTCCTCTTTGTCCCAAATCCAAAAACCCTCCTCTTCTCCTTCAGCAGGGCCTTCAGTTCCAGGGACACCCAGGGTTTGCTGTTAGAGAAACACCGTACTTTCCTGGTTGGTACGATGTTCTCTGCACAGAATTTGATGTAGTCCGTGATAGTGTCCGTCAGTGAATCAATGTCCTCCCCGTGTGGACCACACAGCACATCCCAGTCTGTGGTCTCAAAGCAGTCCTGCAGCACCTCAGTGGCCTCGTCAGACCACTTCTTCACATACCTGGTGGTGGGGGGTTGTTTCTTCACCATAGGTATGTAAATGGGCTGCAGTCTCACCAGGTTGTGATCTGAGCGGCCCAGCGGGGGGAGGGGTGAGGAGCTGTATGCATCCTTGATGTTTGCATACAGCAGGTCCAGGGTTTTATTGTCTCTGGTATGGCAGGTCACATACTGGGTGAACGTGGGGAGAGTGGCAAAGAGCGATGCATGATTAAAGTCTCCTGAGATGATGATAAGAGACTGAGGGTGAGATGTTTGCAGCTGGGACACTACACTGTGGATGAGTTCACAGGCTGCAGCCGCATCAGCCGAGGGAGGGATGTACACAGTAATGGCTATTACATGTGAATACTCCTGGGGCAGATAGAACGGACGCAGACTGACCGCCAGTAATTCTACATCCTTAGTGCAGAGCTGCTCTTTAACGCTAATGTGTCCAGCATTACACCATCTCTCATTCACATACATCGCGAGGCCCCCACCTTTTCTCTTACCACTCTCCCTCGCGTTCCGGTCCGCTCTGACCAGATGGAATCCATCCAGAGTTAAAAGTGAGTCCGGAGTGAGTTCGTTCAGCCACGACTCCGTGAACATCATGAGGCTGCTCTCCCTATACTCCCACTGCAGCCTGGTCAGCGCCGTCAGTTCTTCCAACTTATTCGGGAGAGACCTCACATTCCCCATTATCACGGATCGAACGGACGGCTTGTAGCGTCTCCTCTTCTCCCGACGCTTCAGTCCTGCCCGGCATCCCCTCCTCCTCCTGTGGAGCTCAGGTGGGATGTCTGGTCTCTCCCACAACGGCGGCCTGGCCTGGCTCAGCGCCAACAGCTGTTCCCGACTGTAAACAATGCCGTGGCTGAACGGTTCACCAGATGCGGATTTAAAAAGTTCCGAAAAGAGTAATAAACAAAGTAGGGAAAACGCTATTTGCACATCCATGTCTGTCCGTACAAAAGCGTCACACCTACTTGCTGAAAAGAAAAACTTAAAAAGGGAAGAAAACTACAAAAATAACTAAACAGACCTAAAGTTAATCGGAGCTGCTGTAACTAGCTGCTGCTGGCACGGCGCCATCTTGATTGAGCAGCCTGAAACAGGTGGGTGATTAGACTACGTGGCTCGACAGCTGAAGCTCCCTCAAGTTCCAAGGGTAAGGACTTGGTGTTGAGACTCAAGATTATGTTTTAATTACCTGTTTTGGCTTTGCTTCTGTCTAGCAAATCATTTCAGTGCTAGTTCTCACAGTTGTCAGCTGGTTAAGGTGTGGGGGCATGCGGAAACCCTTAAATGATGACTGGTGGCGGGATGGAGGTTTTGAGTGAAAAGAGTGTTGAAGACTCATCTCAAATTCATTCCAGGAACCAAAATATGCTTGATGTCATCGGTGGTAGTATTGAGACTCTTGTCGTCCCTGCTTTATTACTAATGCAGCGGTCAAGCCAATCTGCGATATGTAATCAGTGAATTTCTCCTCTAGGGCCTGACAGATTAAATCGTATTTTGCTCTGATGTAGTCAGGTTGGCCTTTAATGAAGCAGCTGATGTCATGACTCAATGTCAATTTAAGTCAATTTTGTCATCTACTGAAGCATGTGGGAACTTTCTCAAGTAGAAGTCGATGTCTTTCAAGTAAGTGTGCATGTCATGACAGACTCAAGACATGGTTTGAAACGGGATATGTTGCGAGCAATCTTATCCAAATCCTGATCTGTGGAATTTTAGGGCTGGTAAGTGCCCAAGGGTCAGTGGCATCGAGGTGCAGATGCTGTTTTGACTTGGTCAAGCTGTGCCCTTTTGTCCCGGAAGCATGGGAACAGTTCTGGTGTAGGCAAAAGAAAGGCAGATGAATGCAGCCCCTTTCAAGTATGCTGAGGATATGAGGTGTATCTCCTATCTTCTATGGCCTCATCATCGAAGCGTGTTCATTTATTTTCAGTTATTTCAAGTGAATGTCTTAATTCTCTCTCAACATCAGCTAGTTCTTCCTCTTTGTCCTTTTGCAGTTGTATCTGCCTACGGTCAACCTCTTTGTGCTTGGCATAGATTTGACTTGGGCTTTTAAATCCTTGATTTCAGCCATGGCTCTGCTGAGTAGATCTGAAGCTTCATTGTAGCCTTAATTGTACTCTTTTAATTTGGCTTCTGTAGTTATTAGCTCTTTTTGCTGCTCAGAGAGAATTTGCCCTAGTCATTTTCTCTTTTTCGCTGATGTGTTTTGATGAAGTGTAAACTAAGTTACAACTTAAGGTCAGAATCTATGACTTGTCTGTGTTCAGATGGTCAAAAAATCACCAAGAGAAGTCAGCATTTGGAGGGCAGCAGGATTTATTTGTCGACAAAAATCCAGGAGTAATTCTTAGCAGTGATAACACCCTAAGAAGAACTAAAGAAACTGAGCTGTGCACTGTCCTTTATGTTGTGAGCATTGGTCATTTTTCCAGGCCTATAGGGTGCATTATAGGAGTGACAGTTTTGACACCCTGATACCTTTCTTAATCTATTGGTCAGATCTTGTCACCATCTTGTCAGATTACATTTGACAGTGGGCATGCGTATTAGGTTATCATTAGGTCATGTATCACAGAGAATATGCCCAAACATGTTCAGACTTTCAATCCACATCTTACCCCTCTTGTTTTGTGATAGATTTTATGCATATCATACTTGTGTGTTTATTATGATTCCAATATATGTTAAAAGTTAAAATACCTTGAGTATACATCATTATGCATTGGACATTCCAAATTTCATCTCCTAGAAAGCATGCATCTTCACTCCAGAGGTACTAGTTGTACTTTGTGATCTGCTTTCAATCCTTCCTCCTCACACACTTCTAGGCCTTCATTCCCCTCACACATTCATCATAATCAAAACATCAGTGGTTATTGGAATATTCAACATTAAGTACTTCACACTCTTATACTACTTATCAATAGCATCTGTCAGGAATACATCATCATTTACTTTCTGCACGTCGTACTCAAAGAAGAATATTACACTACAGTTTCCTCATCTTCAGAGTCTGTGTCATTGCTTTTATGTTGTGGATTTATTTGGTCTTCCAACTTATCAAGACGTGTTTGATTGTATTAGAGAGTGTTGATCTTGAACATGTTGTTGTTGAACTGTTTTCTTAGAAGTTCATTTTCTGTGTGCGAGATTTTAGTTTACCTGTTGTTTCCTCTAAAAGTTTGTATGCATAGTTAAGCTGCACGGCCACACATTATTTTCTTTGAAAGTGAAATTCATATGGTGAGTTGAAATTAATTCTTCAAGTGTGGATTAATATTAGAGGAGCTGATGGTGTAAATGATTAGTGACAGCAGTTTATCACAAAAAATTATTTACACATTTTAAAGTTTCCTGTGCTTTCCTTTATTAAATGTGTGTTAATCGCTAAATATTACATGCACCAGTTCCTGTATCAAGAATTTGAAATTTCAACATTAAACTCAATAGCTCAAAGCAGCCACCAGATGGTGCCAAACTTGTTTCTATCGCTACGTGTAGTAGGAGGGGTCGGAATGTGTGTCGGCTGTAAGTACCGCCCCCTGATAGACTCTCAGGTCTGAGGCTGGATCAGTTTAAACTGGTACACAGACGTGATCACCTCTTCAACACTGCTATTTAATTAGCTCAGTGATCATTCTGACAATGGCTCGGCGCAGCAACCTTAGCAAAATGCCTACACAGAACTTTCTGTGTGGATTTCACAAGCATTAAGCACTTAAGTGTTACACAGGCATAGAACTGATAAACAAGCATTTCAATTGCTTCATTAATCACCGGACAGTGGGGGAATTCCCACTTCAAATAGACAACAAAGTGTGTTAGACAAAGTGCACACAAGCACAAAATACCTCGACTGTCGTGGCAGTTAACTTATTGGGTAGTTAATTCAGAAGTTAACACTGAGGGTCTGAATATGTTAACACTTTCTGAAATCTCGCAGCAAAGCTCAACAATATCCAAGATGAAAATCTCCGTTCTGGTGCAGCACAGCAATAGTGAATTCGTCAGGAGGCCTTTCAAAATAAAGCATATGGCGACGCTCTGTAAGCAAATAACTGGTGCCACAATAAAATGAAACTTTATGGCACAGCGCAGCAAAATTCACACGTTAATTCAAAGCTCAGTTACAATTCTGGAGGATTGCAGCAGCTGTAATTAATTTCCCAGGGTCTGGCAACAAGCTTTGTTCAGCATATGGCGACGCTGTCTAAGGTTAATCAGCACAAAGCTAATTGGACTGCAGCTTCAGCCTGGTGCTCTTCTATTGATTATAGTCAGTCAAACCTGCTTGGCGGTACTGCCACTGTCATTCGGCTAAAGACTTATTCAGCATAACAATACAGCAATCACAGACATATTCTAACAATGAGCGTCCACAAAGTTATACAGTCTGGGTTACAATTAAATCACAAACCTCAAATCTTAAATTGTGCACAAAATTTACCTTTAGAAAAAGATAAATGCTCACACAACAACAAGTAGCAAGCCAATATGAACCTGAATCAATGGATGCAGTAGTTAATCTATTTCTGTATGGGGAATGTTGATGTAAAATTGCTTCACATGGGGCACAATTTAAAAATATATGTCGTTTTTGTAGTTAAATTGCACTGGGTTAATTTTGGGGCACCATCTCAATTTACTGAGAAAATTATCATTTTATACTAAAAAAAGAGACTTTGATTAAAATGGCGTTGATCAGTCTGTTATCTAAAAGTCTGAAGTTCTGATCTAGTTGACTTCAGTTCCCACACAAAGAAAACACTAAACCATGAATTGGTCTAAATGAAAAATGTTTGTTAACTAGTCTACTAACATAATACACGAGCTATATATAGTGGAATTGCAGTGTGCATAGTGAATGTGTTGTGTCAGATTAACCAGCTAAACGGAGGGGCTATGGTGAAAGGAGGGTAGTTAGCAAACGATCTAACATTATGAATCTATGATCTGGATTCACAATCAATATGCTTATGAATAAATAAATTTAACCTATATTATTAAGTTTTTTCAACATCAATCCTGTAGCTGCCAGGGAATGAGTTCTGCCATGGAGCTCTCAGCACCGCAGTGTCAGAGGTTTGCCAGCAGACTTCCAATGTTGGCACGCAGGTGGTGGTGTGTCAGTAGACAGCCGGTGTCTAATGTATGGTTAGCGCGGTCCTCAGGGTTGATAGGATAACAGTACTATTAAGGGTGGCTCTTGCTGTGTTTTCAGCAACTTTTGGCATTAGCCAGATGACACAAAAAGTTCTGAAAACTGAAAGCGAAGGCGCGGTGTAATTGAGTTATAACAAAAAGCTTAATTTCTATTGATTGTTATTTGCTTGGTTTAAAAGAATCAAGTGTATGAGGTCAGACTTAAAAAGAGGGTGAGCAATATATAGAAAATAAGTCACGAACAAAATGAAAAAGCGACAAAAAGGAGAAAAAAGGAGCCAAAAAGAAAAAGAGCCTAAAGTGAAGAAAAAAACAAAAGAAATGGAGAGCAAAAAAGGGATGAAGAAGCAACTGAAGAATGGAGATGAAGAGCCTAAGAGAAAGAAGATAAGTGAGAATAAGAGAAGAACTAAAGCAGTACCCTGCTTTTCTTATTCTCAAAGTTTGCTTGGGTGTACATTCAAGGCATGGAGAGAAGTTTGTCATGAAATTTTGAGTAACTTAACCCCTCTATCCTTGTTATCAAGAGGAGAGAAGGCTGCATTTCTTGAATCAAATTAAAAATACATTATATGTGCGAACACAATCGATCCATCTCTCACCATGACCTATCAACATAATATGTGCAACTGTAGTCACAGGAACATCAAGCTTCTTGGAGATGGTCTTATAGCCTTTACCTTTGTCTATAATTTTCTTACTAATCTCCTGAGACAACTCTCCTTCGCTTCCTCTGGTCCATGTTTAGTGTGGTACACACCATGTGACCAAACAGCACAGTGACTACTTGTACTCCTATACTTGTAGCCAACTGACTGATTACAAGTTTGTAGACACCTGTGATGCTAATTAGAGGATACACCTTGGTTGAACATGTCCCTATGGTTACATTATTTTCAGTCTTTTCTAGGGGTACCACCATTTTTGTCCAGGCCTGTTTCATGAGTTTATTTTTTTTTAATAATTCTGTTGAACCACGGTTCAAAAGTAATGTCTGATTTTCGTCTTTTAATGTTCATAGAATTTTTATTTATTATTACTTTTGTCAGATTCAAATTATTTCTGTGACCATATTGGGTTTTTCTTTGATTAACCGAGGGGTACCAACAATTTTGTCCACGTGTGTATGTACAATGTACAATGACAGAATGTATGACTGTTTGGGTCCTGGGTTTCATACACTTTCTCTCATCAAACATCTACCGGTAAAAGCACAAATCTTACCAGATGGGGATCTGCGGTCTAATTCAGTGGTTCTCAACTGACATGAATACACCCGTTGGCGTGTATTTGTGTCTCTTTATCATCTTTGCATTGACTACCGTATTTCATGAAAGAAGTCATAAAATTTCAAGGAAGTGTCTGTGAAATAGATTTGAGTCAAAAATTTTGGTCACGACTTAAATGAGTGAGGAAAAATGTGGGTCCTGAGGACAGACAAGTTGAGAACCACTGATCTTATTTGTGTCAGTTTAGGGGTCCTTGATGTGAAAAAGTTTGAGAACCACTGTGTTAAGGTATGTCACCTTAACCCATCCATCCATCCATTATCTATACACCGCTTAATCCTCACTAGGGTCGCGGGGGGGGGCTGGAGCCTATCCCAGCTGACTCGGGCGAAGGCAGGGGACACCCTAGACAGGTCGCCAGTCTGTCGCAGGGCTACATACCAGGACACACAATCACTCACGCATTCACACTTATGGGCAATTTAGAATAATCAATTAACCTCAGCATATTTTTGGACTGTGGGAGGAAGCCGGAGTACCCGGAGAAAACCCACGCATGCACAGGGAGAACATGCAAACTCCATGCAGAAAGGTCCCAGGAAAGCCGGGACGCGAACCAGGGACCTTCTCGCTGCAAGGCGAAAGCGCTAACCACTACGCCACTGTACAGCCTCACCTTAACCCAGTGTTTCTCAAATAGTGGGGCGCGCCCCCTTGGGGGGGCGCAGAGGCATGTCAAGGGGGGCGCGGGAGACTGGGAGGAAAAGGTCCTTCGACACGGAACTAATTAGCTGAACTATTGTTTTAACGTCGGCCTGTTTTTCGTGGCGTACAACAATACTGAAATTGTGCTGACCCCATAGACTGTATATGCCATAGATATAGAAAAAAAATTAATAATAATGATCTTCTCTATATGTCTATGGCATATGCACTGGCCGTTCAGACTCCGAAGTACAGACTCCTGAGAACGGGAGAACGCATCGTTAATGTGCAGTCGGAACACCAGCGTACTCGATCACGTCACGTACTCGGCTCATCTGCTCCGATTATTTTTACCAGCAATGTCAAACATACGGCCTGTGGGCCAAAACGGGACGACTTTACAAATGATAAAAACTTCAACAACATTAACTGTAAGTTGTAAATTTGTAAATTGTAAATTTAAAATAATTTCTAGAACTTGACAAGTTGCTCTGATCATGAAGTAAAATACTAGATTGTTCAGTTCCAGATACCTGTGACTGAATGTTTTGTGTTTTTGTAGATAAACTGTTATCTGGCAGTTACAATGCATGTGTAAATGACGAACTGAGGCATAATAGGCTACTGTTGAAATTGAACTTGTTTTCCTTAAGAAATTTCAGGTTCATAATATTTTGTAAAAAGACAGTTCATTAAATGTGAACATTTACAGAATGTACTTTTTTTGAACTAAAACAAAGGGGAAAAGTTGGAGTTGTGGTTATTTATAGGTTATTATGCTGTGATTTTATTGGTGGGTCCCACTAGAGATCAGATTGGGGTTTATATGGTCCCTGGATTGAAATGAGTTTGACACCCCTGAGCTTTACTGTGAAAAACAACAAAATGGAATCAGATAAAATAGCACAGCCCTGCATATTCATGTTTTCACAGTTATATATATGTATGTATATATATGTATATATATATATATATATATATATATATATATATATATACATATATATATATATATATATATATATATATATATATATATATATATATATATATATATATATATATGTATATATATGTATTTTATATATATATATATATATATATCCATCCATTATCTATACACCGCTTAATCCTCACTAGGGTCGCGGGGGGGGGCTGGAGCCTATCCCAGCTGACTTTGGGCGAAGGCAGGGGACACCTTAGACAGGTCGCCAGTCTGTTGCAAGGCTACATATAGGGACACACAAGCACTCACACATCCACACCTACGGGCAATTTAGAATAATCAATTAACCTTAGCATGTTTTTGGACTCTCGCTGCAAGGCGAAAGCGCTAACCACTACGCCACTGTACAGCCCCATATATATATATATATATATATATATATATATATATATATATATATATATATATATATATATATATATATATATATACGCACAAAGTTTTTTGGGGGGGCACGAAAGTTTTTTCTCCTCCGAAGGGGGGCCCGACAGAAAAAAATTGAGAACCACTGCCTTAACCTAATGTAACTTTACTAGTAAGAAAGAAATATATGTAATACTTGATAGCTGGGAGTTTGCATGTTCTCCCTGTGCATGCGTGGGTTTTCTCCGGGTACTCCGGCTTCCTCTCACAGTCCAAAAACATGCTGAGGTTAATTGATGATTCTAAATTGCCCGTAGGTGTGAATGTGAGAGTGATTGTTTGTCTATATATGTAGCCCTGCGACAGACTGGCGACCTGTCTAGGGTGTCCCCTGCCTTCGCCCGAGTCAGCTGGGATAGGCTCCAGCCCCCCCCCCCCCCCCCCCCCGCGACCCTAGTGAGGATTAAGCGGTGTATAGATAATGGATGGATGGATGGACTTGATAGCTGTTGACATTCTATTCTGTTTGTTAGCTACGTTAACAAAATAAAACTTGAAATTCCACCAAAGTAGTTGTCATCTTGGAGAGTTGGATTCCAAAACAGACCCACAACTCAACAGCATCTGAGATTTGAGACATAGAATCAGGAGGAATTACTTCCTTAAACTAATGTTTTAAGTATTACGTGCAATTGTCTTTCACAAGATACCAAATATTTTCTGAGGTAAAAATACTGCAAAATGAGGCATGCCTCATTTTTAAAAGCAACCACTTGGAGTTGTGAAATGTGTAGCAGGTAAATAATTGTCCACATTAAATATGTTCCTAAATGCAAACTTTTGCATTTAACCAGTTATCAAAAGTTTCTGTTCCAATTCCATAGTGAATACATATGGGTCATTTTTCACCCATGTGTGTAAACTTAACGTAATTATTTTTTTATTATTAACATAAGAGGAAATAAAAATAATGGTTTGTGTCCAACAAAACATTTAATACTAGGAATATTAAATCATGAAATAAAGAAATGTAATTGGACAGTAAGTTCCCTTTAATTAGCAAATGACAAGTTAAAAGTAGGAAATAATAATAAATAAAAATAGCTCACATCCCGCCTCATCCTCATCTTCAGTTCCCAGCTGTACATGGTTTTTCATTTTGGTTGAAGGTAACTTTTGTCTTTTTGATTGTATTCAGATGTCATTTTGTAAATTACAAATTCAGATGTATGATGTTAGCAATCCTAATATTTTCATATATCACAAACAAGATAAGCAAAGAAAAAGATAGGGGAAACTTAGGACAGCAATGGAATACCCCTCAACAAGGAAAGTATACATGCATATTGGCAGTTGGACAGACTGATACAGGTTTATTTATTTTGTTTTGTGTTGGGGGGGAAACCTGTTAACCTCTCTCTTGAGCTTGACTTCAGGGGGTCGTGTTCCATGGAGTGCACACATGAGGATGCGGCCACAGGATACCAGCAGTTGTCACTTATCTGATTAGATGGAATTGAGAGATCAGAGAGGAGAGAGGGGAAGGGTTACAAGGGGGGGATTTTTGAATAAGTTTGATCGTTGTTTAGTATTTCTTTGGTTTATTATGTGTTTTCTTTAATTTGTATCAGACTGTTAATTGCATTTATGTATTTTAAGTATAAAGGATATTTAATATTGTGGTTTTTAATAGCAGTCAATCAGCAGGTCACTGAGGTGGGAGGAGAATATAAGAGCCAGGTGGGCAATCAGTGTTGTGTGTGAGAAGGAGGGGGTCAGGCGGAAGCTCTGCTCTGCTGCTGCAACTGCCATCATCGACTACACCTGGGTGACTCCTTTTTCTGACTGTTTGTTTGGTGAGCTGTATTTTGTGCATGGAAACTAGTAAAAAAAACTGGAGCTCTGGAGCAAAACCTCTTGCTGTTCGGCTGCTTTCTATGGTGCCATCATGCTTTGCCTTTAATGCCGTTTGGGTTCATCCGTATTGTAGAGGTTTATCACCACCAAAACCCTACAAACACAGAGTAGCATTTAAGGGATATTTACGATTGATTTCTAGAATATATTTCTAAAAGAAGTCATAAAATTTTACCATAAAATATAACATTTTTAAGAAAAAAAAACAATTAAATTGTAAAATTTCACAGTGAAAGTAAGGAAATTTTGCAAAAAACAAGATTTTCTTAAGTCATTACATTTTGTGAAAAAGCCATTATCATTCTGCTGTCAGATTATCAGTACAGTACTGGTTTGATTTTTATCAATTTAGTCCGATTTTGAGGATTTATTAGGCTGGAAAACATCTAAATGGCTAACTGGCAGTGTCTCTGCCTGTTAACTGCTTTTTGCAGAGCGAGCGTGTGCCTGGGGAGCTGGTGTTCGTGAGCACGCATGGAGCTGAGAGTAGGGATGAGCCTAGCCTGTGGTTGTCGATTTGGTTTTGTTTTTGGCGTGGTTACGGCCAACAGTAACCGTGTTCTGTGTTCGGTGGGCTATTAAAGCGTCGAAACGTTGACAGCGTCTCCTGCCTCCTTCTTCCGTCCAGCTGGACGCTACAGTACAGATCATGGGGAAGTGGTTGATAATCTAGTTATGCTGGGTGTTATTATTTTATTGATAATTTGGAAAACATGGAATTTAAAAGTGAATTATTTTCTGTCTTGTTTTCTTCTCAGTTACAGGGTTCAGTAATATAGTAAGTACAATACAGAATTTGAAATGTAGTGGTATAAAACTAGTCCTCTAAAAGGAAAATACTTTAGTACAAGTAACTCAAAATCTGATTTATGAGATTTTACGGAGCTTCTGATCCATGTTCTGCAGACTTAGATTAGACACAGATGAGCTCTTTCTCCTGAGGTCACTCAGACATATATGAGAAGAATAATGAGCTCATGGGAGCCATAGCTGAGTTTTCTTTGAGCTCTTTCTATGATCTCATGGTCTCATGTTCAAGAGGTTGAAATTAGACTTATTTGAGATCATATAGAAATCTCTTGTTTTGATCAAACATGAGATTATATGTGAATGTTTCTCCTGAGTCAAATTTGAGAAGCAGGAGAAAAAGCCTTTGGTCTCACCTTAGTATCAATAATCTCATTTGTGTCTCGGAGAAATAAAAGAAAACTATGAGATCTCTTCTTGCTTTCCTCTGAGTAATGTCACTGTTCCACGTCTAGCACCCGTTGTTAGTTCTTGATTAATTTATCTCCTGTTTAATTTTGACATTTCTTGTCGCATGTTTGTACTCATCTCTGTCTCGGGTGTCTATACAGTTTGTCTGCTTTCCTCCCTGTGTGATTACCATCCTGCCTTAATGTGCTCCACCTGTGTCTTCCCTGCATATATACTCACTCTTTCCCTCATGTTTCCTTGCCAGTGTCTCTTGTGCCATCTTGCCAACATCCTTTTTCTCTGTGCAATGTTCTGTGTAGTCTGTGTGATCAGTTTATAAGGCTTTTGCGTTTCTTTATTGTTTGTCTTCATTCACTTCATGGTTTTATCTTTTGGATTTTTGAGTTACTTTTGCCTGCTTTCCATGCTTTTGTTTTTTTTCTGGATTTTTTTTTTTTTTTTTTTAATAAAGTTGCATTGAAGTTTGTGTTTTGTTCCTTTTACTCCCATTGTCAGTATCTGCATTTTGGTTTCTTCCTCATTGTTTCTCCATGATGCACTGCCAAGTACACATGTAGACTAAACCTTCAAAATCAGCCAAATTCAAAATCTCTGTAAATTATTACAATAAATAAAAAAGTATCTATCAAATATCATATTGTTGAGCCAACATCTAAACCAATCAGCTGTTTAATCAGAGCCAGATGTCTCAAATCATGCCTTAAGGCCATACAGCTGCTGAAGAGTAATGATGATTCTATGTGTGTGTGCGTTTTGCAAGGGCCATTGGAGATGTGCAGCTTTGCTATAAGTCTAACAGATTCTTCTGAACAATTTAAATAATCTCAGCAATCCATACACGACACCAGCAAGTCAGGTACATCTCTGATTAAAGTTGTTTTATTAACAATAATGTACATCTTACAAAACAAATTAACAATGATTTGGCAACTGTTACTTCCAACATCAAATGTTTGCATTCCTGTACACATAGTGTATTTAATGACACAGGTTTCACAATCATGCTGATCAATAGTTCTTCATAGCATTACTTTCTATGCAGATACAACATATAGGACTTTTTACTATTCAGTTGCTGTTAGAGGTTTTAACCCTTGTGTGTATGTGTGACAACTTGAGTTTATGGTGGGTAGAAACAGATCTTCTTGGCAATAGAAAATCAGGGGAGACTGTTGGGGGTAGGGTGCAAGCTATGTTTGAACTGTCATTGTATGTTGCAGTACTTCCTAAAAACAGAATATGCATGTCTATACAACATAGCTAAGCTGTCTACAAAATACAAAACACCTGAACATCCAATTCTATTAAAGTCTTGAATTCAATTTCGAATTTTTACCTTATAGCTTCCTGCCCAAAGGTTTTCATTGTAGTTACCCTTAGTGAAGGCGATTTTAAGAACAATAAAACAGATCACACAATGGGGAGGAGAAAGCTACGTAAAATGTGCAGCCAATGGCAGACTAATGAGCATAGTCAGCATCTGGTGAGTCAGACACTGAATAGTCTCACTTAGCCAGCCTCATTATATAGTGCATAATGGTGCTGGCTGTACTTCATTATCAGCTGACGATTGGGGAAATTAACACTCTGGCTTCTTGTATTTCTTTAAATCAATCACCATAGCCATGGACAGGGATAAGGATGCAGCTGCGGTGTTCCCTCAAAATAGAGATGATTGGAATGGTTTTGGTGAAATATTTACAAGCAGGGCAATGAAAACTTTACTAAACTTACTGACAGTGGTATTACCTCTTGTACTGCAGCCCATATGCCAAAGACTGTGCTTGGGAGCTACATGGTACATGAAATTAAAGTCCCATCAGACTTTTTTGTAAGCTCTCACATATTAGTCCTGAATCTTAGCCCCTGTGGGCTTTACAAGTTTGGTTAAGTGCTTTTAGTGCTTCATAGTGTTATAAATTATTTTACACAGACACATATCCAAGTGAGTTCCTAATTCTGCCACATAAGAGTTGATAAATGCTTATTTGCAGTTTTTTAAGAAACATAGCATCAACACAGTCATTCCATTAAGCTTAATATTTTAGGAGGATAGTGATACATGATGTTTTACTTCCAGTTCATCATGTTATGTTACTGTCTTTCCTGTGTTGGCAACCAAGAGCAATTCTGCCTATACATATGACCTGTTGATGGTACAACCATGTCTTTAAGACCAGATAATGAAGTATTTTACTACCACTACCAGGATGACAGCCCTGACAACCAGCATTTCACCCAGCACAATGACACTGGGGCTTGTGGCCCAAGGGGCATGTTGCTGTTCCTTGTCAAAGCTGGGGCACACCACTCCCCTTTGCAAATACATTATGCTAGCAGTAGTGCAAGTCAGAACCTCACTCCATTGTGTGTACAAGTTGTCTATGAAATTGCTTTCTTTGGAATGTGCAGATCTATGAATTCTCTACGTTTCTACACAAATCCATAGGTTGGCCATTAGAAAATATTACTTGAATACAGTCTCATGGTCCATTAGGTGTCCATTTTGTTTGTGCACTGAAGAAAGTCTAGTATTTGTACAAAGCCCTGGCTCTGTAAATGCAAAACAAAGTTACTCAAACTGAAACACTGCAAAACACTGGTCTGGTGCTTCCTATGCACATTCAAGCTCCTTTACAGGGCAATGGGAGAGAGAGGGGGTTTGCAAGAAAATAGGGGTTAAAAGTGCAGTGCGAGCAAGAGGGCGGACAGTAAATGTGCTACATGCTACCTGTTTGAATATGCTAACTCACTAAATATTAACTAATTAAATCTTTCTCTGAGTCATTTGTAATAAAAAGATACATTTTGGTTGAAGTACCACTTAAACTGATTTACTTATGCTAAACTCTCACCAGGTGCTTCCTCCCACAGTCCAAAGGCATGCTTAGGTTAAATAACCCTACAGAGGATAAAGCGGTGTATAGAAAATAGATGGACTTCTACTGAGCATTCAGAAACACAGTCACTAGTGATTTTAATATTTACTTTTATGTATTTATTTTACTAGACACTGTTATGGTGGCCATAAAAGCTTTATGCACTGCAAAAGAAAACATCTTTATCAACTTGGCAGCATATGTGCAGCACTAAAAATATGTGCTGCAAAGAAAAAAAACGCAACCAAATGCAGAAATGCACTGCCAAAACAAAGAACACAACCAGTGTAGCACATTACTGATTTTCAAAGCAGAAAACATTTTAAAGGACAATTAAAAAAAAAAAAAAAAAAAAAGATAAACATTCTGGGTACACCTAAGGCATGCTATGGTGCATGGTTTTTGAAGTTTTTGAGGTCCACTCTTACTCTGGACCTCAAGAACTGACTGGGTCTGCTAGTCAGTTTTAACACTGTGACTGCATGATTTTGTTGCTGATAGCTGATGTAAACCAAGTCTTAACTTTTTGCTGATTACTGATCTACTACCTATTTGTATTGCTTGACATATCTGTATTTGAATTTGATTTCTGTATTTAGTTGAGCTGTACGTAGATGGTTATACTTTATGCAGCTCGACTTATTTGTTTTGTTAAGTTTTCTGACCGTTTATGTATTTGTGTTTTCTCAGCAGAATGTTTCCGACATGGGATGCATGTGTTGCCATATGGATTTTGTGTTTGCATGTGTTTTCTTAAGTTGCAGCACATTGATCCTTTAAGGCTGCATTGCTGTCATATAGCCCTAAAAGATTAACATGTTTATGTTGCGGGTCTGTGTGTAATTCAGTGTTGAAAGCATTTTACAATTAAATTAACACAAAAAGTTTAAAAAGCTACCCATGCAGCTGAAGGATCTATGGATTTTGCAGCACCAAGCAGTCCATGCATTACACACCACAACATGTGGGCCTCAAAACACCTTCATCGCACATTTATGGGACATGCAGGATTGCTTGCACGAGGTTATTGACTGAAGCGCTTTGATAACATTTCCCTGATCACTGAGACCAAAACTGGAGGTTTTTAAAACATTTAACTGCTTGTAAAAATCAAAGGGAAAAGTTCTCATTGTGTAGGAATGAAGTGGCATGTATCCTGATTTTTTTTTTTTCTCTTAGTGCTAATGGCTCTCAATAGTGACATTCATATTTGTAACTGATTCACTGATTTACTTCACTGCTGTCCCCCATTTGACCAGTCCAAGGATTGGAGAAGCTGGAGACTTTCGGGGTGCGTCTTCCCACCCTTAAACCACTCCTGCCTCCAGTTTGGCCTGCTCCGCTTTCGTGTGCCTGTTGAATCCGAAAGGCCTCTCTCAGGTTCTGAGCTCGGACCTCCTTGCTCTGGATCTCCTCTACTATTCGACTAGGGAACCAGCCCCTTTCACCATCATGGAGTCTTTCACCCATCATCCAGCCTGAAATATAGAAGGCACAATAAGATTAGGACAGGACAGGTTGGAAAGAGAACTGAAAACAATACACAAACCAAAGAAGTAAGAACAATTTCAACAATTGTGATCATATTTTTTTTTCGCAAACACCAGCAGATTTGTGCATTTACACACCATCATCTGTTCTCTCAAGGAGGTTCAAAATATCAGCCATCTCAGTGGAGAGCTCATCTGGCTCCTGAGATGAGTACGACTGAATACACTGCACCTGTGGAGAGTCTAGTAAATGTCAAAGATAGGGTGAGTCAATATTCACTCAACTACAGATTTCTCTCATTGTGTGATATCTTTCGTCTCACCTGGTTGGTGGGCACTAGTAGACATAAAGCGTGTGCGTCGATTAGGAGTCAATGCACACATCCATCGAAGCTTATCACTCCTGTCAACAGGATGCCAGTGATTAGTAACTAGTTAAAGTTAACATGTTGTTTCTTGGTATGTTTTGTGTATGTTATTATTCGTCCAATAACAAATCCACAGTTAAATACAGAAACATTTTAAAAGTCATACCAAAAGTTTTAACAATATCACACTCCCTAATTATTTGCAGTTCTATAATAATTGGTGTGTGTGCATTTATTTATATTAGTTCATATTTTGCATTTTACTAGTTCACTACTCTTCACAGTTGGAAATTTTTTTCACATGACAGGTATGGCGGTATGCTGAATGGACGCCTGTTAACCTGCTGCACCTACTCTGACAGCGAAATTCTGTCTAAAAACTTATTGAGACTGGAACATAGGCAGTTTCATTACAAAAATTAAAAGGAATGCCCTCAGCAAGCCAAGGTCGCAATTGTAAAGTCTTTCAGACTAAACTGTCAAACTTTGCGTCGCTGAGCTCCAATTCAAAGACCACTGTAGTCTGACTCACCTGATGTAGGTTGTGGGTATAAGCCTGCCACTGGCCAATCACCTAGGTTGGCACTACTGCTACAAATGTTTTAAAAAATCCTTTAAAAATGAGATTCTGTCAGGCTCCTGGAGAGGAACATTGATTACCTCTCTCCCAAAAGTTGGTAAACCTAATAATAAATGTGAGAACATGAGGTCAATCAGTCTCCCAACTGCAGATGTAAAAGTTCTTTGCAAGGTTCTAGCTGGAAGTTGAAGGAATATTTCAGATGATTGGAAAAGTCCAGAACGTTCTTTATTCATGAATGTTATGACAGGCATGGTTTCCATAATGTCAGCATAACAAGAAGGGGTGCCAGATAATGACTTGGTGTGAGTGGATGCTGAAAAGGCCTTAGACAGAAAAGTCCCCCTACCTATTTGAAATTCTAACACGCTCTAGGATACAATTTTTGTGAATAGAGAGATTCTTTGTCTTCACTGTCATTTATTAAGGCAATTAAGCCATAGAGCAGCTGATGCACAAGTATGGGTTTATATGCAGATTACATGATTGTTTTTCTCAAACATGTAGAAAAATCTATCCCTGCCTTGCTGCAACAAATTAAGACATCCGGAAAGATCTCAGACTATAAGATAAACAAATCTAAAACCTCAAATACACTACTAAGATAAGCAGGAAGGAAAAACCACCTGGACATGCCGCTGAATTTAGGGAGTTCAATTGTTTGACGTACCTGGGTATTCAAATTGTACCCTGTCTTGACAATATTGCAGAAAATAACTACGACGAGAGGTGCATGAAATCATAAACTCATTAGACAGATGGAACTCTATACCATTGTCGTGAAAGGGGAAAATAAATATCCTCAAAATGAATGGAATTCCTAAGTTGCTGTATCTCTTTCAAAATTTTACCAGTCACCACCAAGTAATTTATTCATCCACCTTTCAACAGATTGCTATGGAAGAACAGATACCCCAGGTTACAACTTTCATTGTTGTATCTGCCATATGATAGAGGGAGGCACAGATGCCTGAATCCACTTTGGTACGATTGGGTTACAAAGAACACTAATGGTGTGTTTTTACGGGGGAAACCACCCATGACTCCTCTGAAGGATTTAACAGCTTCAGCAACTGCGATGGGACAGACTGTTCATACACCAACTGTTGCTTGTTTTTCACTAATTAAAGCTTTATGGGAGAGTGGTAAAGGTAAAGGGTAAAATGAGTACAGTAAAATATAGGGAAATACTGGAGGACAATGAAATGCAGTCTACAAGAGAACTGCGACTTGGGAGAAGATTTTTTTTCAGGCAAGAAAATGACCTGAAACGTACAGCCATGGCAATACAGCAATTGTTTCAAGGTAACAAGGTGAATGCTCTGGAGTGGCACAACCCAAACTTTAATCCAGTGAAGAATTTGTGGCTAGACTAGAAAAGGATTGTTCACTCACAATCCCTGCAACCCGACTGAGCTTGAGCAGTTTTGCTTAAGCTCTGTCAGATTCAGTGTTGAAATTCAATACACACGTGGACAAAATTGTTGGTACCCCTCGGTTAATCAAAGAAAAACTCACAATGGTCACAGAAATAATTTGAATCTGACAAAAGTAATAATAAATGAAAATTCCATGAAAATTAAACAATGAAAATCAGACATTGCTTTTGAACTGTGGTTCAACAGAATTATTTTTAAAAAATAAACTCATGAAACAGGCCTGGACAAAAATGATGGTACCCTTAATATTTTGTTGCACAACCTTTTGAGGCAATCAAACGATTTCTGTAACTATCAATAAGACTTCTGCACCTCTCAGCAGGTATTTTGGCCCACTCCTCATGAGCAGACTGCTCCAGCTGTCTCAGGTTTGAAGGGTGCCTTCTCCAGACGTCATGTTTTAGCTCCTTCCACAGATGTTCAATAGGATTTAGATCAGGGCTCATAGAAGGCCACTTTAGAATAGTCCAGTGTTTTCCTCTTAACCATTCTTGACTGTGTTTAGCTGTGTGTTTTGGCTCATTATCCTGTTGCAAGACCCATGACCTGCGAATGAGACCAAACTTTCTAACACTGGGCAGCACATTTCTCTCTAGAATACCTTGATAGTCATGAGATTTCATTGTACCCTGCACAGATTCAAGACACTCTGTGCCAGATGCAGCAAAGCAGCCCCAGAACATAACAGAGCCTCCTCCATGTTTCACAGTAGGGACAGTGTTCTTTTCTTGATATGCTTCATTTTTGCGTCTGTGAACATAGAGCTGATGTGCCTTGCCAAAAAGTTCCAGTTTTGTCTCGTCTGTCCATAGGACATTCCCCTAGAAGCTTTGTGGCTTGTCAACATGCAGTTTGACAAATTCCAGTCTGGCTTTTTTCTGATTTGTTTTCAACAATCGTGTCCTCCTTGGTCGTCTCCCATGAAGTCCACTTTGGCTCAAACAGCAACAGATGGTGCGATCTGACACTGATGTACCTTGACCTTGGAGTTCACCTTTCATGTCTTTAGAGGTTGTTCTGGGCTCTTTTGTTACCTTTCGTATTATCCGTCTCTTCCATTTGTCATCAATTTTCCTCCTGCGGCCACATTCAGGGCGGTTGGCTACAGTCCCATGGATCTTAAATTTCTGAATAATATGTGCAACTGTAGTCACAGGAACATCAAGCTTCTTGGAGATGGTCTTATAGCCTTTATCTTTAACATGCTTGTCTATAATTTTCTTACTAATCTCCTGAGACAACTCTCCTTCGCTTCCTCTGGTCCATGTTTAGTGTGGTACACACCATGTGACCAAACAGCACAGTGACTACTTGTAACCCTATAAATAGGCCGACTGACTGATTACAAGTTTGTAGACACCTGTGATGCTAATTAGAGGACATACCTTGATTGAAAATGTCCCTATGGTCACATTATTTGCAGTCTTTTCTAGGGTTACCATCATTTTTGTCCAGGCCTGTTTCATGATTTTATTTTTTTTAATAATTCTGTTGAACCACAGTTCAAAAGCAATGTCTCATTTTCATTGTTTAATTTTCATGGAATTTTCATTTATTATTACTTTTGTCAGATTCAGATTATTTCTGTGGCCATTGTGGGTTTTTCTTTGATTAACCAAGGGGTATCAACAACTTTGTCCACGTGTGTAAAAGGGGGTAGCTTTGAAGGGGAGTGAATGCTTTTTTTTGACACTGTAAGCTCTTCTGCTTCAGATACTCACATACTGGAAGTCTTGAGCATGTAGCTGACTGGACGCTCTTCTTGGTTTTCCAGCAGCCTGAGATTAAAGACATTGGCCAGCAGCTGGCCCTGATCTTCAAGATCTTCAGTCCTCAACATGGCCCGGGTGCATGAGTCAAGAACCTGGAACTTGTCCCCACTAATAACAAGTTGAGTGAATTAGTATCTCCTGCTTTCAGTGCAACAATCATCAATAATTAAATAAATAATCATAATAAATAAATCATTAATCAACTTTCATATATTCTATATTCATTGAATGTAAAGTGTAATATGTCAAGCCCTTTTTTTTTAAAGTTTTGACTATTATTGCGTATAGTTCGTGAAAATCAGAAATTCCGTGTCTCAAGTTATTAGAATATTTCCTAAGATTCATCAAAAAAAGAATGTACAATACAGAAATATCCAGCTTCTGGAGAGTATTTTTATTTATACAAGCAATACTTGGTTCGGGTTGGTGATCAGCCTGTTGCACTGCTGAGGTGTTACTGAAACCCAGGTTGCTTTGAGAGCAGACTTCAGCTTGTCTGTATTTTTGGGTCGAGTGTTTCTCATATTTCTCTTGACAATATCCCACATTGGGTTCTATGAGGTTCAGGTCAGGTGAATTGACTGACGCTTCACTTAATAAAACACAGTGGACCAACACCAGCAGATGACATGGCACCCCAAATCTGTCACTGCCCCAGCCTGACACCCTCTTCCTGCCATCTGCCCCTTTGCCAGTCTGTGTCTCCTCTCTTGGGGCTCTCCGCGCTGCTGGTTAACAGCACGGATGGAGAGCAGCTGCGGTCGGCGCGCACCAGCAGCTCATCTGATAATCATCTGTCAACAATAAAACCTGGTTATGCATGCCACTCAGTGTCCGATCAGACTCCCTGCCAGTTGCACTCTGACGATGGTGCAACCTCCATCCTCTGAACCGCCAGAGCAGCTTGCCCCTGCCTGCCCCAGAAGATCCTCCAGGAGTGAGGACTATTTGAACAGTAACTTACTCAAACTGAATTTCATGCACAAATACTTTGACCCAGTATATTTCATAGCAATGTATTTTTCATGACAAAAATGAAAGAAAAATTAAATAAGTAATATTTCAAGAACTATGACAAATTGTTTCACATTTTACGTTAACCAAAAAAAATTACATGGTAATTTTCGACATGAACTAATCACCTTAACACTGTTTAAATGCAAACTTGTATTCAGTGACTCAAGTTCTGTGAGATCACACAGTGCAAAATCCTGATTTGTTACTCCGCCAAGGAACAGCGAAGTTATGTGATGATCTATCGGCATATGTTTGTTTGTAAATCTGTGAATCTGTTAATCTGTGAATCTGTCTGTCCGTGTGCAAAATTACTCAAAAACGGACCAACAGATTTGGATGAAATTTTCAGGGAAGGTCAGAAATGACACAAGGACCAAGTGATTAAATTTTGGCAGTAATGCGGCTTTTAGTCTGGATCCACGGCTTTGTTAAAGATTTCCCATTGCGAGATACAGCTGTCAGCAGGGCGTCGCTGTAACCATGAGGTGAACACAGGGTCAGTTACCTGCTGACGATCACATGATTGCGACCTACTACAAATTGACTGTGATTTATCAGTTGGAAATCATACAAGGAACAAATGATTACACCGTGGGGTGTTTCTGAGTCCCATAAATTCCCGCCGCCCGCTACATATTTAGGTCACGCAATGTAGCAAACTCCAGACAATGGTGAAGCTCCTGGTGTTTCACAAAGCCTTTATTTGCGTTCAGTCGTCAGCCTTATTTTGAACACAAAGTCACCTTTCTGTCCGTTACTCCTTTCTACACGAAACACCGTAAGAGCTTGTCCCCATTCCAGCTAGGTGCTTATAAGTTTAGACACATCCTTTCCTAGACAGCAACAGCATGGAACCGTTTTCTTTCGTCTTTATGTGAATTTTCGGACTTTTGAACGTCTTCGTTATGTCAAGAAATTGCTTCTTAGATAAACACTTCCTGTACCACTGGAATGGTTACAAAATGAAAGCCCATAGAATTAAAAATATGCCTTCAAAATAAAAGCCTGGAGGGAACAGTTATTTTAACACTAGCAAAACAAAGGCTTGCCAAAAGTGTTGAACTGATCAACAGACCTTTATAAGAGTAATTTACATGCATATCCATATATAATGTGCACATGCATAACACATGCCTGTGCTCAGCACAAGGTCATTTTTTATTAAAGATTTCATCTGTTGGAAATGATACGTCAACTGAGCAGTCTTGGCAGAGTATTGCACTCTCTGAGTGCTTTTCTAGTTTCTTCTACTATCCTAAACTTCATGTTTTCAGAAGCAGCTTTCATGAGCTAAACTTAAACAGACAAAAACTGGATTTTAGTGAAAAACATCTTTCTTTGGAATGATGTTAATGTTCTGTAGTGAAGAGAACATGTAGCTGCAGTAACTGAAATTCTACAGTAGGTGAGCAGGACAAATTGAGAGAGGGAGTGTAGTTCTGGTCACACAGCCAAAATTTGGAAAAGATCATTTTAAGTGGATTTACTGAGGACTGTCCATCTGTTGTATCACTGGTCAAAGGGATGTGGAAGAGAATTTGGCTTGAGGTAACTTTTTGTCAGAGAACTGAAACTAAAACTAAATTACGTAATATTGGAAGTAAAAATTAACACTGGTTATCATTAAGATAAAAAAAAAATTCAACATATTTATAAGAAAACCTGTGAGCAAAAACTGGACATTTTAATTTTCCTAAAGGTTGGGTTACTGTAGAGCTATTGTATTAGACTGGGAAAGTTTTAAATAAAGATATCTAATAAAGTAGCAAGGCAGTGTGAGTGTGAAGAGAAAGAAAGGCATTTTGTTTAAAGGATTTCACAGTAACATCTTATTAAATGCTTACCTGCGCTTGGTGACCAGCAACAGATTGTTAAAAAGAAACAAGTAGACTGGTTGGTAGAGCTTCCGACTTCGCATGGTCCTAGTACTCTTAGGTCCAGCCATCAGCTGCACTTCACCCTTCTTAAGCAACCAGCGGGAGTGGGAAATGATGGGCACAGACTAAAGGGGTTGACAGAAGTCAAAAATGTGATGTATGTTTTAAAACTTCCAAAAAACTGTATTTTCTACTAATCTTTTGTGACCTCTATAACAATCTGAAGGTGCACAGAATCTACAGTGTTGGTTTTAATGTTAATCAACTCTTCCCAGTTATTTTTGAGAGGAACATAGCATAGTAATAAACCTTTGGAAGGGCATTTCATAATAAGCGCTAGTTCAGCCAAGGTGGACAGAATCCCATTTAAAAATTACAAGTAACGGTAAAAAATAGTTAAATACATTAGCAGTCATATGTTTGGATTGATAACTGACTACTACTTATTCAAGGGCTTCACATTTTTTATTTATTTTTTTGCTATTTTCTATATTGTAGAACAAATGCAAAAAAAATACAAACTATAACATACCATGCAGAGATAGTGATAAAAATGTTAAAGATCATATCTTATATTTTAGGTCCTCAAAGCAGTCACTGTTTTCTTTGATAACAGTGTTACTTTCTTATTTTCATGCTTCCAACCAGCTTCATGAGGTAGTCCCTTTCATAACCTATGTTTAAAAGATGAGCAAAGTCTCTGTTCCTGTAAAGTGAAGTCAACTTTGAAGGGCTTTAAACCTGCATTTTTTTTAGCAGCCAGCAGGGGGCAACTACTCTTGGTGGTGTCAGATTGCACAATGGTCTGTGAAGAAATTACCCTGCTTCTACCTTTCTCTGTTTCCTCAGGAAACATTTTCTAATAAGTTTATAATCTCAATCACTAGTTTAAGTTCTACCTCAATAACATAATGTTTATTTTGTAACTGATGGTTCCATTTAGAGTAAAATAGACAATAAAGGACCACTAATAGGGATCAGTCACACTACCTTGTGACTGATCACTATTGTATCAGTGTGCATCCATCACTCGCTTTTAATTTCCACCCTCAAAACACCAAAATGGCAACTGCCAAATATCAAACTTGAATGATGAATGGTCGTCCACAAACCAATGTCCAGTTTATTGTCCTAGCTAATTCTTTTGGTTGCTAAGCAGAATGTTCTGCTTCCTCTGAGCTTGCAACACTATGTCAGTAGCACATTTAACAAACCATTAGCATTATCCAGATTTCTATTCATTTGCACAAACATAAAAATTTCCTAAATTGCCTCTTGTTTTCTTTTCATTGCCATTTGTGTCTTATGGTCACACATTTAATAGAAATGTATTCAAGCTTGCTTTCTTAAAAACAACACAGCTTGCTAGCATAACAAATGCTAAAGCTAGTACAACAATAACTCAGTGATACTTAAAATGAGGGAGACTCTTGACACCACACCACATTCCTCAAGTAATTCACAATAACAAAAACAAAAAATGTTGTAATATCCATGGAAAGTTTTAAAAATCTTTAATTTTGTTCATTGTGTGTTTTTTCTCAGTTTTTTTCTGGAAAATAATTTACATTTAAAATACAAGTGTAGGGAGGTGGAGAAAAAAATTATAACCGCAAGTGTACTGGATGTTGTTCTTATGTTGAGTGCCAGCCAGATAATTACTGGCATTTGATTATTTACAACATCCCCATGTCTGATTTACTACATCAGTGTTTTATTTTTCAAATATTATGGTTATTATTAATACAGGTATATTGTGAAACCCCTTCTTGGCATTGGAAATCCCATTAGGTATGCCTCAATGTGGCATGGAATGTATGACAAGAAAAGCAATTCGTGTCACGCTGGCATCAATTTGGGGTTTTATGTTTTTCCCATGGACATGTGATCAGGAAGAGCCAGGATTTTTAGTGCTAGCCATACAATTACTGGGCATCCAGCTCGACTTCCTCACCTACAGCTGTTCAAAAAATGTAAAAAATTGTAAAATACTGCAAGCACAAAGCCCCCAAATCTGCAGTGCAACATAAAAAACAATAATTTTTGACTTCAGTATAGTTGAAAATGGAAATCAGTAAAACTTAATTTACCTTGGATTTAAACTCCAGTGTTTTTTCAATGCTGATAAGCTCCTCAGTGCGACTCATTTTTCGCACCCCCTCGTTACACTCTTTTACAATCTGGCAAAGACACAATTAGGAACCATTAATCCATAACATTAAAATATTACATGATATTGTTTTATGTATCTCATAATTAGGACTTAATGTTGTAGAATGTGTGAAATATACAATCCACATTGTCCACCACAACATGGTCCATGTGGAAAGAAATTATGCATGTAAAACAAAAAATGGATGTATACTGCAGCAAATATAAGTACAAGAATTTCATCACAAATCCTTACTAACAGTACTATGGTGTGTTTGATGTTGCCATGAAAATATTCAGTGTTTTTTGTATGACTATGTCTTTGTGCCATTCTTATCTTTTTTTGCAATTGCTACAGTGAATTTTAGATGGTGGTCTCATGTTGGCTGTACATAAAAATGATAACCAATAGAGCAATGTCCTTTTTGAATCCTTTGCCCTTACCGGCTTGACTCATATTTCTTTGATTGCACTGGAGGAATGTTTTGACATCATGCCTTGGGAAAATCTGAGCCTTGTTCTGTGGTCATTGTTTTACTCCAGCTTCCTGTGTCACACCCATTCTGTGAAACAGAAAGCATGGCTGCACTATGGCTGCACTACACTATCACTCTGCGATAGAGGAAAATGTGGCTTGTTAGTATTTCATTAAACCAAACACAGTTGTCATGGAAAGGGCTAACTAAAGGATGCAGCTTCAGTGTTCCCTCAAAATAGTGACAGATGAAATTGTTGTAGTGGAACATTTGCATGCAGAGAGACAAGCACTGCGATTTAAATAGATAGTCCACTAAAAAAAAGAAGCACAGCTGCATGATCCACATCCTCTGCCAAATGATAACTTGCAGATACCAGAAAGAAAAGACAAAACCAATTAAATTGATCAGTGTTTATATCCACATCTTACGTCCACTGAGTCAGACTACCCTATAGACTCACCAGATATCCTCAGACTGCCATTCTACTCCCAGTAAGCTTCAAATTCTCCCAATTAGCCCTTGTATACACATTTGTTCCACATGCAGTCCTCATGCAGTTTGCGTGTTATGTGTGCCTAAGCTCCCCAGCCATAGTTTTTGCTTGTTTTCTTCTTTTTTAGCAAAACCACATTTGGCCTGTTTATAGATCTCAATCTCTGCCTTTTGGGGTTCCTATCACCACATGCCTCCTTTGCGTTCCATTTGCTCTTTGCCTGCTGTGGTTTCCAGTTCACTGCCCTCCTTGCATCCTGCCCTGAACCCAAGTATCCATCTTACTCTCCTGTTCTTGAATAGTGCTTACCTGCTCCAGTTGTTGATGTGCTTTGATGGCATTTGCTTCCCTCTCAGTGTTTTCCTCAGCTTTTTTCAGGATATTCTGTGGAGAGAAACAATGCCAAATACCGTGGAAAGCTTCTACAGTGGCATCATGCCACTATTGATTACTGCTAATATGACATGTAAAACATATTGCAAAACATACCACCAGATTTTGACATTTTATTGTACAGTGTGTATTCGTTTTAACTTTTCTTGGTTCACTCACTTGTACAAGCAGTTTGAGTCTTGTGATCCTCTGGAAAGGAAGGATGAGGAAAGAGGTAAAGGACAGTCCCCTGACACGTGGATGGTTCTCCAGTGCAGCCATGGCTTCCCGAAACGCCTGGTTTCCCTCTCTGGACACACAGTCATAGTAAGACAACACAATTGTCATGCCCTCTCTTCTACCTCCAGCCCTGCCTAGTTGGCACCACTCCCTCTCTCTCTTGCTCTGTTATTGGGTATAATTGTGGCTTGCTGCTGTGTGACCTAATTACAGGACTGAGGATGAAAACTACACATACAGGAAAAGGGGATTTACAGAGAATAATCAGTCTTGAACAGATGAGTTTTGAGTCTGGATTTGAAAAGAGGCAGAAAGTCAGTGTTAATGTGCAGATGTCCAGTGGGAGAGAGTTCCAGAGTTTGGGAGCAGAGCAGCTGAAATCCCTGCTCCCCATGGCGCCCAGCACCATGGGGAGCAGGGATGGGGAGCAGGGGCACTGTGAGGTGGATAGAGGAAGAGGATCTGAGAGAGCGGGTGGAGGAGGCCATGCAAATGAGATCATATAGATTGAAAGGGGCGAGGATGTGGATTGCCTCGAATGTATACAGGAGGATTTTGAAATCGATTCTGAATCACCATTTCCTCCAATAAAGAACCAGTTAAAGACCACATTCTCCTCCAGAACATAGACTCAACTACCAGTCAAGCTCAGGCTCTTGTGAACGTTCTGCCAGTTTGTTGCTGATTTGTTGCTAGCAATTACTTGTTCTACTGCCACTTCTGTGGCCTGCCCTCTTCCTTCTCTTCCTTCTGCCTCCCTGATACACATATACCTTGGTAAGGCTTAGTCCAGATCTGCTCAGCCCTTACTCCCACTTACAAACATTGTACATTGACAGAAGATGGCAGGATTTGTCCTTGGTTTTGTTTTTTGTTTTTTTATTATTGTTGTTTTGTTTTTTATGTAATAGACCCTGGAAGTCTGAATCTGTGTTGTACAGGTGAAATAGTTCAGCCAGGGGTTTGACTGCTTATTTCACTAATGTCTCTTCCAGCACATTATAAAAACACCATATGGACATGTTTATGAGGGGATAAACTTAATTTTCACTGGAGAAATCTTTAAACCTGGTGTATAATTTTGTTTCTCAAATCACATTTAAAAACCACAGATATTTACTGTAAAAGAGCACTTTTGCGTTTTGATATGTCTGGAAATCAGTGCTAGAACACTGCCCTGCAGTGTGTGGGAAAATCATCTTGTCACTCAGGTATGTGTGGTTGATCAAGGACATTGGCATTATATTCTTAGTCAACCACACCCTGCACATTATATTTGTCATGATCAAAACCAACCTGTTCTCTCCTGAAAAGAGACAGGGTGGCAACATTCACAGACATAAACAAAGAGCTACATTTGGCTGTAGTTTTCTAAGATGTTTTTTTTTGGGGGGGGGGGTTTTTGGTTTTTTAAAAATCACAATATCTTTTGATTAATATCTTTGATTAGACATTCATCAATGAGAAATTACTCACAAAATATTCCAAAAATAACTCCTAGTGCAAGATGATCTACATAATAACATGCATTTAAGAAATATAGTACTTACAAAATGCGTCTGTAGTTCTTCTCTTGGTACACCTGGTTTATGACATATTTAATGAACACACTGAAGTGTTCTACTGCATGGTAACAAACAATGTCGCAAACATCAGAAATCAAAATAGACTCCTCAATTCGGTGCTCAAGATCCATCAAGAACCTGAAAAATAAGAAAACATTCCCCAGAGATTCAATGCAAATGTACACCTTTACAGATCTTTGCATGCATTTACAGATTTTTGTATGCACTGACAAATGTTATTACATGTACAACTTTTAATACAAATTAACAGGTTTTTTACACATTTGAAAACCTAATTTACAGTCTCACAAATTTGAAAAGGCATTTGCAGATTGTCAGTATGCATTTACAAATTATTTTACACATTTACAAATCTCACTATGGACACACAAATTGACATACAGACACGCAACTCTCCATACACATTTCCAATTTCCAAACAAATTTACAAATAATTTTGCTACAACAATACCCCCATACAAAAGCTGCTGGATGGAAACTTCAAAGTTGAAGTGTAAATTTCATTTGTACAATAATTTGTAGTAACCAAGACCCTTTCCTACCTTTCACTGGCTTTCATGACTTCCTCAATGTTGGAGAATAGAAAATGCATGTCGGATTGGCTGAGGGTGTGGATTAAAACTGGGTTACGTAGGAAGTGCGTCTCTAAAATTTCCAAACTCTTGTAGTAGGATGCTTCTGAGGTAACGAGCTCAAACATGGCCTGAAAAGAAAAATAAATCATAAGGCCACATTAGCACATCCACCAGTTCATATGATGGCAATAATGTTCTGCTGCAGAGCGGATTAAACCATGTATAGTTCTCACTGAAAAAATTTACCTTCCTTCAAAGTTTTCTTCTTTTATTGCTTTTCAACACTGAATAATGGTCAATTTAATTAGTCTTTTTGAAACAAGAATTTACAATAAAAAAAAGACTTTCATTTCAAAGTGAAAACAGATTTGTACAAAGTAATGTCAGGTCATCTAAAAATATAAAATGTAAAACAAGTGACGTATCCACCCCCTTTAAAGTGACTCATCTAATTCAAAACGTGTAGTCATATGGTGATATAAGTCATAGAGTTACTGAAATGCAGATCGTCTGAGGTCAGTGAATGTGTCTCAGTGATTATAATACAAAGACACCTGTATCTGGAAGGTCCAGTCACTGATGGATCAGTACTCCTGACTATGACTCCACCATGAAGACATAAGAGCACTTCAAACAACTCAATGAAAAGGTTATTGAAAAGCATAAGTCAGGAGATGTCAAAAAAATGTCAAAGTTACTGATAATCCTTTGGAGTACAATTTATTTTATCATTAAGAAATTGAAGGAATATGGTACATGCATAAATCTGCCTAGTGCAGGCCATCCTCAGAAACTGAGTGACTGTGCAAGAAAGAGACTTTTGAGGGAGGCCAGCAAGACACTTCTGACTCCTCTGAAGGAGTTATCCAATGACTTGGAAATTGTATCCATCATCTGAGTCATGCTTTTCTGTAACCTGGTGGGCCTTTGTTTAGTCATCCGATGACCTACATGTGGAATTTTGCTCACATGATAACAAGTGGGCCTGAAATATATGACCATTTATATAATATATATAAATATAGTACGCATCCAAAATTGTACAGAAATGGTAAAATCAGACTGGACTAAAAGTTTTAAACTGGCCTTCCCAAAATTATACCACATAAAGAACCTGTGAAATGTGCTGAAGAAGCAGGTCTTTTTTTATTGTTACTGAACTTTTTATTTAACTTTTTGCACACCATTCGCCATGTTGTGTCCTGGTCATATCACATAAGACAGAGACACACTGGTGAATATTGGTTCATCACCATATTCTCGGACTTTTACTGCCGATGCGTCCTGGCCCAGCAAGATCCTGCGGGGCCACCCTAACAACAAAGGACGCCGGCAGCATAACAGGCCCCGGGGGAAACGAGATGGCATTAGGAACAGGCTGAAGCTGCGAGCACACCGACCACCACTACCTAGTATCCTGCTCACAAACATCCAGTCCATGGACAACAAGCTGGACGAGCTCAGAGCCAGGATACGGTACCAGAGGGACACAAGAGACTGCAACATCATCTGTCTCACGGAGACATGACTGTCCCCCATGATCCCGGACCATGTCGTTCAACCAGCGGAGTTCTTCACAGTTCGCCATATGGACAGAAAGGCTGAGTCGGGAATGTCTAAAGGTGGGGGTGTCTGTCTCATGACCAACAATAACTGGTGCAGAGATGTTGTTTATCTCTCAAAGTCCTGCTCACCCAACCTGGAACTTTTAACCATCAAATGTTGGCCTTTCTACTTCCCTCGGGAATTGACCTCCATCATTCTCAGCGCCGTCTACATTCACCCGCAGGCGGACACGGACACTGCATTAGCCGAGCTACATGCGGTTATCTCCAGCTACCAGGCTAACCACTGGGAAGCTGCCCTCATCGTGGCTGGGGATTTTAACAGTGCCAACCTGAGGAAGGTGATGCCGGAACTTCGTCAGCACATCACTTTCCGCACTAGAGGAGACCGAACTTTGGACCACTGTTATTCTCCCTTCAGAGACAGCTATGCAGCAAAGACTCAACAACCATTCGGCAGGTCAGACCACTCCTCCGTTCTCCTTCTTCCAAGGTACAAGCAGTGGCTGAAGCCAACAGCCCCAGTGGAGAGAGAAATTATGTGTTGGTCTGACCAATCAGAGGCCGCCCTGCAGGACACCTTGGAGACAGCAGACTGGGAAGTGTTCTAGCACAGCTCTGGGGTGATGACGCCAGCATGTTTACGGAGATGGTTGTGAGATTTATTGGGAAACGAGTGGAGGACACCATCCCCAAAAGGACTATCAGGGAGTTTCCCAACCAAAAGTCATGGATGAACAAAAGCATCCACGACGCTCTGAAGTCCCGCACAGCCGTCTACAACACGGAGAGGAGGAGACACACACCATGACGGAGCATGTCGCGAGGCTGATGTTTCAACACGTGAATACCAAGAAGGCTGCAGGACTTGACGATATAATAGGCCGTGTCCTGAAAGCCTGTGCCAACCAGCTAGCCTCTCACTCTCCCAGTACATCATCCCCAGGTGCTTTCAGCAGTCGTCATTGTTCCAGTCCCCAAAAAAGCCAAGCCCAGCTGGCTTAATGACTACCGGCCCATTGCCCTTACCTCTGTGGTGATGAAATGTTTTGAAAGACTGGTTCGACGCTTCATCACCTCCTCCCTACCTGCCTCCCTGGACCCCCTACAATTTGCATACCGGCCCAATAGATCCACAGAGGATGCTATCAAACACCTGCTACACACAACCCTGGCCCACCTGGACACTAGGAAGGAGAATTATGTGTGAATGCTCTTCGTGGACTTCAGTTCAGCATTCAACACCATAATCCTCTCCAGACTGGTCACTAAGCTGCAGGACCTCGGACTCACCTCCTCCTTGTGCAAGTGGGTCTACAGCTTTTTGACCAGCAGACCACAGGTGGTTCGAGGAGGAAAACACCTGTCTCACTCATGCACCCTGAACATCGGTGCCTCCCAGGGCTGTGTGCTGAGCCCTCTGCTGTACTCACTGTACACTAATGACTGTTTGTCCACATCAGACTCTACCATCATCATTAAGTTTGCTGACGACACAGCAGTGGTGGGTCTGATCTCCAACAACAACAACAAGAAGGAGGACTTTCTGATGGAGATCACCCACCTGGAGGACTGGTGCAGAGACAACAGCCTCTTCCAGAACGTCAACAAGACCAAGGAGCTGATTGTGGTATACAGCAAGAAGCAGCAGAGAGCATACCACCCACTCAGGATCAGCGGGACAGAGGTGGAGAGAGTGGAGAGCTTCAAGTACCTGGGTGTTAACATCACACAGGACCTGACATGGTCCGGTGACATCAGCACCCTGGTGAAGAAAGCTCGACAGCGTCTCTACCACCTCAAATGCCTGAGGGACTTTAATCTCCCTCTCAAGGTGCTCAGGTACTTTTACACCTGCACCATTGAGAGTGTTTTGGCTGGGAGTATCACCACTTGGATGGGCAGCAGCACCCAGCAGGACTTCTTGGCTCTGAGAAGGGTGGTCTGCTCAGCTGAGCACACCATCAGAACCACCCTCCCCAACCTGCAGGACATTTACAACAAACACTGCAGGTTAAGGGCCAGGAAGATTGCTAGTGAGCCCACCCACCCCAGCCACAGACTATTCTCTCTAATGCCGTCAGGGCGGCATTACCTCTGCCTGAAGACAAACACAGAGAGGATGAGGAGGAGCTTCTTCCCACAGGCTGTTCACCTGCTGAACCTGAAACAGTAGACTCAATAGACAATCAACCTGCAAACTGTGTTCAATATCCATTCACTTTCACCTTGTATATATATTATTTGCACTATTTCACATTGATTTATGTATTTATTTTGCTAATTTCTATCTGTATATATGTATCCTACTGCTTCCAGTTGCCTATTTCCAACAATCTACTCTGCATCGCCCTTACTATACTTGATGTGCTCATCTATACACTGTTTGCATCTTAATACCAGCTATATATGTATTATATATAATGCCAGAGCCTTACACCATAACAGTAAACTTAGGAATCAGTTTCAGTGTTGGTTTGTACTTGGATGTATCATTTATGTTACTCTCGCATGTATCCCTATGTGTGTTCTATGTTTCCTTGTCCCCCACCCCCTCTTCTCCCATCCCTGCCCCCTCACCCCCCACCCTCCACCAATTCCCCAACCCCCTCCCCCACCCCCTCTACCTCAGTCCCTCTCAACCCAGCCGGCCAGTGGCAGATGGGTCCCCTCATATGAGCTGCATTCTGCTCAAGATTTCTTCCATTAAAAGGGAGAAAATGATGATCACCGTTATTCACTTCACTTGTAAGTGGTTTTAATGTTGCAGCCGATCGGTGTATAGTGACTAATATCTGTATCCATCCAAAAAAAAAAACTACAGCCTCACAAAATTGCTCACCTCTTGCATGATGATTTCTTTATGTGGTAGCTGGGCGAGTAAGCCACTGGCCTGCACAGCTTCCAGGTTTTGCCACAAGCTCAGTGACTGAGCGCTGTTCCTCAGTTGCAGTTGTAGCACTGGTGGAGATATTACACCAGACCCTGCCACCACAGACCCTGCCTTAACCCCAGGAGAGAGGTTCTCACGCTGCCGCCGTTGTTCAATCTCCTGCTGCTTGGAGGTGTCCCGGTATTCCTGGTACAGGAAAGCTGGAGGGTCAAAAGACAATAACAACAACTTCAGTTGTTCTTGTCTGTATTTAGTTGTTGGTCACTTGCATCTTGGAGGCTCTACGTGCCCAAAGCACACTGTGGGTACGACCTGAAGTGCAAAAGTACGCTTGGGGTCACAAATAGTATGATTAAACAGAGGACTAGCAGAGGAGCATGACAGGGATCACTAAAAAATCTGTAACATTTTCTGTGTAAACAGGGCATGAGTGACATCTTCACATTTTAGGCACAATTTTAAGGAGGGCTAGCTTCTGTTCTACTACGTGACCTTGTTTAATCAAGTCCTTAATTTGTCTATTTACCTTTCTGTTTACACCTGAATTTGGAGAATGTTGCACTATGTGAAGTGATATTTGCTATTTTGCCTTGCATCTATATTGTATAATATACATTCTGAAGGACTGATCAAGCTAGAAGAAAATTTTGGAACAAAAGTAAAAAGGGGCATGCTGCATTAGTCAATAATGTCAGCACTGCATTTTAGGTACAAGAATGTCAGTATTTAACATATCTGAAATGGGATTTCTTCACCATAGGGTGTGAGGGGGAAAGAGCCAGCTTGACAAGTGGAACAGATTCTGGGCCAGAAGTGGATTGGACTTCAATTCTCTGTCATGATGCAGTCAGTGTGGAGGTGGGAGAACCACACAGATATTGTGTCTTTTACTAAGTTTCAGGTGGGATGAAAGTTTGTTGATACAGAAGGTGACTTTGAACAACAGGGGCCTGTTGCATAATCTTCCTCAGTCATATACTGCAGATTGCTTTGGTGGGCGTAGAACTGGACTGAGAATTACATAAGAGAGCAGGAGAGGCACACAGAAAAAATGCACAGGTTGGAGAGAGAGAGAGAAACAGTACATATATCTGTAAATGACTGACAATATTGTTGCACTTCTTAGTCAGCTCTGAGTCTTCCTGGTCTTATGTTAAGCTACTGAACTGTTTTCCCTAGGTAAGGTGCCATCGAGTGAATTACACTATACTGAGTAGTCTGTCAACACAGTCAGTTTCATGATGAACAAGTCAGACCTGCAATCACAGACATGGCTGTACTGAAGTCTTATCAAGCGTATTTGGGGTTAATAAACTGCTTTTAAGAAATCTTTTTGCATGTGTTGCATATGTGACTATCTGCATCTTACCAATGCTCAGTCTTAGTCATAATATATTCAGAAATAAAAGATGATTAACTTGCAACAGCTCTGGAGGTGGTAAAAGTGGGTGGAATATTATGCTCTATTCTTACACTTCGACAAGCTCACCAATGTTTTTGACGATTTTCAGGCTGTGGCCTTCTCCATTGCTCAGCAACCTGGAAAGAAAACAAGGACATACATGTTTGGACTGAAATATATTTATATGTATTACACTTTATTATGCATTCCTCATTACACTATTTAAAATCTTTGAATTCATATGAATACAGATAAATAACATGAATTCTCTACAATCGTCTCCATTAAATCCAACAGAGTGAACTCACGGACTGGGATTACTCTTTGAATCATTCAATGGAAATATAAAATCATCCATTTGAGCCTCTTCACAATCACTCTGTAGTCACTATTCAGTCATTCTGATCTTTCCTTCACCTACTGATAATGCGCAAGGTATGTATAATTTTATTTTGCACAAGCTGAAGCACTGAAACCATTACTCATTTTTTTTGTCTGTTTTGTGCTTTAAATCTACTATTAACCGCATTGAGTATCCCACAGTTTAAGATGTTAAATTTATGCTTCACTCATCTCCAATTCAAATGTAATGTGGTCTGACCTGATGTTGATGTTATCCCGGTCTGGTCCATCAGAACTGGGCTGCTGTGAGTTCATGGTTCTCCCTCTGATCTCCTTTACAGTGCAAGCTGCAGCTGTTTGCTCAGAAAGCTTTTTTATCTCTTTGCTATGAATGATGTGAGTGCGGTAAGTGATCATGTCAGCTGTAAAATCTCCGTGCTGGCTGTTGAAAGCAGCAGATATGTCCGCACTCCTCCCTCCTCCCACTCCTCCTCTTCTCCTATCCACAGCACCAGTGTTGTACAGAGCATGTCTGCTGCTGGCCTCCCCATTGCTTGGCAACACAGCTCTGGAATGATGGAGCTGTGGCGAGCGCTGAGGGCTACATTTAACAACAACAACAAATCACCTTAGAAACACATATATAGCAGCTATCTTCAACATTATCTGAAATTCTTCAAATATTTACCATGTATATGTGTCTATTTAGTCATCCATCACTGAAAAATATCAGTCAAATGTTTTGACACACCTGCTCATTTAATGCTATCTATGTGTACGACATTCCTGATGATAACAAAACTATGAAATAAGACAATGGAATTATGTAGTGAGGGGAAAAATGTATCAACAGCCCTAAATATGTTTCATATTTCATATTTCTCAAAGCAACCATTGTTTGCTTTAATAACGCCTCTGCACACTATTCCCACATATGCTGAGCACTTATTGGCTGCTTTCCTCCACTTTGCAGCAGTGGTAGCACCAGACATTTTTTGTAAAGGTGGCCAAACATGGCGACTAAAAATCATCAGCATGTCCTGTTATTCAGCATTGACTTCACATGTTTTCATATTCTATAAAACATCAAGCCATAAATTATTTTTTGTTTTTATTTTTAACAAAGTTGTATTTACAGATGGGATGCTTGAAAAGAAAATGTGACAATAAACTGAGGAATTCAGCTTAGATTGTGAGGAGCATTTGTTTTTTCACAGGACAACATGCACGACACTTAACTGAAGAGAGAAGCTGAAACCTGAGATGGACCGAGTTCCCTTTAAAGAACAAGTCAAGAACTAATTTTAGCGGGAGGTAGCCGAAGCCACTGTGAAGTGCATGTCGACAGGAGTGATTGCTGTAGTCAGCCATAAACTGGTTACCTTAGCTTCACTATTACAGCTATCCAAATGTTATATACTGCAATTGCTAGTTTAAAAGAAAGGACATAAAGACCCAGTTCATGCAACATTATGACAGTCTCTCTCTCTCTCTCTCCCTGTCCCCTCATCACTGCATTGTTGGTACGGATAGTGGCAAGCTGTGACTGTAACAGTTTCATTTGTTTATTAAATTTCCCTAGGAATGTCCCAGTCAAGTTATTTCACCCCTCATCCAGTCTGAGTCATTTACAGAGATAATACTTTCTCCAGTTTTAGGGACATGACATTGTGTATCCAAAATTTAAAAGGCTATGACAGAGAGGATATCTGCAGGAGGAGAATTGTTTTGCATGCAGTTGAAAAATGAAGACAATTCCATTGGTCTAAATATTTTCTGTTGATATTCCAAAAATGGCTATGTCAGAGTTTATAAAAATTAAAGCTGTATTATTTCAGAAATTAACTTGAAGGATGACTTTAAAAACCTAAGTAATTTGGGACACAACCAGAACACATGCATTAGATCACATGGGGAGAGTAAGCATCTTTATACTCCATCTATATACAGCGCATATAATCCATCTTAATTCTTCTCTTGTCACCTGATCTGTTCAGTAATCCCACTTTGTCTGTGTGCCTCATGTCTGCAACTTGCCAGCCTTGGCTCACCTCTCCTCAACTACCAAGCCAGCCGTTTCCACTCTTTACTTCACAATGCAACCAACCAGTCGCGGTCTCAGCCCTGCCATGCTCTCTCTGCTGTCCTTTGTCTGCTAGCCCAATGTCTCCTAATCATATTCAGCCTCAGCCGCCATTAAACTGTCCACTCCACCAAATTCCTCCTCAACATTACATAATAAATCCTGTTGAAATCATCTCTCTGTCTGTTCTGATTGCTGCTTTTTCAGATCCTAACGGAATGGTGAACAATGCTTTAAAAGATTTTCTCAACCAGTTTGTATTTGCCACTACCATTTATTGTTTGGACTAATCATAAAAAACTTGCCTATATATCGAAAATGCTAAACATCTCAACTCCCATCAATCATGCTGCAAGCTCTGGAAAATCCTTTCCCATCCCTCAACTGTTATGCTCCCTTGATGCCACATCATTCTCAGTTTCGTCACTGGGCCACCTCTCTCCCAAGCTAATACAACCATCCCAACCATAGTTGACAATTTTTTTGCATAGCTGTCCACTTCGTGGCACTTCAAAGCTCCTTTCTAACTGAGACTACTGAGCTCCTGGTTCTCCACGTTTTTCATCTTCATGGCAATCTGTTTCTGGCTGAGGGCCTCAGTTATACCACAGGAAGACATTTTGTAAAGCCTTGGCCGCAACAGTGAGTCTGTCTTCCAGCTTCCATCCCCACACCAAGATCTGAATGTCACTGCCACCAACCCCTCTCTCTGGAGCAACCATTTGGCCTCAGTTGAGTATACCTACTTGGGATCAACGGATATCGACTTTTTATGGGCCAAAGTCAATATCCGTAATTATCAGTTAAGATAGGCCAATAACCAATATTTGGAATCGTTATACATTAAAAGTTATTTATGAATAGCAAGTGATAGCAGGGAATGTGTCTTTCTAACTAGGTTTTTCAATTATGAGAATTGCTGTTACTAAATAACTACATACACACATTAAATATTATATATATATACAGCATGTGATAGCAAGGAACCTGTCAGTCATTACTAGACAACTACAATCATAAAGAGTACTTTTGCTGAATTTATACAAATATGCACAAAATATTATATGTTAAAAGTGTGTGATAGCAGGTAACCTGTCATTTTAGGAAGCTAAGCGTCTTTATTATTAAGGACTACTGTATATACTGTGTACTGAATAGTTCCAGTAGAAATAGGAATGATGACATTTGAGTATTATGATGCTAAGATGAGCATCTTAACGTCAAATGATAGACATCAATAAGTTTTTCTCCTGTATTTGTGCCTCCTGTTCTTCTCTCTTTTGTTAATCTTCTCTATTCCATCACTTTTATTGCCCACTAAGGTTTATATCTTAAATCATATTAATTACTGCTTTCCAGACTGTTTCAGGGTAATCTACGGCTATTGCCTAATTTAGCTGCTAGACATTAGCAGAAGTATTAGCCTGGCTTTTTTTAATGGGTCACACAGGGTAACCTGCATTTTCTTCATGTAGTTGAATAAATTGTTGACATAAGAAATACGGATAGACAAATTCTATTTGCAGTAAACACATTCACTTGTACCTGTTAGCTTGTCTTAAAGTAGTAAAGCAATTATTATATCACAGTGCTGGTTCTTGAACCTCTCGGACTCTTCTTCTTGAGCTGAACTCTTCTGATAAGAACTGAATATATGGCGACACTGCTGTTTCGTTCGCAAAGAAATAACTGTCAAAGAGACTGGACAGATTTGTGTGCTTATCACAGACATGATATGATATTTGAAAGCATTAAGTATGAATTATGAAAGTGGTGTGTGCAGTGTTTAAACTGCACTGTATGTGCTTGTTTGTTTTCTGGGTGTGTTTATGTTCAGTGATAGGGTTGGGCAATGAAGGCATGCTGACTTACCATCTAGCCTCTGGCAATAAAGGTGACTTGTGGGGTAAAGGAACATTAGAGACTCCTGCAATGCTGGATGGACTGTGGTCTGAACCAGACCTGGTAGAGCCTGGACAGAGGAAATTAAAGTGCAGTTAATATCTCTGCATTTCCAGTCACTTATTGCAGATAGTGGCAGGGTTTCTCTCAAACACACACGCATACACACACACACACACACAAACACACCTGACTGAACACACATGAACCATGCTATTGTTAAAAAATAATAGACAATGCACAAGCCTGCTGCTTCTGTGCAATGTAGCATTTTTAATAACTGCATTGGCTGTATTTGATAACTCTGACATGGAACAGACACTTACGACCAATCAGATGATACTCTTTTTTTTTTTTTTTTTTGGGCTATGCACTATTTTAATGTAAAAGCCAACTACTATATACAAGAATATCATAATGCCAGCTTTGTGGCTCTGTAACTATGTAAATCCCACTGTTAAAGTGGGGATTTGTCACGTGAATGCCATTTCCTGAGTATTTGCTGAATTTATTGATCCTGTCATTTTTGGGTGAAAGGTCTACCTAGTCACGATCCTTGTATCAAGGGCAACACACATAGCACGTATGACACATTATGTGACACACGTGACACAAACAGGGAGTGGTAACTAAACCTAGGTACAGTATTAAATGCATGAGTCCTTTAATTTGTGACACTTGAAGTAAATTTGAAGGTCTAAAACTTCCAAAGTGAGCTACCAACTAGTCAACAAACACTCCATAGTGCTCCAAGACCACGAGCAAGGCTAATGCTATCAAACACCATTTCTGCTGACAGTCACGTTCATGCAAAAACAAAAATGAAAAAAGGAAGGTCTGTTCCATCTGAGCCCTTTTGAAGACAGACTGCCCCCATATCCTTCACTTGCATCCACTGCCAGCATGAATGGTTGATTGCACAGAAGTGCCACAAGCATTTGGGGTATTAAAAAGAAGGTGTTTTGTTTACTAAAAAGCAGATTAGCAGGTAGCAGTCAACTTAAAGCTCACCTCTGGACTCATTAGATCAGTTAAATGTGCAGCTGCAGGTAAAAAGTTGTTTTGTACAATGCGAGCTCAGTTTACATGGTTCGAACAAGGAAAGACCACAATAGCCTTGCTTCCACTAAATGACCAAACACCTTATGCAAATGCTTAGAATGTTTAGCCAGTGACTCGGGAAACACAACTAAGTTTTCAAGATATGCCTCCCAAAAACGCAGACACAGTAGTAATGACATTCTTACAACTGCGGTCGTATGTGCATAGTCTTTTTCTGTGTTATGTGTGTGCTTCTTTCCTTGTATCTATGCAATATTCAAATAGGGCTGCACCGTACCGCCTACAAAGACTGGCTGCCGGGGTGTCTGGTCAACGCGGGATTGGTTGAACTGCTGGCAAAAAGCAGTACATTAGGTCGAGGGATGACATCGCCACAAGGTCTGAGGGGCGTGCCCTCCGTCACCTGATTCCCAACTAGCACTCAAAACTAGAGCATAGTGTGTGCTCTGTATTGTCGAAGTCAGTTGCTGTGGTAATGTATGATAGGAGTGAGCTGCAACTTTTGTTAAACCTTGTTTCTCCTGCGTAAGTTAAGTAGAGAGGTAAGACTGTGTTCATTTTCTAAATTTTATTTGTAAGGTATGTCTTACTCTGAAGAACAGTATGGGTTTTGTTTGTTATTTTGGCCTTGGGCTCACTCCGAAGTGAATCTACACATTACCACTGGTTCGCTTTTCAACCACATCCTTTGTTTGTCACATTTCCTTTACTGTAAATAAATCAATCATTTGCTGAGAAAATGTGTTTTGTGGCTGCTTGGGACAAGTGAAGGATGGAGTTTCATGTTGCATTTGAGCAACCTCTAGGCTGGGCACAACAACATTCACCAAATGTTTAAAAATGGCTAGCCCTTTATACATGCCAAAGACCATTATCTTATACTAAGGAAAATTGTAAGGTGTTTGAATGCAGATATTGTTTTCATTTTTTCTTTCAAGACACTTTCAGTTTAGGGTAACTGTCAAGTTTTATTGCACCATTCACTTTTCTAAAGTCTATACTGAAAACAATTTTGACCATTGACTTTATCTGCTAACAAACATGAGGAACTCCATGCTGCACAATATACTCCTCATGTTTCTTAGGGCAATAGTGTTTGTTTAGAAAATAAGGATGATGTTTAATAGGCTCTGAGGTGCCTACCTCAATATCATACTTTAAAGTATGTTTCTGAGAAGGTATATTAGTAAATCTTGACAGATCCTTGGACCCTTTATCTACCAAAAGGCCAATGGAGCTCTGAGGTTTTAGCATTGGGCAAGCCACAACAGCTACAGCAGCCACACTTGCTTTGGGACTAGATACAACCTCGGACAACATGTAATTTCAATAAAGATATTTTCGCAGTACATTTTCAAAACATGGCAAGACCACAAAGTGCAAATATAGCCATAGATTATATATAAAGATCGGTGGAACCTCTCGATCTGAAAAGTGAAGCTACTGCACAAGTGACTGAAATGTGCATTCTGTCTAACCACCAGCAGGGAGCAAGTCCACTGGTTGTAAACAGCATTTTCTTAATAAATTTATGATCTCAATCTCTAGTTTCCAGTCTCTGTCAATACAGCACGAGGTTTCTTTTGTAAATAATGATCCTATTTCTCTGTGATGGTCATGGGGAAGACATTGACAGTCTCACACACTGTATCACAGACTACAGCCTATCCTGTACAGACACACTGCAGACTAGTTGAACACCTGTCCAACATGAGCTTGAGACTGGAGAGAGTACCACAGCTGTGGAAAACATTGTGCTTGGTTCCAGTGTCGAAGACCCCTCATCCCAAGGACTTCGGCAGCTATTTTATTTTATTTTATTTATATATATATATATATATATATATATATATATATATATATATATATATATATATATATATATATATATATATATATATATATATATATATATATATACATATATATATATATATATATATATATACATATATATATATATATATATATATATATATATATATATATATATATATATATATATACATACACATATATATATATATATATATACATATATATATATATATATATATATATATATATATATATATATACATGTATGTGTGTGTGTGTGTGTGTCATGTACCTCCTCAACAGATGCTTTCCTCACCTGGAGAAAGCTGGGAGCACTGTAAGAATATTGTTTTTTAACTTCTCAAGTGCTTTTAATACCATCCAACCCACACTTCTAAGGGACAAGCTGGAGCACACAAGGGTGGACAACCAGCTCATGGCTTGGAATATAGACTACCTCACCAACCACCCACCACCCACAGTAGGTGAGGTTACAGGACTGTCTATCCAACATGGTTGTCTACAGTGCAGAAGCGTTACAGGGAACAATCCTGACTCCTTTCCTCTTTACCCTGTCTCCTGCAGACTTCACATACAGTTCAGCCAACGGTCATCTGCAGAAGTCCTCTGACATCTCTGCGCTTGCCGGTCTTATCACAGATGGGAATGACAGGGAATATTGAGAACTGACCCACAGCTTTGTGGACTGGTGCCAGCAGAACCGTCTCCAGATCAATGCAGGGAAAACCAAAGAACTGGTGGTGGAATTCTTCAGGTCCAAACCCATTCAGCAAATACCAGTGAACATCCAGGGAATGGACACTGAGATGGTGACATCTTATAAGTACCTGGGTGTTCATCTGAACAATAAACTGGACTGATGGGACAATATCAATGCACTCTGCAAAAAAGGACAGAGCAGACATTATCTGCTGATGGAGGTCTTTTGGAGTGCAGAGAGTGACACCGACTGAGGTCCTTTTTTGAATCTGTGATGGCATCAGCCATCTTCTTTGCTGTGGTATGCTAGAGCAGCAGCATTTCTGCAGCAGACAGGAGACTGAACAACTGGTGAAGTAGGCCAACTCTGTCCTGTGATGCCCCCTTGATCTGGTGGAGGTGGTGGGAAACAGGAGGATGATTGCTAAGCTATAATCTATGTTGGAGAACATGTGCCAACCCCTACAGGAGACATCACTGGGCAGCTCCTTCAGTGACAGGCTGCTTCACCCATGGTGTGTGACTGACAGATACCACAGGTCCGTCCTACCTGTTGCTGTTAGACCGTACAACCAGCTGTGGTTCCACTAGACCATACACAGAAAAAGTGTCATACATCATACAATTTGTGCAGTATTAATATTTATGTCAATATTTCCATTCATGAAAGAATACCACTGATATATGCAATAGTAATATTTCTATAATCTGTACTTATGTACATCTTGTTTTATTTCATTTTTTTTCTTATTTTTGTAAAACATTTCCAAAATGTTTGCACTATCTTTGCTGCTGGAACAGTGCATATTTCCCCAATGTGGGATAAATAAAGGTTTATGTTGTCTTTTCTTATCTTGTCTTGTCTTGTCTTATCTTGTCATGTCTCATTTAGAGTAAAACCGATGTTAAAGCAGGTTATGTTATGCATGGCTACCATGAGATTAACATGTTGCGACTGTAAAGGTACGTGTCGTGTCAAGTACTCAGTCAGGCATTTTTTCATGAATTTTCACTCACCTGGAAACTAGAAAAAAAACATCCCAAAGGAAACTAAATCTGCTGAATGACCCAAAGGTTTCTCCTTCATAGGTTAATCTACTGTTTTCTGTTGTCTATTGATTAAAGCTACCAACTTTGCATTCTCCCTCTTCAGCAGGGGGTAATTTACAACATGATGCTTACTACAACAAAACCCTCACACCTTCTCTGATTTTCAAATTCTCCTCATCCTGCTTGCTCGTAGGCTCTGCAGAACCAAAGCCAGTGCCTCTTTTAAATGGTATAGACAACCCATACAATTTCATTTGCAGGACACACTGTTTCATTACCATCCACCACATTCCTAGGCAGTGTAGACGCTACTCATACAAACACTGTCAAATAACTCTCAGCATCCTTTTATTTAAAAAGTGGAACAAAACAATTTTTTTCACTCACATCAAAATGTTCTTGAGTTTAAGAAACACCTCCAAGCTCCAGCTACTGTTCAAGATTTTTAATCTCCAGTTAAACCATTTACAAAAGTAACACACCTTCCTCTCCTTTTCCTCCTTCCCACCTGTACTGTTCTCTTAGTGTACATCACACATGCACTCACTAACTTGTTGAGAATATGATGAATGATGACTAATCTGGTCATATCACTGATTTTTTTCCACTTCTCTGTAGAGCAGTGCCATGGTTTATGCGCTATTGAATGGTTAAATGTGCATTCATCCTTGTAGTGATGATTTATGCACCGCAATCCTGATATAATATCCCTCTCTGTGTAAATGTTGACAACTGTTCTTGCTGACAGTCTGATCACATCCCGCACTGATATTTTCAGTCACCTGAGGAAGAATTGCTCTTTTGTTTTACCTTACATATCACACTAATGCACGAGCATCGTAATTATCAAAGGTCCAGATGTCCACCGTCAAACACAACTTCCCACAGTAGTAACTGATGTCTTTCTCATCTATCTAAATGTAGATGCCACTTTAATCATTGTTCCTGTCGAAACACTCATAATTTGAGTAGCCTTTGTGATTAAAGCTCGTGCCAACAGTACCCAACAATAAATCTCATTCAAAGTCACTGAGATCTCTTTTTATCCTTGCTATCTTGACTTTTTTTAAAATAAAAAATAAATAAATAAAAATCAACCTAATCAGTATTTTAGACATGCCACAGAGCATAATTGGGACTTCATTGTCTGATTGTGCCATGCAGTGCACTTGTGTGGAAGGATCTACATTATTATGTTTCTCCTCTCACTTAATGTGAGATTGATGCCAAGTTTTGTCCAACAATAGGAATCTTTACATTCAGTATACTCAATTGTTGAAATGTGCATTACGGTACCACAGCAGTGGTTACCTTGTGAATTATTCACAAGTAATAATTATCCCTGACGCAGGATCAATCAGGGTCTAGCGGCAGTGACATTCTGGGCTTTTCTATATTTTAAAAATGTATTATAATTAATTTGACAAACTGTGCGTTGTATTCTGTCCAACTCCAAAAAAATTGCAATGATAATTTGCATTGTTAGTGCTGCCACAATGGCACATAAGGCTGTTTACACACATTCCATACACTGTTTGTGGAAAACAAAAACAAAAAACAGTACAGGTATTTTCAATCCTGCTGAATCAGTAGTCATAACAGATGTCGCACTTTCAATAATTGTATTACAGCACGAAAAACAATGCAATGGCTGAAAATGAATCTCCAGAGCAGTACCATGCTGTGACAAAACAAAAAACAAAGACAAAATAGTCTGACTCCCTATTCAGGGAGGTTCGTCATTTCATACATTGACAAAAGAAATGCATTAGGTGCTGTGAGAAATCTTTTGATGTAAAAGACAAAGAAATTAAACATTCATTGTTATTTCTTTAGATCGATAAAGAAGTGAAAATTTGTAGTTGCATTTAACACAGCAAGTAGAATTTCACACTACATAAAGTAACCAAGACACGTTTTCTATAATGCATTTATCAGACATGGTCTAAAAGCAAATACCATATGCTCATAATCCTGATGAAATTCAAGAGACAAAGTTATCAGTGCCTATCAATCCAAGGCAGTTGCTAACTGGTAACAAGATAAGATGCTCAATCATCATATAATTTCTTATCATTTCATTTGGACTACGGTGTTCCAGATGTATCACTAGTTTAAGTTTCCTTCTTGTTTTCAGCAACTTAATTTTGTGGTGTTTTTAAACCTGGCTCCATGTTTTATGGCTTAATTTTACTTTTTTTATCAGCAACTGCCTAGTTATGTATTAAGCAATCACTTTGAGGCCTATCCCGGATGCTGGGCAAAGTCTAAGCTCAAATGCTTTATTGTTGCATATGATAGGGTTCAAAGAGCATGGTGCATTCCTAGAGACTAATTCCTAATGTACAGGATAAATACTCAATACATTCACATTATTATTATTACACATTATTGTGTCCCATAAGTACAAAGCAGGTTGACAATTAAAACTTCCACAAGAACAAATTTGCAATTTATTTCAATAATACCAACAGGATATTAGGTATATTGTTGTTATGTCTGGTCAGAGTTTCACCTGTGGAAAGTACAGGTATTACTCAGCATTGTGTGCTGTTCAAATAGAACCAGTTTCTCAGGTTGTATTTGTCTAAATTTCTACTGAGGGATAGGACTACCAAGCCTTTTTTTGTGTCAATTGTCTATAAGACAACTACATAGAATGGCAGTGTACAGTATCGTCATCACTGCTTTACCAAAGCAGAGTCATAACTAAAATTCTGTCTCCTGCAGTGCGATGCTTTTCAATAAAGATTGTGTTAAATTCATCATGTTAAATAAGTTCAAATAGATTTAAGTTAATAACCTTAGGGCCAGAACAATTAGCCTAAGCTGAAATGAATCTAACATCAGCCCAATTTCAAAGTACTTTGGAAATACACTGTTAAAGTGCAAGCACAGCTGTGCCTGGTGTTTTCTTACTTTCAGACTGCTCAGATGAAACTAGTCTCTTCTTCCTCATTGACCGGTAAAAGCGGGAGTTCCTGCGGATAGGCTCTCTGCTGAAACCAGTATTGGACTCATCCTCATCATCGTCCTCCTCATGGCTCGGTTGAACCACAGCTGCAGGAAGCTTGGCTTGGGCTTCCTGTGGCTTCTGCCCCCACTTGTTCCTGAACAGAGCAGTCACAGACATGATGACAGATCCTTTTTTCTTTTTTTAAAAGGTAAGTTTGGAAAATTTCGTTTGACTTTGGGGAAATTGGAAGAAAGAAATTTGTCAAAATTAGCCACAATCCAGAAGCAAATCCATGGCTGAAATGAGAAATTCTGGTAAAAAGTAAATCCCAAGGATGAGTGTCGAAAAATAACAACTAAGAGATCAGAAAAGAAAATCTTAGGTCCACTGTTCTTCTTATCAGTGATTGTATTGCAGTGTTGCTAGTTACACGGTGTGTAGCCAGTGAAACCTGGAGAGTACCTGGCTTATTTCTGCCTAAGCTGTAATTATTGCATTTGTGACTCTCTCTCCTGCTCTTTGCCCCTCCTCTCTCAGGCTCCCTCCCTCTGTCCCTCTCTGTACACCCTGTTACGTGCTGACATTCCTGAACTCAACCTGGCCTTACCAGCTTGCCTGTCTCTCTCTGCTCTGTTCTCATTCTGTTGTGGAACCAGAAAAGCCACCCACTGACAGTCTGTTTCAGTTTTTTTGATTTTAGGGTGTCTCAGATCCCTCCAAAAATTTTTTACATGCTCTGAGGCTTTCCTATTCGGGCTAAAGTTAAGGAACAAGCAAGAGAACAAATAAAAATATCACATGTATTTAGCAGGCATTCTGTATGTTATTTCCTTGTGTGCAAAGTAATGTGTGTAATGTTCCAGGCCCAATTGAGCCATGGCCTCATACAGTAGTCTTATCTTTAGTCAGCTGACACGGAGAGTTTAAAGTTCACTTTCGCCTTTGTTCTACACAGCAATAACACAGCTTGTTCTGCCATTGAACAGTATAAGAGGAAAATAAAGTAACAAAACAATACAATATTATGCAAAACTAAGAAAAGTATCTGTACAGTTGTGCAGTGGAAAATATGTTTGTCTGAGGCTTAGGGTGACACAAAGAATACAGTATTTGATTGATTGAATTACCCTCCTACATATGAACTGCTTAGATTAAAGGTGCTGTATGCACTATGTGTATATACAGCTTTGCTTATATTACCACAAAACTTTTTTAACCCCAATTTTTACTCCGCCAAGGAACGCGGCAGAGTTATGTGATGATCAGCGTACATTTGTCCTTCTGTTAGTCTGTTTGTCTGTGCGCAATATTACTCAAAAATGGATTTGGGTGAAATTTTCAGGGAAGGTCAGAAATGACACAAGGACCACCTCATTAGATTTTGGCAGTGATACAGCTTATTGTCTGGATCCATGGATTGGTTAAAGATTTCCGTATCAGTGCGAGATAGCAGCACGATGTCACTGTAACTATGACAACAAGTGAATGCTTTGCCAGCTGCCTGCTGACGATCACATGATTACTATCCTACTACAAATTGACCACTGATGATCGACAATTATCGAGACTTATCTGTTGGGAATCTTACATCGACTGAGCAGCCTTGGAGGAGTACTGTGCTCTCTGAGTGCTTTCCTTGTTCATTTTTTGTTTCATCTTAAAGGAAAACACTGGAATTGTTGTATAGTTTGATTTTTGCGTTTCCTTCATTGATCCATCTGTTTCTGCTGCTTATTTGGTCCTGTGCTTCAACGGCAACAGGCCAAGCATTGTAGAAAAGGGGAGAACATCTAAATATCAATAAATGTCCTAAAAACACAAAATCTAACAATGTCTTGTGACTAGAGGTTGTGTCCCTCCTGGCCACTGTTGGGCGCCATGCCAGCGGTGTGGGCACCGTAATTGCTGAGCGGTACCATGCCCCCTTTATAGCCAGGTGTGCAGCAGGGGAGCTTTCTGAACATCGTGGCTGATTGCTGGGGCCGGGGCGAAACAGGAATCTGCTGGAGCCCTGCTGGGCGTAGGATTACAGACCCGCTCTGGTTGTGTGTGTGTGAGCCGTATTCTTGCGGCTCACATGCTCCGGTTGTTGGCCCGGCATAATCTGACCAACTACCACCACTCCAAGCCGAGCTGCTGTTTTGGTTTTCCTTTTTTCCGTCTGTTGTGCTGTTTGGGTTTCTTTCTTTTTTTTTGTTTTGTCTGCTGCGCCTCAGAGCTGACTACGTCTCAGCCCAGCACAGCTGTGTGTGCCGCCTGGGCCCGCTCCATGCAGAGGCCAATTGTGTCATCGCTGTGTCAGAACCTGCCCGGCCTCTAGGGTTATTTCAGTTGACTGAGTTTTTCATTTTATTTGGAAATTCTTTTAGGAATTTCCTTTTGGTATTTTAGGTTTCTTTGTTGTATTAGTTGGTTTTAACTGTCTTTCTTTTTTTGTAAGTTTATTTAGTTTCATGCATTGATTTAATTGACCATTCTTTGTTCTTTTTGTTTTTTGTTTTTTTTTTGTCCACACCAGTTATGTTTAGTTTGGGCATGTTTTATTAATCTGTGTTTGTCCCCGCTGTCAGGTGAGTTCTTCACGGTCCCCTCTCTTTTGGTTTTGTGTGTGTGTGTGTGTGTGTGTGTGTGTGTGTGTGTGTGTGTGTGTGTGTGTGTGTGTGTGTGTGTGTGTGTGTGTGTGTGTGTGTGTGTGTGTGTGTGTGTGTGTGTGTGTGTGTGTGTATTTATTTGCAGCGTCACAGGTGATTCATTTGAGGACCCCTCTTCCCTTTTAGGTTATGCTGCTGTATGGTAAGCCCCAGCCCTGCTTTTATTCCCTCTTGCCCATTCTTTCTTTTATTCAGTATGAGTTAACTGGTGTGGGACATTATTTCCTTTTCTTTTCATATAATTTGTTAATAAAAATTGTTAAATTGGAACACGTCTTGCCTCGTGTTAATGGTACCTGTGCAGCCTTAATTGGTTCAATGACAGTGGAGAGACACCTGAGCTAGGATTTCCTGGGTGCAATTCCCAGGTGGCGTTGTCGGGACCATAATTGGTCTTATTAGGCACAAAGATTGCTCTATCATGCCACAGTCTCTTGGTCATTAAACTTGGCCCATCTTTGTCCCAATCCTACTGGTTTCTCTGGTCTTAATTAGGAACCACTCGTCACTGCAGATATTTAGCAAGAGAAAAAGTTGTATTTGTAGATGATCATCTTCTGCAGGAGATTAGTACACACACTGAAGTGCCCTAAAAGAAGACTTGTGATGTGAATATACAGTTGTGAACAGAAGTGTACATACTCTTGTAAAGACAATCAGTCTTAAGTTTTAAAGAAAAATGTTGCCTGGTCAGATGAGTAACTTATTTCTGCTGGAGCATTCAGATGGTAGGGTCAGAATTTGGCGTAAACAACATGAAAGCATGAATTCATCTAGCCCTGTATCAATGGTTCAGGCTGATGGTGGTGGTGTAATGGTGTGGGGATATTTTCTTGGCAGACTGGTCCCCTTAGTACCAACTGAGCATCATTTAAATGCCACAACCTGCCTGAGTATCGTTGCTAACCATGTCCATCCCTTTATGACTACAGTGCACCCATCTTCTGATGGCTATTGGGACAGTGGTGGCGCAACAGTTAAGTCTCTGGACTACTGATTTGAAGGTAAGTGGTTCAAACCCTGATGCGGCTACTGTCAGACCCTTGAGCAAGGCCCTTAACCCTTCCTGCTCCAGGGGCGCTGTACTATGGCTGAGCCTGTGCTCTGACCCCGATTGGGACAAGTGAAAAGCAACATTTCACAGTGCTGTAATGTATTTGTGACAAATAAATTAATTAATTTCTAGTGGGATAACATGCCATGTCACAAAAATCTTAAACCTGTTTCTAGAACATGACAATGAGTTGACTGTACTCCAATGGCCTGCACAGTCACCAGATCTCAATCCAATAGACCACTTTTGGGATGTGGTGGAATGGGAGATTGGCATCATGGATGTGCAACCAACAAATCTGCAGCAACTGTGTGATGCTAACATGCCAATATGGATCAAAATCTCTGAGGAATGTTTCCAAAACCTTGTTGAAAATATGCTACAAAAAATTAAAGCAGTTCTGAAGACAACTCGGTGCTAGAAAGATTTATCGAATAAAGTGGCCAGTGAATGTATATAGATGACAAATTAAAGGAAAAACTTCTACAGTAAGGGGAATAGGTGGCTTTGCTGTGGAGGGTGCCTTGCTGCCATGGTTTGGGTCCACATGCCTCCTTCATGGGAAGGATCACTGCAAATCAAAGCAAAGTTTTTCTGATTAGTTCACCCTTACCCTGTGATGAAACTTTACTATCCTAATAACACCTAATAACACCTAATAACCAGGATGACAATGCTTCCATTCATAGGGCATGAGAGGGCTCACTAATTGGTTTGATGAAAATGATGTAAATCATATGCTATGGCCTTTCAATCACCACATCTATACCCAGTTATTCACAGTTATTCAATGGGAAATTTTGAAATGATATCTTGTATTGCTGATTACCAAAATATTGTATATTATGTTTCTTTAATGGTCTATCCGCCACTGTATGCAAGCTCTTTAATCAAAATAATATTTTTAATAGAATTATTGTTTTTATTCTTGAATTTTCAAGTTTACTGTTTTCCAAAAAAAATGTTTGTATGTTATTCTCAGTTTGGAATTCTTCACTCCTGTTCAAAATGGTGAAGGGTAGGGAACTCACTGAGGAAGATAGAGTCTGAAATAAAACACTTCATGATGTTGGATGGTCTTTAGGACAAATAGGGAAAGACATAAAGTTCTAACAGTGTGGTCAGTATACCTTGGACTCAATTGCAGAGAAAATGCGGCCAAAAACAAAAACACAAACAAAAGCTAACTGACGCAGATGTCAGGCACCTCAAGATTTTCAGCACTAGAAACAGAAGAAAGACCACTGCTGATCTTCTAGATCAGAATCTGAGAAAATTTCCAGAATGACCATAAGCAGACGACTGAAGGAACAAGGCTTAAAGGGAAGAATAGCTGCTAAGAAGCCATTATTGAGGCCTGCAAACACCCAAAAGCGTCTCAAATTTATCAGGGAGCACAAACACTGGACAATAGATGACTGAAAGAAGGTACTCTGGATGGACGAGTCCAAGTTTGAACTCTACGGTCAGCATCGTCATGTTTATGTCTGCAGAAACGCTGGAGATATCACGGACCGGGGTTTCTGAACACAAAGTGCAGGCACACATACAGACAGGTCAAGTGAATCAAGAAGATTTATTTAATTAAACAAGGCAGAACAGAAACTGGAAATGGGAGAAGTCTGGGGAATAAAAAAAAACAAACTTCATTTAAAAATTAGAGTTCTTAGAAAACAAACTGAAAATGCTAACGTAATGGCAGGAGGGAACTCAACTGCACCAAAACACAAGTCCAAACTGGACAAATGAAAATGGCCAAACTCATGTGAACTAATGCAGAATGGGAGGGGGGCAGACAGGCAGGCTCTGAGGACCAGCATCTGGGCAGACAGACGGGTGTGGGCAAGTGATGGCTGCTATAGGCGGCAGGGCAGAGTCCGAGTGTGAGCTGGGTTCTGGGGAATGAGCCAGTGGTGGCTCGAATGGCAGGCAGGTGGGCAAGCAGAAGCCACGAGTGCCAGAGAACCGGGAACAGGTGACAAGCAGGCTGGCAAGCAGACTGTGGACAGAGCGGCCCAGTGGGAAATAGTCACTTAGCTGACGTTATGATCTGGCAGAGATTGGCGGGACCAGCTGGGCTTTATCTGGAGTTCATTAAAGAGGAGCAGTAGCTGTGCTCCCTCCGCAGCTGTATCCACTACGCCAGAATTGTCGGTGCAGCCAGGGGCGTAGCAAAGAGGGGGGAGGAACTGTAGTGTAATATTTTTTTGGGTACAATGTGCTAAAATAAGAGATGATATAATGATGGCAAATGCTATTAGATTGATGACCAGAAGTACAACATATGTACTCAAAACATAATGGTGTAAACTTAAGGTATTATAACTTTTGACATATATTGGAAAAATATGCATGAAATCTATCACAAAATAATAAGGGTAAGATGTGGAGCAAAAAATCTGTCTGGACATGTTCTGTGTAAAAGATGACCTAATGATAACTTAATGCACATGTCTTCTGTAAAGTGAGATCTAGGGTGAAATATGATAACCTGACGTCATGATCTGACCAATAGATTGAGAAAAGTATAATGGTGTCAAAATTGTCACTCCTATCATACGCCCTATAGGCGTGGAAAAATGACCAACGCTCTCAGCATAAAAGACGATGCACAGCTCAGTTTCTTCAGTTTTTCTTGGGGTGTTATCACTGCTAAGAATTACTCCTGGATTTTTTTGTCGACAAATAAATCCTGCTACCCTCCGAATGCTGACTTCTGTTGGTGATTTTTTGAAGATCTGAACACGGTCAAGTCATAGATTCTGGCCTTAATTTGTAACTTAGTTTACACTTCATCAGAACTGAGAGAGACAGCAACTGGCAGACAGGAGGAGACAGAAGAGGGTTAGCCTGAGAGTAAACCCTGAGAGGGCCTGTGATATTATTGTGGCATGTGTTGTTCTTCATAATATTGCCACGATTAGAGGAGAGCAACACCCTGCCCTACAAACTGAAGACCCAGATGATGACCCCATCCACCTGCTAGCTATCCAGGACGGCAGAGCAGTCAGAGACACCATATGCCATAATCACTTTAGAGTTTAAGTGTCCATCATCACCACAGCAGCAGCAGCAGTGAAATAAAGACATGATACACATTTCATTTGGTCTTCTTTATTTCCTACAAATAAAAGAGCTAGCTTAGTTAATGTTCCAATAGTTAACATAATTCACCTGTGACCATGCACCCACCTCTAACTTGTGCTCCAGTATTTCAATTTCCAGATCTGCCCTAATCTGGTGATCCAAGTATTGCATTTCTTTATCTGTTTTTTTTTTATTTTTGTCAGCACGTGCAGGTTGTAAATCTGTTTTACTGATAACTGGGAATACATAGAGGACATTAAATTATATATACAGTTGCACATGAATTCCATGGAATCAACCTCTGGTGTTTACTGAACATTCATCTCACTGTGTCAATCTGTGCAGTGGAAGTTGAGGGACCATCCTGCTGTTGCCCAGCCATGCTCAGTTAAAAAGGATGAGAATGTGCAATACTTCAGTGTAGGCTAAATGTCACACTCCAGATTCCACCAGAATGTTAAGAAATGTGAAAGGGAAGAGAACTATCAGTAACATACCTCTAGATGCCTTTCTGGATCCCCCTTTGTAAAGGCAGCAGACACAGTTTCATCCTCTTCATCCTAGATGAGTGATATATTTCAGTATACTTAAACTTAAACTACCATTTGGCAAAATCTTTGGAGTATTGCCTACGTACAGTTACAAGGTCTGTTGTGGCGTGAAGGGCTCCACCAGGCAGATAGCACCATCAGAATCTGTTGGGCCAAAAGAAGAAAAAAGACCCAAAAGAGAAATAAATATTTGTATGAACGTGCTTTACAAAATATCTATCTATATTCATATCTATATATGTATGTATGTATATATACACATATATATATATATATATATATATATATATATATATATATATATATATATATATATATATATATATATATTAGGGCTGGGACCTTAACGTGTTAATTTCGCTTAATTAATTACAGCGAAAATAACGCGTTATAAATAACGAAAATTAATTGCACCCTCCTCAGTTCCCTCATTTCTGCCACACCGGTAACTCTGATGAACACTCCAGCCCAGTAGGTGGCGGTAATAAACCTGAAGTCTGTTTGTAGCCATGAAGAAGAAGCACAGGAAGTACGGAGTGTAGTCAGGCACTGGTGAACAGTGCAGGAAGACGAGATTGAGCTTGTTGGGCAGAAAGTTTCCTTTTAAAAATCTTCCCCGATGGCAGCTTGGATAAAAGCCTGGTTGTGTGCAAATTGTACAACAAAGAGTTTTCTGATCACTGCGTCACTTCAAGCCGACGGTATCACCTCAAAGTAAAACATTTTGCTGTTAGCACCAGAGCTAACGTTAGCTACGAGTCATGCTAACGGCTAACGGTGTAGCCATCCCATAATAGACCACTTTTCTAGACAGTGCTTGAGTTTACAGAAAGTCTTAAAATGTTGAATAAAATCGCTATAATTGCACTTAGATTTGCAGTAATCTGTGAATGTAGCAGACAGATGAAAAATGCAGATAAATAGAAATGAAACATTTTTGTGGTTTAAGTTTTTACTCCGTCGAGGCTCTGCCTCCTTGGAGGAGGAATAACCTAAACAACAAAAATATCTCTTTTAATAACTTAATTATAAACTTTTTGTTCATGAAAAAATTACATAAATAACAATTGATGTTCCTATAGCTTCATTTGGTGTCCGTTTCACAAAGCAGATTCAACAAACTCTGAGTGTAACCCTGAACTCTGAGTTGATCTACTCTGAGGTGGGAAACTGAGTTCTCGGTTCCAGAATGACAGATTTGAGTTGGTTTAATCAACTCAGAGTAGTTTCACCTGGAGTTAAGTGCGTGCACCACAACTCTAAAAAGCCAGTATCAATGGAGCGCCAATTCGATGAGTCACCATGGCAACGGGGAAGCGGAGGGCTACGTTTTGCACCCCACTTGAATTGGAAATCTTAATGCACTTATATAGCGAGTCTGAACACGTTTTTAGACAGAAGTGCAACACCGCTGTAGCTGCAAAAGAGAGGGAGACAATATTCATACAAATATTCATTTCTCTCTTTTTTTGTCTTTTTTTTTTTATTTTGGCCCAACAGATTCTGATGGTGCTATCGCCTGGTGGAGCCCTTCACACCACAACAGACCTTGTAACTGTAAGTAGGCAATACTCCAAAGATTTTGTCAAAGATAGTTTAAGTATACTGAAACATATCACTCATTTAGGATGAAGATGATGAAACTGTGTCTGCTGCCTTTACAGAGGGGGATCCAGAAAGGCATCTAGAGGTATGTTACTGATAGTTCTCTTCCCATTCACATTTCTTAACATTCTGGTGAAATATAGAGTGTGAAATTTAGCCTACACCGAAGTATTGCACATTGTCATCTTTTTTAACAGAGCATGGCTGGGCAGCAGCAGGATGGTCCCTCAACTTCCACTGCACAGATTGACACAGTGAGATGGATGTTCAGTAAACACCAGAGGTTCAGTCCATGGAATTCATGTGCAACTGTTTAATTTAATGTCCTTTATGTATTCCCAGTTATCAGTATAACGGATTTGCAAAATGCGCTTGCTGAAAAAAATCCAGAAAACGGATAAAGAAATACAATACTTGGACCGCCAGATTAGGAGGGCAGATCTGGAAATTGAAATACTGGAGCACAAGTTAGAGGTGGATGCAGATCACAGGTGAATTATGTTAACTATTGGAACATTAACTAAACTAGCTCTTTTATTTGTAGAAACTAAAGAAGACCAAATGAAATATGTATCATGTCTTTATTTCACTGCTGCTGCTGCTGCTGATGGTGATTTAAACTCTAAAGTGATTATGGCATATGGTGTCTCTGACTGCTCTGCCGTCCTGGATAGCTGGCAGGTGGATGGGGTCATTATCTGGGTCTTCAGTTTGTAGGGCAGGGTGTTGCTCTCCTCTAATAGTGGCAATATTATGAAGAACAACACATGCCACAATAATATCACAGGCCCTCTCAGGGGTCACCCTGAGGTGACGTAGGCACTGGAAGCAGGCTTTCAGCAGGCCTATGGCATTCTCCACCCGGGCTCTCGTCCTGCAGTGAGCCCGGTTGAAGTTCTGTTGGGGGCCTGGTTCAGGGTCAGGGTATGAAGTCATCAGCCTCGGTTGGCATGGTAACCCCTGTCACCCAGCAGAAGGCCATCAAACTCTCCTGTAATGTATAGTGGATACATTAGAGTATATTAAAGGAGGGAGACAAGTGAATTGTATTGTGAAAATCTTTGGCTGCCTACCACGCTGCAGTCTGTTGCTCATGTTAGACTCATGATAAACCCTCGAGTCATGAACAGACCCAGACCACTTGGCCTCCACATTAGAAATGATGTATGCAGCATCACATATGATCTTCACAGTGCAGAGAATGATGGATGTTGAACCATGATGCAGTCTTGAACATTTTGAAACCGTAGTCAATCTACCTGTAGCCTACCTGCACATTTATGCTGTGAATGGACTTCCTTTACATAATCGGCTTCATTATGTGAGGGAGCTGTGATGGGGATGTGTGTGCCATCTATGCAGCTAATCACACTGGGAAATCCTAAAAGAAATTAAAATTACTAATCCCAGTCTGAGGTTGCAGCACGATGTCATTAACAGAATATGATTTAAAATTAATTTGACAGATCTCTACATCATTCACCTGCAATCCTGTGGAACAAATGTAAGGACGGATTAGGTTGTATATGCAGATTATGGACTGTGACGTGAAACGGTACCGCTCGAAAAGAAAGTTGTCCGGAAATGCTAGAACATCTATGCGCGATCTGATAACAATCTCTCGACGAATATTTAATTCTCTGCGCAGTAATACTGCTCCTTCATCCACTGTATCGTTAATGAAAGGACATACCATTTTGACAGAGGGCAGAACTAGGCTTCGCCAAAACTCGCCTGCTGACTGAATGAATGAGGAAATCAAATAGCGTGTGACTGAAAGATGGCGGAGACAGAGAGAAACTCGAGGTTTTACCCAGAAAAACCTGGTCCTGACCAGGTTAGATACATAGTCTTACTGCGGTAACTGACCGAGAGCTTAAGTTACCTCTCTTTGTGAAACAGGCTAGAGTTACCCCTCTTTCTCTGGTTTGAGTTACCTCCCTTTGTGAAACGGAAAACTCTGGGTTTCCCTCATTTCAAAGTTAACAAACTCAGAGTTTTCACTAAACTTGCTTCGTCAAACGGACCACTGGAGGCATATGAGTGCATCATGGATGTGCAGTCGACAAACCCGCAGCAACTGCATGATCTCATCCTCCATCCATCCATCCATTATCTATACACCGCTTAATCCTCATTAGGGTCGCGGGGGGGGGCTGGAGCCTATCCCAGCTGACTCGGGCGAAGGCAGGGGACACCCTAGACAGGTCGCCAGTCTGTCGCAGGGCTACATACACAGACAAACAATCACTCTCACATTCACACCTACGGGCAATTTAGAATGATCAATTAACCTCAGCATGTTTTTGGACTGTGGGAGGAAGCCGGAGTACCCGGAGAAAACCCACGCATGCACAGGGAGAACATGCAAACTCCATGCAGAAAGATCCCGGGAAAGCCGGGACGCGAACCAGGGATCTTCTCGCTGCAAGACGAAAGTGCTAACCACTACGGCACTGTGCAGCCCTGATCTCATCCTGTCATGTCAATATGGAGCAATACGTATCAGTCCTTCCATGAATTTGTGGGGTTTTCTTTACCCTTTTAATTCCTTTTTTTACATCACATTTGTGCATAAGTTACCTTTGCAGACGAACAGCACATTTTTTTCTCATATTGAAATTTGAAGCTATGTTTGAATGACCATATCTCAGAGTGATATTTTATAAACTATATGTAGTTGTACATTGCAATAATACAAAACAAAACATACAGAATACTTTTTAATATGTAATAATTGGTCCCAAATATGAAACAATACATATTTTTTTTTAACTTTGATAAGTGATTGAGCAGGTATGAAGTTGTTCTACAAAAACAAAAATATTGGTAGATAGCCTGATTCAAGTAAAAGAGAGTTCTGGAGTTTCAAATTGGTTCTCTGAAAACAACAAAAAAAAAAAAAACTATTTTATATGGGCATATTTTTTCATTTTCAGAGCCCACTTTTTTGGCTGGAGAAAAACTGTGAACTGTTACCTTTTCTATTACCATCTATACTTTTTTGCTTCATATACCTATATAAATATAAATGTACTCACACTCACAGTAATGTCTGGCTTGTGACTTTCCTAGTACAACACAAAGCAATCAATTTTGTTTTACCCTTTTCATTAAAATGTTCTCACAAAGACCACCAAAATAAATTTACTTTTTAAAATGTAATACTTGGTCATGAAAATGATTTAACAAGTATTTACATTTACTTTCATAACTGATTGAGTCGGCATGACAAGTTGTATCTCAAAAATGTGTTAGTAGAGTAGTAGAAGCAAAGTTTCAAAATGGTTCTCCAAATAAAAATAATATTATTTTTAATATGGGCATATTTTGGGCTGCACAGTGGCGTAGTGGTTAGCACTTTCGCCTGGCAGCAAGAAGGTCCCTGGTTCGCGTCCCGGCTTTCCCGGGACCTTTCTGCATGGAGTTTGCATGTTCTCCCTGTGCATGCGTGGGTTTTCTCCGGGTACTCCGGCTTCCTCCCACAGTCCAAAAATATGCTGAGGTTAATTGACTATTCTAAATTGCCCATAGGTGTGAGTGTGTGAGTGCTTGTTTGTCTTTGTGTGTGGCCCTGCGACAGACTGGCGACCTGTCCAAGGTGTCCCCTACCTTCGCCCGAGTCAGCTGGGATAGGCTCCAGCACCCCCCGCGACCCTAGTGAGGATTAAGCGGTGTATAGATAATGGATGGATGGGCATATTTCTTTTCTTCGGAAGGCATAAACCTTGGTCTGGAAGAAACTTGTCATGTAATTTTGTGTAATTTATTTGGGAATTATGATTGCATTAAGTCATTAAATTAACATCAACATAATATAACCATGACCACACATAGATCTGTTGGCATGATGGGATTTTTTTTGTTGGAAATTTTCATGACTTGACATACACCAATCAGCCACAACATTATGACCACTAACAGATGAAGTGAATAATATCAATCATCTTGTTATAATTCAATGTTCTGCTGGGAAACCTTGAGTCCTGACATTCATGTGGATGTTTGACTTGTACCACCACACCTAAACATTGCAGGTCAGACAACCCCTAACCCCCCACCCCTCCTGACAATAACATTCCCTGATGCCAGTTGCCACCCTCAGCAGGACAATGCACCCCGATATACTGCAACAACTGCTCAGGAGTGGCCCAGGGAACACAAAAGATCTGAAGTGTTCCACACTCCCCAGTTCCAAATCTTACTGAGCATCTTTGGGATGTGCCAGGATAAGCCTTATCTAGGTAGGTCCCACCCTGCAACCCACAGGACCCACAAAATTCACTGACACAGGACATCCCCAGAAGTCCATGCCCGACTGAGTCAGTGGAGTTTTAACAGCATAAAGGGGACCAACACAATATTAGGCAGGTGGTCAAAATGTTATGCTTGATCCATCTAAATTTATTGGTAAACACTAGTGGTAAATATACATTTATCATTATTGTCAAAACTGTTTGACAGGATCAATATGGACTCTTTTGCTCTGTGTACCACAGGGAATAAATTTGGCCTTCAAGACCAAAGTCACAAGCCGGGCTATGTACAGAGAGTTAAAGTGCGTGTACATGTATATATCTGGTTAAGAGTTGAACTTCAAGCATCTCTTCTCATTTGTATATAAACTCAGTAATTGTAATAAATAAGAAAACAGTCCGCTGTGTGTCTCCAACCTGGATATGAATTTTTTTTAAAAAATAACATTATATTAAAAAATACTCTTAGTTATATTTGGGGAACCATTTAGAGACTCCAAATCTCTGGTCTACTTGGATTAGGCTGTCTAGCGATATTTTTGTTTTGGGGGTAAAACTTGTCATTCCCGCTTAATCAGTTGTGAAAGTTAAACAAAAATAAATAGTTCTTGGGTTCTGCTTTTGTTTCTTTTTTGTAATCAAGTGTTGAAATTAAAAGTATTCATGTTGTATTATTGTGACATGCAGCTGCAAGTGATTTAGAAAATAGCACTAGTTGACTTATTAATAAAATGTTTTTTAAACGTTATCTTAGGCACCATTTGATGTATCTAGCTAAAACCATCTTAAATATCCAAACTTATGATTTTTTTTTTTTTTTTTTTTAAAGTTTCAAGCAAATCAGACATGGTCAAGTAGAAAGACCCTGATGATTTGAGGTGGAATGACCCTTAATCATTTCACATTCAGTGGTGGAAAAAAGTTTTTGGACACCCTTAAAATTTTACACTATCTCAAATATTATCTTGAATTATTTGTGGAAAAATCTTTTTTGTGTTTCAAAATGTGTGGCTCCATTAGACAGACACAAACAAATACAAATTATATTGTTTATTTTGTTTACGGTTTACAAGAAAAACAAATAAAACTAAATTCTTGACAGTTTCAATATGTCAGTTCTCAACATTGTCGGTGTCGGTGTCAGTTAACAAATAATAGAGAACGTGCTCAAAACTGAACAAAATAAATAAATAAACCATCACATCATAAAGTTTTTCACGGTAAGGATAATCGGAGCAGATGAGCCGAGGCGGTGACGTCATCAACTACGCTGGCGTTCCAATTGCACGTTAACCGAGATGTGTTCTCGTGTTCTCGGGAATCCGTACTTCGGAGTTGTACTTGCAAGTCCATACTCGCCACGTACGCGAGTACAGACTTGCGTACTTGGAATTCAGAAACGGCCTTCGTGTGTACATAACCATTTTGGGCGTTCTAAGCACCCGTACCGTAAATGCGAGAGTAGACAACTCACAAAATCCAAACTGCGGCTGGCTTTACCGGGTTTTTGCTAACGATGGTCCACGAACTAGTCGTATACAGAACACAGTCTTATTTGTAGTGCTGCAACAGAAAAAAAGGTCAAATGGCTGGCAGCAGACTGGAGAGGTTTGGAACTGTATTCACCCGGTAAGAGAGAAACATTTTACTCTATATATGCTTGTAATTCTTAAGTAACCAGACAGCTAACGCTACTTTTAGCCTATCTTGACGATCGGAAAGGACAGCGCATTGACATTTAGGCTTGTTCAAGCAATAAACAAAAATGAAAGCGATGTTTGATATTTCAGACTGCGTGTTGGTTATTCGGAATAGCACTACTGATAGCAATTCTGTTTCACCGAGTCAAGGTGGAGTTTAATAGCAATCAGTTATATGAAGTGGGCCCTCCGGTAGGATCAATGATGCTATCAGTCTTGTTAGCTGACATTGGTGGCTTGTCGGGCAACACGGACTAAGTCGTCGCAAACGATACATATCTACGTAACAAAGCAAAATAAACATATGGTATATTCTTGTGTCTACATGACACGTGTGTAAAGAGATATGCCATTATGATGACATCATAGGTATGCGATGGGCAGTGAACCATGTTCGATAGTGGATCAGCCATTTTAAGGTGCTGTTCGCATTTTCCTGTGTTCATTTCGTCCATTGCGCTGTGCACATCAGTATCAGTAATCATGAGGTGCACCAAAATATTATATACAACAGCTGCATTGACCGACTTTAACCGTGAGGCGCTGCGGCCTGTGTCTGTTGTCAGCAGAAGATGAGGGAGAAGCGCTAACATTAGCTGCTAGCTTGAGGCCCTATACCCAGAGACTGCTGGGAGACCGATGCGCCTCAAACGTCTCATCTGTTAAGTGGCTCGTCTCCTTCTGTGCCTAGGCAGCAGGAGTTAAAAAAAATCTTTCAGAAACATATTTGAAACTTTACTCTCTCTGTTCGATTGTAAATATGTAAATTAAACGTTAATTGGCTCACTTGTGAAATATTTTGCATGTCAACTAAAATTGCAACGGGGCTACGGCTGCTTTAAAAACAGATATTTGATGTGTATGCCTGCTAATTAATTCACAATTAATATATTGTAGATTTGTGCATATAGTAGTATAGTTACAGCTCTACTGTGCAGATGGATAATATACAGCCAAAATATCACTAAAGTGTTATAAAGTGTATTTTATTGCTGTGGAGAGATTTTCCCATTACATGTCATCATCATCTGTAGCTTTCTCCGCTTGTGGGAGATTGTGCATGAAAATGAGATATTTATCTCCACAAAGTTCAATCAAAAGGTCAAATCCAGTCCTTGAGTGGATGTTGTTGAGCCAGCATTTTGATTGTCGACCTTTGTTCCTCTTACTGGCTAAATTTCATTTGAGACATACTGTATCTTACTCACACCATGGGTTGATCTTTTGATTGGACCATATAGTTTAAATACTCTTGATTTAATGACTGATGTGATTGGCTTCAGTTTGGTAGTGTTGAGTGGTTCATTGATAGGAATATGGTCACAGGGGCGTTTGTTAGTCATAAGTCTCATGATATGGTTCTGAGATACAGTGAGATTTTGGAGGGATTTTGTTGTCCAGTTAACACAATCAAGACCGTATAACACAACTGGCATGATGTGAGTGTCAAAGATCTTGGATTTCATCTGATAAGGAACTCGTTTTGACGTTAGGACTCGTTTATTTTTGTTGAAAGCTGCCCAACCTAAAGCGATGCGATGCTGTACAGCAACCATTCCATTGTTGTTTGATAACAGTTTGTGACCAAGATGTGCAAATTCAGTTAGTGAGTGAAAGAAATGTTGGTTCAAAGGAGGACAGAGGTGCTTAGTAAATAAAAAGCTAAGCCTCAACGAAGGTGATCAAAATGTAACTATCTGATACTACTCACAGCATCTATTAAGCCACTGTCAATTAGCTGCAAGCTAAATGATGCAATTCTTACTATTTTTATGCACATGAACTTATAATTTTCCCCTGAGAAACTTTCTGAATTCCAGCTTTAATATTAACTTTGTAATTTCTGATTTGCAGTCAATTCATTAAATTAATCATTTTGAGATGGCGTCATCAACAGGGTTCGAGATCTGATGCGCTCTGGAGTCATCAAGCTGTCAGAGAAGCCCATTTGGTATGACGTATACGAGACTTTTCCTCCAAAGAGGGACCCACTGCATGTGAAGCCACATACCAGACCAAACACCAAGAAACAGGAGACTGTATCTGAAATCTTCTACCAAGAGGATGTAGTCAGAGCGTAAGTCAACTGCTAACACTGACAATGATAATTATGCTTCCTTATGCCTATATTCTGATGTCTACATTGCACTACTACATCAAGGATCATTTGAATGTGTCAGTTATTTGTTTTTGGTTTTGTTTTGTTTTTGCTTGTTTTTTGTTTATGACCGGGGTCCATTCTGCTTCAAACTTGATAGGTGTGTTACTGAGTACTCTGAGAAGTTTTATTTCAAGTGTAAAGTGGTCGGGATGGATGGTTCTAGACGTACAACCACAGTTTGTAACTGCATTCGGGCTGCGGGACTCAGCAATGTAACGTCATTGCTCATAGCATCATACAGGCTGCCAGGATTATCAACATGCAAAACATGTTCCGTTAGCAGTATCACTCATAATAGATTTTGCAATTGTTGCTTCATTGTCCACATGTACAAAATCATTTCTGCACCGCTGCTATTGCTGTAAAGTGTAGGAGGTGCTGCACATTTCAAATGAAACTGCTCTACCTGACCTTCCAATCAATGCTAGTTGCTTGTCTGTGTGAAGCAGTGTCAGCATGAAAAAAATATTTAGAATTTACATCAACTTTAATCATAGTTACACCCTTCATACAGCTGCGTCTTCATCTACACACTCTTGTTTGAATTACTCATGAACTCTTTGTAATTATGCTTGTTATACATTAGTAATTACCAAAGTCTTCACCATAGGGGCAAACATTTTCTTGGTTTGCCACCTCTACAAGTATGCTAATTGATGTAAACACTAAAGTGAATAAAATAATTCATTTCCTTTAGACACTAAGCACATACATCTTTAAGTCATACAGTATCCCGTCATCATGGTTGTGATATTGCTAGATTTTAGACAGTATGGTGAGATGCAGGTAATAACATTTCATTATACAAAATCTGTCATTTTTTCTTGATTAAAAGCTAATATAATAAAGTTGCAAGCATTACAGCAAATGATGGAAGATCTGGATAGTATAGATTGTTTTTTTTGTTGTTGTTTTTCAAAAAAGATAAAACGTGCAGTCCTTTTAATGACTAGCAAAGGAGCTTAAAAATAAAGTTAGTGAAACGACCCTATCATTGAAAATACTGGTGCTTCAGTTCGTGTAGAGAGTTGCCGATTAAATAAAACATCTTTGTCCATTTAAATTTGAGGGTGGGTATTTTTCTGATCAAACATTTAACAGTTAGACTTTATTCTGACTATTAATATCATACTACAGCAATGAGATGGAACTTAGACGTTGATTGAAAAGAGTGGAAAAATATTATTGAGGCACATTTTGATATTTATTTGAAGTAAATAAACTGTTATATTATTTTGTATTAAAATAATATATTAATTGATTAATTAGTAGATATTATAAGAAATAAAAAAAAGCTCTTTGGATTAATTCAGAAGAAAATAATCATTAGGTGTAACACTGAGTACTTTATACTGAATGAGGGTTAACTTGGTGCTGGTTAGATGTGTCAAGGCATTAGCTAAGTAGAGGTTTAATGTTAACATTTTAATAACCCTATGTCATCAGTGTGGGGTGTGAAATAGTTTGGATGAGAGTTTGAATTACTTAAAAGATTTTGTATACCCTATGTCCTTAGATTCTGGCAGTGTTGAATTCAGCCATTTATTATTTAATAAATTCATTGTAATATGTTGAGTCATTTACAGTAATATGACAGTTAGAAAACGTAAATGAAATTTGCCATTTATTTGTGCCCATTTGGATATACTGAAAAATGTCAGAAATTTTTGTAGGCTCCACTCACAACTGCCTGTCTTTCAGGAGATTCTATGAGCAGTACGGTACAGGTTCCCGGCCTCTTGATCTCTCCAAATCAGACTTTGTTTCTACGTGTCAGAGGTATGTTTGGTAATGTATTATTAAAAAATAAAAACCAAGTGTGTGTCTGTGGCTGGCTGGCTTCCTTCCTTCACTGATACTAAGGCGGCCCAAAATTTGCTATTGTAATATCCATCAGCTTGAACCGTTGATACAAGACAGGATAGAGCCATCCTTTAATTCTGTTAATGCCAAATTCTGACCCTATCATCTGAGTGTCACAGCAAAAATCAAGAATCTTTTAAAAACAAATGTGTCTTGGTTGTAAAAAGCCATACATGCATTTGGATTCTGCTAAGATTTATTATGTGATCTGAAGAAGTAACAATTTAAGATGTATGTGTTTTTATGATTCCATCAGAGATAGTTTAGACTTAGAGGAGTTGTTGGAAATTTAAGACTGCCATGACATAAATGGTCTTTACAAGTGTTTGCAAACTTTTGTTCACAACTGATTGTGTATATATATTTAAACAGATTAAATGTTTCAAAATATTTTAAAATGTGATCCGAATTAATGATGCCCATCGACAGTACTAAATTTTTCCTTTTCTTTCACTTTGGCCAACAGGTTTATAGAGAAATACACTGAGTTAAAGAGTAACGGTGAGATGGGTGACTCTGCTCTGTTTGAGGAAACCGGGAGGGCTCTACTCAAAGAAGGAATTATCCTGCGAAGGAGAGGAGGTCCCCCTGTAAGGTTCTTGCTAGTATTATTGACCTATAGTACATCCTACAGAGGATAAAGCGGTGTATATAAAATGGATGGATAATGGATAATCAATGCCCAGAGGGACTTTAATTCTTCATTTAATGTACAAAAGGCTGTACCTTTTGTGTTAACTTCTTGAAGCATTTATTGAAAAAAAAAGTGTATGTATGTATGTATGCACATACATACATACATACATACATACATACATATATTTATAGTTTCCATGACCCTTTTTCATATCTTTATTGATTTAACAACTTTTTTACTAGAGCCAAAAGGTTTTTGTAATATTTTTTTGGGATGGAAAAGTCCACAGTCGTACAACTTGAGCAAATTAGTCATAACCTTCAGTGAGCCCCGATACATTAAATGAAGTATTAAAGTCCCTTTGGGAATTGATTATCCATTATCCATTTTATATACACGGCTTTATCCTCTGTAGGATGACGTAGAGTGAAGGCAGGGTTCACAGTCGACAGGTCACCAGTCTATCACAGAGAAACAGACAACCAAGCACACTGACATTCACACCTGACAAGAACCCACACAGGCACATGGAGAACATGCAAGCTCCACACACAGTGACCCTGGGAATTGAACCCAGGACCTTCTAGCTGTAAGACAACAGTGCTAGTTGCCCCACTGTGCCACCTTGGGCATTGAGTCAACACCTAAAAGTCCTGTTTGGTGTATCAAAGCTCCTTTCATGAAAAAATCTCTTCCTAAAATTTCTTAGATGTAACTACATTGTTGGTTCATCTAGATCTAGCAGATCTATGAAGTCTCCACCTCTCTCTCCACCCACTCCTACCCACTTGTTGGAGCTCATGTACACTAGCTCACCTACAATGCTATTCAAACACAGTGAAAACCAGTTACTGTTGCACAATAGGGAATAGTAATATTAAACCATACTTGTTTAAACTGGAAACTGATTCTCAAGAAAAATAATGACACCAAAAGATTTATCCTGCAATCTGCTGAGAATAAAATCTATACATTTTTCTTTTTAGAACACTGTGACTTTGTGGACATTAGAATGGCTGTCAGGTTATCAAGTTCTCATTCCGTAAAACATTTTGTGTATATTACTACCATCATTGGAGAGGTAAAAACGTATAGAAGATTTTAGAAACGTGAACACTGATCTATAAATAATCAGTTCTCAGACTGTAATTGGCTGTACTGATGGAACATTTTCGTCATGGCCTTGTCGCTTTGCTGATGATGTGAATATTTCAGAGTAAATGTAATTGTAAGAAGGCTGCAAAGATTTTAAGAAAATGTGGTCGCCATGCAGTTTAAGTGATTTTTTTGTATGTAGGCTGCATGTAGTCTTAAAGAATAATTCTGGTTTCAACCTGGCGTATTTGTCATTAATATGTGCTAGCTGTGCTCATAAGCTTTCTGCCACTTTCCACAGAATGTGATTTTTAGATTAATCTTTTTAAACGTGTGATTACAGTGCTTTTTTATTCCTGCAGGTGTCAGCAGAGTCCAGGGATCCAGTCCTCGAGCTGAAACTAATAGACATGTTGGCAGAACAGCGGTCAGTTGGTGCTGACACAGACACACCACACACATCATAGCCTTCAGAGGCTAAAAGATCATTTAATGAGCTTCAGGTTTTCTACAGCATTTAGAATGTTGTGTTTGTCCTCTGAAAATGATGGTCATCTGTTGAAAATGAGTCAACCACCAAGTCACTCATGTTCATGTTTCCTAGATGCCACAATGCACTGCATCACTAGCAGGATGTTGTTTATAAGAGATCAAAAAAGTAACTGACCGTTAGTCTATGTTGCAGTGGTCAGGCCAAAAAAAAAAAAACTGGAAACAGAGTATGCAAATGTTATATCAATATGTGAAATGTGAGATTAAAGTAATTATTGTAACTTGTTAACATGTTGTGCATTATTACGTGTTTAACTTTCCCCATCAGAGACATGGTGTGTAAACTAGATAACTTTAGTTATACTACTTGGCTTAACCTGTTCAGCCTTAATATGAAGATGACTGTTTTTATCTGCTGTCTCACTGCAAAATTTGAACTTGACTTTAAAAAAAGCTCTTCTTATAAATACTGTACAACATGTACTCTGGAGATAAAAAATACATTCACAAATTTAAGGATTAGAAAGGATCGTTTCTTATTGCATTAGTTCTGGCTAATTAAGGTTAAAACCCTGAAAGGGTTGACCCTATAGTTTGTGCTGAAGGCCGACAAATGCTTTGTGTGTCTACGAGGGTGTGCAATTCTACATGTAGGCCATGTCTGCAACCATATCAGCTGTGCATCGTGCCGGGGCACTACTCAAACAAGTCCTTCGTAGAACAGGTTATCTGCTGTCCGCAAGTTTGTTGGTTCGATCCCCTCTGCATGCCAAAGTGCCTTTGCGCTTTGAGTACCAGGTGCTATTTAGGTGCTGATAATTTACCATTTTCATGTTTTCTATTGATGGAAACAGTGAGAAGTTCTAAATTCTTGTTTTACCAGTGTGCTTCAGGAATAATCATATTGACATGGTTTCACAGCCTAGCCTATGAGTAGCTGCTGGATCCTATAAAAAGTGCAAGTCACAGCCATCCTTTCAGAAACATCCCTGTGTACGATATGATAGGTAAGTAACTTTGTAGAAGACCAACATGTACCATTTGTAACATGAATGAAGCCATGTTCAAACTCCTCATCAGTCTGTTTGGATGTAGAAATTATGAATTGACAAGATAAGTTAAACTTTATTGATTCCTCATGGGAAATTCATGGTACAGCAGCTGGATACAGATAAGGCATGAAAGAAGCACAAGAATTATGAAAAGGTCAACAGGGCTTAAAAAATGAAGATATAATAATAAAAAAAGGTATTACAGAAACAATATACCAGGCATGATGACTCTACATATGGATATGTACATATATGACACTGAATATATATATATATATATATATATATATATATATATATATATATATATATATATATATATATATATATATATATATATATGGATAAGTACAGCTATGACATGTTGAGTTTACATATGGATGGGCAGGGGCGGATCTACTGGGGTGGCATAGGGTGGCAACTGCCACCCCTAGAAGATGCCTTGCCACCCCTGTTGTGAACGATCTAACTCAAAAATATGTATATGAAAGTTTGTGGCCGGCCAGAAAGAGCAAAAATCCAGAAAGGACGAATAACGAGTGAAACTCTGATGTCCGAGTGCTTTCGAATGCATCATGGAGACGTACTGTACTGTACAGTCTATGCTGCTACAGATACGAGGCGACACGACCTCCATCAGGGCAGTGTGCCAACCTGGCGACTATACTTTTTGTCAGAAGCGACTAGCAACAAATCTAGTGACTTTTTCTGGTGTTTTGGAGACTCTGACGTGAAAGCTCCTATCATTCTGCAGGTATTGTCCGCAACGAGCAGCAGGTGCTGCTGTGAGCTCCTACCCGTCCCAAAGCACTCACAGGCTGCCAGTCTAGTAACCCTGCAGCAGTCCCACTGTTTGATTAGAGGAGACCCACATCACTCCGTGTCCAGATGGCAAATGAATCGCCAATGCACAAAGCCGCCGCAGATCCCGTCCTGGCTTACATAGCGGGATGTAAATGAAAATGTTTCTTTTCTGTCATACTAAAATAAATCACTGCATTTAGCGTGTAGGCGAGTAGGGTGTTTTATACTCACTTTTTGTCTCTCCCATGTTAACCCTCTTTCCAACAACGTTGATTACAATTACATGCAAACTGAAAATTATGCAAATTAGGCGATGACGTCATTTACCGACTTCGAGCGACTTTTAGGAAAGCCAATAGCTACTTTCCTTACTGAGGAGTTGGCAAAACTGCCTGAGGGTGCAGCCCTTTGACCTCACTGATGTGGACGACAGCTGGACTTTGGCCAGCAAAAAAGCTAAAGTAAGACACCAGTTAGACTGGGTTAGACCACACGGTAATATAACTACACAATGTATTAAACGCTAATACTGTCAAAGTTTACATAAAGTGTTTGCTTGTGAGACGAGCCACGGTTTCCAGTGAGCCTGGGTCTTGCTAATTTTCGCTTATGTAGCTAGCTAACGTTAGAGAACCACAGGAGGATGGTGGGGGATCGTCTGTGGAAGTTTTTTCTGAAAACACACTAAGTCAAAAGAAATCACACATTCACGAAGACTTTACATGACATTAAAGTGTAACTAAACCCCCAGTCCCACCAGGTTTTCATGCACTGTTTGAAAACTACATCCTGCTTGTTTAATGCTGGTTTTTATAATTTTAGTGTCAAGGTCATAGTAACACCAATACTGATGTGTTTCATCATAGTACAGTCATATCATTTAGTTCACAGCTCAAAAACGTTTACATGTTAAGAACCTCTGTAAGCTTTAAGTTGTCAACATCAGATTGTTTCATAGTTAATAATGAAGACTATCAAAGGAAAAACATAGCTCAGTCAGTGTGAATCTTGTAGGAGACAGTAAAAAATGAAGACGAAGGGTACCACCACCAGCTTTTCCCAGCCTAAAAGAAGAGAGGAGGAAGAGCAGCCCGGGCTGTACAGTGGCGTAGTGGTTAGCGCTTTCGCCTTGCAGCGAGAAGGTCCCTGGTTCGCGTCCCGGCTTTCCCGGGACCTTTCTGCATGGAGTTTGCATGTTCTCCCTGTGCATGCATGGGTTTTCTCCGGGTACTCCGGCTTCCTCCCACAGTCCAAAAACATGCTGAGGTTAATTGATTACTCTAAATTGCCCATAGGTGTGAATGCGAGAGTGCTTGTGTGTCCTTGTATGTAGCCCTGCAACAGACTGGCGACCTGTCTAGGGTGTCCCCTGCCTTCGCCCGAGTCAGCTGGGATAGGCTCCAGCCCTACCCCCGCGACCCTAGTGAGGATTAAGCGGTGTATAGATAATGGATGGATGGATGGAAGAGCAGCCCAGAGAGGAGATGAAGGAGGAAGAGTTCAGAGAGAATATCTAGATATTGGAATTATTGTAAGAAATGTCTCAAATAAAGAGCATCAAAAAATAAAACCACAAACTGAAGACAATAAATAAAATTATCTGGATTCTGACTTTGTTCTAGATGAGTTGGTAATGTAATCATTGTGGCAGGCCTAACATAAGCAGAGATCACATAAATGGATATTTCCCAAAACGGTGCACAAGAGAGACATGTCGAGTCTCAATCTAATTTGTTGCTAAATTTAAGCATTGGGTTTCTTCAAATTGTGTAAAGTCAACTTTATTTCAGTTTAAATCTTTTCCCCTTTCTACTAGACATAACAAATCACATATTGTGATTGACAGCTAATAAGAACAGCTCAAGTTTAGGATTGGTTGACAAGTAGAAATGATATATACTTATTTAACATAATTATTTCAGCAGTATTTGCATCAATTTGATAAAGCCTGCTGGTTGGCTATATATATATGTGTGTGTGTGTGTGTGTGTGTGTGTGTATGTATGTATGTATGCATATATATATATATATATATATATATATATATATATATATATATATATATATATATATATATATATATATATATATATATATATATATATATATATATGTATATGTGGGTATATATATATATATATATTTTTATATATATATATATATATATATATATATATATATATATATATATATATATATATATATATATATATATATATATATATATATATATATTCTCTCTTGAATTATTGTCTTGTTTTCATTACCTGTAGTATAGCTTCGTTCTATTCTTATTTATGTGACTGTGCATTAAAAATAACATTTCAGCTATTTTATTCGGGGGACAGCTGAAGAAACCCAGGTCCTCACTTACTGCTGGGAGACAGACGGAACATCAGCAGCTCCATCTCCTGCAGCAGCATCTGTACCAGCATGATGGTGTCAATGAAAACTGAAGGCTGATCAGCTCCACTAAAGAACATCAGGAGGAGAGGCACAATGTTTTTCAGCTGTGCATATGTTTTGTAAAAGACGTTAGTCCTGTTATAAAATTAAATCTCTTAAATTCAATTAAATGATTAAATATCTTTTCAGCTGTGTTCCAAATATGAATTGAAGAAGCATGAATTAAATTTTCTTTTTCTAATGCTTGACAGGCAGTTAAAGAGCTCGCCTGTAAGAGCTCACTTGTCTTTTGGTTCTGAGTAAAGCAGATGACATGAAATATTCTGCATACATTAATGGCAATGTAGGGCATGGCTCAGGTTAGGTCCAGGTAATTACATTAATATATAGTTATTTGTTTTTGAACAGACTACAAACCTGGATGTTTGAGGACAAGCAGCAGTTCTGTATGTAGAACATAGGCTAATCTATTTTAGTAATGTTAATAATAAAACTATAAACTCATCCATCCCTGGAGAGTAGTGGACAGAGGACACAGCCCTGAGGAAAACCAGTGGAGATGTGTTGTAGATCAGAGAAGGTGTTGTTGACCCGCACCCTCTGATCTGTGGGTTAAAAAGTCCAATAACCACAGGATAAGCTGATCATCCAGGTGGAAGCGGGAGGAGAGTTTGTGAGGCTGGAGGGTGTTAAATGCCGAGAAGTCGGCAAACAGGAGTCTTGGTGAAGTTTTCAGGTGTTCCAGGTGACTGTGTAAAGTGTCCAGAATGAATATTTTGGCATCAACACCTCTGCTTGAACGATATACAAAATGGTGAGGGTCAATCTGTGAGTTACTTACTCCGATGACATGTTGTTTCACAATTCTCTCCATTGCCTTCATTACGAGGGAGGTGAGAGCCACAGGTCTGAAGTCATTGAGTACTTTGGTTGTACTCTTCTTGGGGTTGGGGATGACTGGAACGTTTACACAACTGAGGAACTGTACAGCTGTCAAGGGCAGTGAGTGGGCATGTTGACCCTCCATGCTATTTGTGCACATGTACCTACATCTCTGTGTGGGAGGTTTCTGGGATACCGCCTGTGCTCTGTGGCTGTTCACCCTCTTATCCTTAGCGATCTTATGCAGGACAAAAACTATATAGAAGATCGATGGGGTGGAGACTAGCACAATTTGGAAGACCCAGAAGCACAGATGTGAAACAGGAGCAAAGGAATCGTAACAGATGTTGTTGCATCCAGGCTGCTGGGTGTTACAAGTGAACTTGGACTGCTCATCGGTATATCACCCACCAAGGCCACTAGCAGAATACAGAAAATGAGAAGCGACCAAGTATGGACCAGTCCCCATGGCACAAGTTTAGACAGAAGGTAAAAGTTGTTAATAACAGGATAAGTTAGATGTAGAAGTTTCTGTGGATAGGTGGTGTACACAGAAAGAATTTCATTATGAAATAATCTGAGCAAAATCTTCATTCCCTCTTAATTTGTGCATACTGGTTAATCAAGCCATGAGGCAGACAGGGCTCCAAAACGTGCTTTTGTTCCAGTTACAACACATCAAACAAAAAACATTCTATGTGCACTTTTCATCTCCACAGTTAATTTCTTCACAATATGATATGCATTTCCTATTACTTGGTCCAATGATGCATTGACTTTGTTTCTGTGACCAAAATGGATTACACTCAATTTGCAAATTATGTGCAACCAATCATCAATGTTTTGTGTTATCGGTAATCTAGCATTATCAACAAATTAATGTTCAGCTTCATTTAGTAAACCTCAATTTTAGTTAGTTCTTTTCTCCTATCAAATGCAGCTTAGAGCTTTCTCAAATCGACAACACAGAAGATGAAACTGAGTTTTCATAGATACCGGTTTCTAATGACATAGAAGGCAGCTATCAGAAAGGAAAGACATGTTGGTATGTGTTGGTTTAATCAAAGGGAGCGGTGGACACAGAGAAAGACAGAGTGAGAACTGAATGAACTTACTGCCTATGAGACATACAATATTGGAACTATTAGACATGTAGGAATGTTTAAATGAATTTGTTGTTGTTTTGCTGCTGTTGATTTTTTTTTTTTTTGCCGTTGCATAATCGCGTTTTTGAATTGTGCAATGAATGCAATGAAAGAACACCAGTAAATGAATTGCCATATTGTCCTCTGTGCAGTGTCTGTCTCTTCACAGTGACCTGGCAAGCTGTTGCAACATTTCACTTCCTGAAGTGTGAAGGTTCATTCTTGATCTAAATAATGTTGGCTCTGCAATGTAACTCAACTCAAGGATCTCAAACTAGTTTTTTTCTAAAGCTTTCAACTTCTGCTTTCTTTTGCATTCATCAGTGACTAGAATTTGCTTAAATGTCAAGACGTGGGTTATGTTGTTGTCGTGTAACTTAAGTATAAAATTTTGGTTGACCAACTAAGAGTCAGCAGGCTGCTGGAGAGAGATAAAGAACAACATTCACATCTGACACTATCTTTAAACAGGGGTTACTATCTTCATCCATAAATGACCACCTGTTGTTACCTGACTGAAGTATCACACTTGTACTTATACCCTAGTCATGTGATGACACCTGAGCCAGCACCATGTCAACAGAGAGGAGAGAACACAATTATCTGATGACAGTGGGATGTGTTTAAAAGCTCTGATAAAGCAAAGTGAACGAACCTTGGGTTAAGATAATTTGGTCAAACAACTTGAAAAGGTTAATCCTTGTTCCCTCCCTCCCAGTGTGATAGAAATACTAAAAAAATATGTACCAAGTAAACACATTTCTTATTAAACTGTTGATGACATACTTTTACACCTGTATCTCAGTTACATCACATATTTGAAACATCCCTGTTATGTGTTGTTAAACAACATATCCTGCTTATTATAACAGCTTTGACGAGCTAGCAGGTGCTATCTGATAGATACTAAGGTACTATGGACTGTAAGCACCTTATCCAGATTATCGATCATTGTATGCCGGCTGTGTACACTGACTCTACCCGATAGATCTGACCATCGGCGGTGAGCTGAACATTGATGTTTGGCACTGGTGATAAAAGAAATTGCATTGTTGCTTCTGTTTTCTGTTATTTATCAGCTATATACGAAATCAAACTGTGTTTTTTTTGTTTGTTTTGTTTTAATTATTGTGGACTGTGTTGGAATTCATTAGTTATTGATTAGACAGAGTAAGAGGCAGGGTTACCTTCACTTTGCTGGGAATTAATCCCTGTAGGAAAATGTAATATTATATTTCTATATTTCTGTATGCTTTTTAGAGCTTAAAAGTATCAGATTTTACAGTAATTGATTTTGTTTTAATTATAATGATATCTGCTTTAGAAAACATTTCATACATAGAAAATTAAATCATGAGATCCCATAATATCAGAAAAATTACAGCAGACATGTTTTAAATAAGCACTGATACCGTATGCAGGTGGGTCAATATATAATTGGGGACTTTTTCTAACATAGTTGACAGGCATCATAGTTGACATTTTTGCTGTTTTCAGACTGAAAATCAACATGGCCGCCTATAACCAAACACCACATGGCATTTTTTTTTTTTTTTTTAGAAAGATTCTTCTAAAATATTATATATGCAATTGAATAAAATTGAAATTGGAAGTTATTTATAAAGATATTGCAGTAACATCTGTTGAAATGTGATAAATCCACACTTGGCTCACACAATACTTTATATTAAATAACTCAGAAAGCCTTGGAATCTGGCCAGTCTTTTCTTCAGGAGGAAATGAGGAGCAGGTCATGTGATCCGGAATTAACACACTTCCTTGAGAGGTGTTTTTGTAATGGGTAACTTAGCTGAAGGTGATTTGTCGGACACAGATACAATTTGTTATTTTCCATATAAAATGTTGTTTATTGCCAAAAAAGAAATACTGTCATGATTATCTCAACTTTATAAAAAGAACACAATCAAAACAATTGTTGAATAAGCTCATTTTATTATTTTAGCTAATTAGAAGGTGGTTGTTATTAAATTCGGACGGTTATTTAGTTGACATTTTAGTGGTATCCAGTCATTTTAATTAATAAAAATGGATTGTTTCCATAATTAACTAATAAAATTATTTTTTTACTTTTGATAAAAATGTATGCAAGATATATCCCATGGACTTCAACAGTCCCTCAATTATATATTGACCCAGGTATAAATGTGTGTGAATTTGTTCATTATTTTCAATCCTAATTCTTCTCAGATACAGTAAGACAAACTATTTGGTATTTTATAAAACAGAATTTTGCATAGGCCAAAAAAAAAGAAAGAAAAAAAGAATAGGAACAGAATGCAATTTTAACTCACCTCAATGTAACCTTGACCTTTGCAGGAAAAAATCCTTTCTCATGCAGTGTGCATAGCTATTTGTAATCTTAATGCACTGATAAAATGAATCCTGCTGTGTGTCCTATGGGAGAATAGGCTGACTACACACATTGAGCTATTCATATCTGAAACTGACATTGTACTCTGTCACCACAAAAGCTGGCAATGTACAGTGCAACAAAGATTTCAAAACACAACAAGGGTTCCTTTTCTGAACACCCAAGAACAGACAAAAAAAAGCATATGGAACAAGCTGGTAAGGGGAAACAATGCAGGTTCATGCAAAGGTTCTGTATGTAGCCACCTTGTAAAATACAGGTTAAAAAGGAATAAATCATTCCACATTTTGTTAATTTTGCATGCCATGCTTCTAATATTTTCAAAGTATAGCACAGGGCAATGACAGCAGGTCTCTGTTGGTGCTATTACTGTTCTCAGTTTAATCAACACACAGTGGCTGAGCTGAAGGAAAAGTGCTTTCATTTTTGTTATTTGAGTATTGGTTTAATAACACAGAGTCAGTCCTCTGGACCTAGTCATTGATGGTGGTAAACAGGTTGCAGAAATGTTGCATCCAGGAATTCCGGTCACTGACACTAAAAGCAGCACCCTCCCAACTGAATTTCAAACTAATCTGGCAAACCAATGTACAAATGTTGAAGCAGTGCATCACTGACAAACTATGCAGTTTGCTCTGCTGGATTGTAATTCAGTCATCGCTATATGCAGATTTAGAGTAAAGCTGGATTAGATTCAACAAGTTAGGACAAAATTAAACAACACTGGTCAGCCAGATGTGGACAATCATAGTTTAACAGCACGAAACTTCTTATTAATGATCTTTCATTATATTTATTGAAGGACTCAACAAACTGCTTACTGGCTTTTTTAACCCTTTGAGGCACAACATGGGTCAAAAGTGACCCAAATCCAAAGGAAATGGGTATCTCCTGACCCACACTGTGCATCAAAGGGTTAAAGACATGATTAACAGTTGTTTCCTCTCATGGCCTCTCTGGCTTTGTTTGCAGTGACAGTGTTTTTCGATAGTTACATAGATCATCATTATGTCACCTATCATCTCTGATAAGCTAAGAGAGCCTAGTTACATGGAACTTGCTTCCTAGTACACCCCTCAGCTTTTGATTTTGCAGAGTAGACAAGATGGTACCAAACCTTACTGTGATAACACCTCAGGAAACCACACACAATCACTGCATTCAACATGTAGGTTTTTGTACATGTTTCTATGTATTACATATGCCTGTTGCGGTGGCCTAGTCTGTGTTATTATGTTGTTCTGAAGTCAATATTAATCCATGTCTTTGAAAAAGAATTTTGATGGCTTGTGATTCCACTCAACATAACCACTGTGATTTGTTCTGTACATCCATGCACATTTTAGGCTTCTCTCTTAAACTTCATCTATTGGAATTCAATAAATCTCCAAAAACTCAGTTTCCTGTTTATCAAAATGACATAAAAAGATGATTTTTCCATCCAAATAATCCCTTTGTGGCTTAACTTTACACCCTTGCCTCCTTTAGCATGCACAGATCTAATATCCTGCCTCTTCTCCATCCATACACCATTTTATCCTCTGTAGGGTTGTAGGCAGACTGGAGTCTATCCCAGGTGAATTAGGTTGAAGGCAGGGGACACCCTGGACAGGTCACCAGTCTATCACAGAACTACACAGAGAGGCAGACAAGCACACTCATATTGACACCCACGGACAATTTAGAGTTACCAATTGACCTCAGCATGTTTTTGGACTTGTGGGAGGAAGCCAGAGAAACCACAGAATACAGGGAGTAAACTCTACACAGAAAGGCCTAGATTTGAACCCAGAATTATTCGCTTATTAGACTAGTGTTCAGGAATAGTCACATCACTTATTAGAGCTGCAACTAAGAATTATTTTAAATGTGGATTCATCTGCTGATCATTTTCTTGATTAATAGATTAGTTGCTGTATAAAATGTTAGAAAATGGTGAAAAATGTCCATCACTTTTTCCCAAACCAAAATATCTTGTTTTTGCCACAACCCAAAGATAATCAATTTACTTTCACAAAGGAGTAAAGAAATGCTGGAAATCAGTCCAAGTTGGCCTTTTTCTCAAAAAACACTTGAATCTAATAATCATTTGTCAAAATAGTTGGTGATTAATTAAATAACTGATTAATAAATATTACCTCTATTCCTTGTCTTGATCCATTATCTATACACCTTAATCCTAATTAGGGTCATGGGAGGCTGGAGTCTATCCCAGCTGACTGAGGGGGAAGTGAGGGGACACCCTGGACAGATCACTAGTCTATCACAGGGCTATATATAGAGACAAACAAGCACATTCACTTTCACACCTACAGAAAATTTATACACTGCCCATCCAAAAAAAAAGTTGCACACTAATATTTTGTTGGACCACCTTTCCTCTCTCTCCTCCAGGTGTGTGCTGCAGAGGCTGGTGGCAGGTGTGTTGCATCAGGTAATCAGTGGACCACCTATGCAGGTGGAAGCCAGCTAATCAGTCACTCCGGCTTTCCCATAAAACCCGATGCCACTGGTCATATGACGCTGGACTGTCTTTGATCCTCCAGTTAGTTCTGTGAGCCGAACGTTCTGTGCCACTTACCTAGTTCTTTCAGTGATTCTGTTTTCCTTGTGTTTAGAGCTAACTTCTGCCTGCTTGTGGTTACCTGATCCTCTGGGTTCCTTCGTCGGCTGCCTGGCTCACCGTTCCTCCGTGGATTCCGTTCTGCCTGAAGGATTCTCTTGTCGTCAATTCTCCTCTGGAGAAGAATACCAACCGTACCACCAGAAAAAGCCTTGCCTCGTCGGACGTCTAGCCACCAGCCTTCCCCAGACGCCTTGCCCCACCACTGCAGTGTCCACACACTGGAGACCAAGGACTGGGTCGTTTAGACTGGAGAGAGCCTAGTCCCCCTCATTGGACATTCCCCTGTCTGAGTCAGTTAAGTTCTCTAGCCCTAGCAACATCAGACTTATCGTTGTCTAAATTCCAATTTATGTGTATTTCCTAAATTGGCTTTTTCATATTTTAGAGCTTATGACGTTTTACCTTAGTTATTTATATCTGGGGTAGAATAGCTTATTGGTCTGGGCTTTCTGTGCAGAATCCCTGTTAGACTAGGTTTTAGTTAGTTTTTTATTTTCCCCCTATTTAATTGCTTTCCTGCCCTGGTTTTACTAGAAGTGGGTTAACTGTAGTTACTGTTGTTTCAGTTCATGTAATTAGTCCTCCAAACCACTAGAGGTTCTCCGATCAGCTCCGCCTTAAGCAGGTTAGGTAGTGCTTCAGATTTGTAGTCCTTTTGTTTTTCCTTGTGTTGTAAATAAATGCATTACTAAACCGTTCATCTGTCTGCATTCCTCATTTCCTGCTTTTGAGCCTCTGAACCTGCCGTAACACACTACCTCCACAGGCTCGTATGGTGGGCACTAGGCATGCGTGCATCACATCATCCGTGTGTCTTCTTACTCTGATGTGCCCATCACTTTGGAACAGGGTAAATCTGGACTCGTTGGATCACATGATCTTATTCCATTGCTCCAGAGCAGTGGTTCCCAACCTGTTTGGCTTGGAGCCATTTGTGAACATCTTTCCGACTTTACTGAACTGTGTTTTATTTCCTGACGTCGCCGTAATTCGCTGGCTTTATGCTGTCATTTGCGAGCATTTCACCAAAAATAACATAATTCTGTCTTGTTCTTTAATAAAACCAAATTTAAGGTAACTCTCGAGGTATAGCTGGCGTTTTTAGGTACTGATGAATCGTCACCTGTTTTGCGTTTTTCAGACACTGTTTCCGTCACTAATTTTCTAACTGCACACAAACTAATGAATCGGGATGAGCTAGGAGCCAACCTGAAGAAAGCGTGGAGAGAAGTTGAAAGGTCAAGGAGGTGTGGCCATCGAAGCAGCAAAGGATTTTTGAAGAAAGACCAAGTAAATGTGTTTCTAAAATGTTTTATAGGTAGACTTGCGATGACACAGTGAGTCTGTTACTCTGATTTTATCCAGAATGTAAAAATCTATTTTTTATAACATCACAGCTTCAGAGCAGACAAAGCTTTGCGCCCCCCCTCAGATCTCTGGCACCCCCCAGGTTGGGAACCACTGCTCCAGAGTCCAATCTTTATGCTCTGTAGCAAATTGAAGCCTTTTTTTTCTGATTAGCCTCACTGATAAGTGGTTTTCTCAAGACTGTTTAGTCCCAGTCCCTTGAGTTCCCTTGACATTGTGTGTATGGAAAACCTTACTTTCACTACTAAACATAGCTGTGAGTTCTGTTATGATTTTACCAAACATTTAAGGGATCTCTGATCATGATCATCCAAGAGTTTGTTTCGACCACATTTCTTCCTCAATGATGGTTCGCCACTATCCTACCAGGTTTTAATAATGCATTGAACAGTTCTTAACCCGATTTTAGTAGTTTCAGACATCTTGTTTTCTTTGCTTGAGTCAACCAATAATTTGACCCTTCAGAGGCAGATTAACATCCTTTCCATGAGCACAGGATATGTCTAACAACATGGTTGTTTCATGAAATGAGAAGCTATGGATTGCATCAGCTAGGGTTAATACGTTGTTCCCAGCTGAAAGATATTCACTGCAGTAATTATCCAATGGAAGGCTCTTAACTATTTGCTTAGTTAAATCCAGGTGGTGACTTTTTTTGGACAGACAGTGTATATTATAAAAATAAGCAATGGAAGAAGGTGGCCTGGTCTGATGAATCACGGATGGCTAGGTTCGTGTGTGTCGCTTACCTGGGGATCACATGGCACCATAATGCACGATGGGAACAAGGCAAGCTGGCCGAGGCAGTGAGATACTTTGGGCAATATTCTGCTGGAAAACCTTGGGTCCTGCCATCCATGTGGATGTTACTTTGACATGTACCACCTACCTAAGCATTGTTGCAGACCATGTACACCCTTTCATGGAAACAGTAGTCAATGATGGTTGTGGCCTCTTTCAGCAGGACAATATGCCATGCCACAAAGCAATAATGGTTCAAGAATGGTTTGAGGAGCACAACTACAAGTTTGAGGTGTTGACTTGGCCTCCAAATTTTCCAGATCTCAAACCAATCGAGCATCTGTGGGATGTGCTGCACAAACAAGTCCAATATATGGAGGCCCCACCTCGCAACTTACAGGACAACAAGGGGGACCGACACAATATTAGGCAGTTGGCCATAATGTAATCTGACAAGATTAAGCTTTTACAGTAGCAATTTGATTATTGCAACTTTAAAAGCCTGCAGTACATAACCTTTTAATAAAGAGAGGTTGATGATGTCTAAAGCTATCCTTGGACAGCCTGGTTGGAATTGAGTCTCCCGGATCTGTTGCTGATTTAAAAGAATTTACTATAGATGTGAGCTCTGAGAGATTTACAGGACAGAAATAGTCAAAATATAAGTCTGGTCTTACAGAGTCCTTCAGAGTCACTACACCCAATGACATGTTCGTGATTTTTCTCAGATGGTAAAACTTCACTTGTAAAGAACGTCATGAAATATTCACTACTAAGAGGAACAGAAATGCAAGGCTCCATAGAGCTGTTGCTCTTTGTCAGCCTTGCTACAGTGCTGAAAATAATAAGCCATTTTTGTCCTATGCCATTAAAATGTCTTTCCAAGTTAAGTGATATTCTTATGAATTGTTGCAACACCACGACCTTTCCAATTCATAAGAAGTCTGCTTTATGACACAGAACTGTGAAATATACCACTGAGTAACTCTTTTACAATTTACTGACTCCTTTTTCAGAGACCAAACAATGTAGAGTGATGTATGCAGTGAGGCTGGTGTCCTATTAAAATCATTCACCATCTGTGTTGGACCAACATTAGAGGAGCTGTTCTCTATTGTGTTGGCAATTGGAATTTAAGTAAATACCGTATTGGCCCGAATATAAGACGGTGTTTTTTGCATTGAAATAAGACTGAAAAAGTGGGGGTCGTCTTATATTCGGGGTCTAAACATTATACCCATTCACGACGCTAGATGGCGCCAGATATCATTGAAGCGAATGCTGAACTTGACTCCCCAGATATTAAGATTTGAATGAGGCAAAATAACATGCTTTTTCTCTCAAATATATCGTTAAAATCATTTGTTTCAGATGTACTGTAATTATTTTCTGTATAAAAATTAATTTGCTGTTCAAAAAGTCTTTTTTCAAACTTGAGTCTTGAAAAAGAGGGGGTCGTCTTATAATCAGGGCCGTCTTATATTCGGGCCAATACGGTAATAATGGACTCATTTCCTTAAATTTAGTTTCTGCATTAAGAGATCAACATCTGCTGCCATTGAACTTCTTGGCAAATACTTTGTAATCCATCACTGTAAATTAAAATGTTTTTCAAAAAACGGTCAGATAAAAGAGGATTTTGTAGAAAAACAGATGTTCAGTTTCAAAAAACCTAAAAAGATTTAGGGTGTGTTTAAAACAGGGAGTTGGGTTAATGAATGTTTTGAGAAAAACCAACTGAGTCTAACAACAAACAAGATGCAGAATTGAGGCTGTCATTTTCCTCATCTACATGAATATTCAAGTCACCCACTATAATGACTTTATCTGTACTGAGCACAAAATCAGCTAAGGACTCTGAGAATCGAGATAAAAACCTCATAGTAAGCAGCGGCTGGGTGATATACAACAACTAACAGAACTGGGTTTTGTGTTTTCCATTCTGAGTGTGACAGACTAAGAGTAAGGCTTTAAAATGGGTTAAAACTCAGCTGTGGTCTCTGATTGATTAATAAATTTCAATGGAAGATTGCTGAGCCCCCCCCCCCTCCAAATGCTGTACTTCTGGGTATATGAATGTCTATATGATTGGTAGGGGTTTATTAATTTAGACTGACATATTCGTAATACTGCAACCAGGTTTCAGTGACACAAAGCAAGTCAGTATGAGGATCAGTTATAGGATCTTTACCTGACAGAACTCCTGCAGGAGATTGTATGTCAAAATGACCAGAAAAGCATGCTGGCTTGCACACTGCAAAATGAGGCTGGATGTGGGATGAAAACCTGTTATTTTTGCCATACTGCATTTGACATACTATGTATTACATCATACTAATACTTTTTGTGGCATACCGTATATTATGGTGGTAAAGACATTGGAACATACCCATTCGCTCTCCCTCCTTACCCAGCCAGACACAAAACAACCTTGTTTTTGTAAAATTCAATTTCATAAAAAATGTAATTTCATTTAATATTACATTTAAATTTAATATTAAATTTAAATATTAAAAATTAAATTGTTTTTTTAAATTAACAGTATCATCTGGGCAACGTGGTGTCTGGTACGGTGGATAGTGGTACAGGAGCTCCATATGGAACTGTATTGTCTTCTTTTCTGTTTACCTTATATACCTCTGGCTTTCAATTGTGGGTCATGCCGCTTGCAAAAGTTCTCAGATAACTTGGCAGTTGTTGTGCATATGAGAGATGGACAGGACAGTCTGGTAGCATCATCTGCATCTCAATGTGGCCAAGACCAGGAAGATGGTGGTCGATTTCTGAAAGAAGACAGCTACACAACCGCTCCACATCCTTGGTGAGGACATCTCCTGGTGGAGGAGTATAAGTACCTGGGTGCCTACCTTGTCAGTGGACTGAATTGAGCATACAAATATCCCCTTGGGATTAATAAAGTATTTCTTTTCTATTCTACTGTATATGTTTTTAGGTATAGGTTTAGTGTATATATATATATATATATATATATATATATACACACACACACACACACACACACACATATATATAATACATAAACTTATATAATACATAAGTGTATGTTCCTTCTCTGCTAGCCCCAGCTTGTGAGCAGTGCTTCAGCTCCCCATCATCTCCAACTCTATCAGCTTCAACATCTCACATTGTAGTATAAGTGAAATGGGAGCAGTTATGAAAGTCTCACAGAATTCATAGCATGACTGTGGGCTCATGTTGAACACCTTAGCCAGCTGTTTCCCTCCTACCTCCTACTAAAACCATGACTTCAGTGCTGCCCCTTACATACAGACATGAGACTTAATCTTTTCATCTCCTTGAAATAAAGTGAATCAGCATATCCCAAGATCCCATTCATATATTACATGTCTATACACATTTTTTTTATTTTTATATATATATATATATATATATATATATATATATATATATATATATATATATATATATATATATATATATATATATATATATATATATATATATATATGTAAAAAAAAGTGTGTATATATATATATATATATATATTAAAAAGTTTAGATAGATAGATAGATAGATAGATAGATAGATAGATAGATAGATAGATAGATAGATAGATAGATAGATAGATAGATAGATAGATAGATAGATAGATAGATAGATAGATAGATAGATAGAAAGAATGCTTAACTATTCAAAATAAGTGTCCGCTGGACTTGGTTCAGCCCTGGGGGTTACAGGAAGTTGTCGCTGCCATGTTTAGCTGCTTTGTTGTAGATTCCTTGTAGGCTTCCTGCAGATTTTAGCGTTTAAGTGTTGCAATGGAACCGAGCTGGAGTACGTTTTTATTCCAAGTAAGTGGCACTACATAGCAATAGTCTGGGAAATTGCTTAAGCGTTTTCAAAATAGTGTTGCCATTTTTCCTCAAATCCTATATATCACTTTATGAAACGAATCAGAGTTGGCCAAGCAAAACAAAGGTGTTAGCAATAGCTTGCTAGGTAGCTTCGCTATGTGGGTTCCTGTAGCAAACTGCTAAGCTGCTTTATCGAACCCGAGACCAAGACCGCCGGCTCTGTCGAGTCTACCGATCTACAGAGACTCCACAGAGCCACTGTCTTGGTGTAGTTTAAATGATCTGAACTCTGTTTTACATCACAATTATGGATTTGTATCAGTTGGCACGATAAGTTGCAGGGAAGCTGATTTTTGGTTCCATCGTTGTTGCTGCGCGCGCGCTAGCAAATTAGCTAGCAAGTCGAGCTTTTGCTGTTACATATAGGTATGCTATGGTAAGCTACTTGGCTAACAGGTTAGCTAACTAGTTACTTTTCTCGTCCGCGCCACAGCAATCATCGCCGCAGTGCAGATAACAGTAACAGGTAAGCAGTGCTTTATCGTGAGGTCCGGACTCAACACTGTGTGTGAATCAAAGCAGCTGCAGAGATTTTAACCCATTTACCTGCCCGTTACCGTGAAGTTGCTAACATTGTAAATAGGACGGTACCTAGCACGCGGACAGAAGCAATCAAATCACACAGATGCAACAAACTTTCCTCTTGAACCACAGATTTGTAGCTGCAGATAGCACACAAGAATGGAAATTAGGCGAATCGTCATTTACTGTGGACCCGACACTCCTTTACGCTTGCTATAATTTAATTTTAAAACTAAATGTGATCTTTTGTTTTGCAAAGCATAATATAGCATCGGCAATTTGTTTTCAAAATCACGAGCAGGCACACATCAGTTTGACTGCATCCTGTACACAAACGTTCAGTGAAATGTTACAGATATGGCCCGGCATTGCAATGTGTCTGCAAAAGCTGTGTAAAGTATTTCGGGAATACAAAGCGGTGGTGAAGTGTTGATCTAGTAAACTATGGGCAGGGTCAAACGACTTAAAGTAAATAAAAATTCCGCAATGTCAAGTACATCTTACTTTAGTCACCATTTGCTTTAATGGCGTTTTGGTAGAAATACTGCCTCTGACATAGGCCAGCTGCTTGTGTGACTGAAAACTTTACAAACTGTTTAATTGCATATTGACAATAGAGTGTAACTTGCTACATATAAGGCATTTGGGCAGTCCAAGTGCGTCTCTTGTTCTGTCACTGATTGAGAAATTTGCCTCCAATTTAGTTAATTCATGAATTGCATAGTATTGTACAAATGTAGCAATTTATTTCTAGCACTGAATGTAAACTTGTTTGAAAGTCGTTGAATTTCCCAGAAACATCTAATGGTAAGAGTAGCATTACCTGCTTCCTGATGTGTAAGAAAATAAAATGATAATAGTTATGAATTAACTTTAATTGGAAACAGTAATATTAACAGAGATTATGCCATCTTTATTATAGTATATTAGTAGGTTATGTCAGGTCCTTTGGCTGTACAATATTGTGTACTGTTCTTGATAACTTGATTCAATCTCTTTAAATTTTATAAGATCCAAAATAGTGAAATCCTCATTAAACTCTGATTAAAGCATAGCTGGACCATAGCCTGATGTGCACCTCCCCAGAAGTGTAACTTCAGGCACCAGAGTCATTTAACTTTTCTACAATCATTCCAGAATTCTTTAGAATAATTCAAGAATTTTAATTATTATGCTGAATGTTCATTATGTTTCTGTGTAATAATTGAAATTCTTCAATTCATCCAGTGAATTGTACAAAACATCCCACATAGAATAACTTCAGTGGTGGCTTAACATGGAAGAATGTCAAGCTGTGTGATTAGGGTCGTGCTGTTCAGCAGTTGTAGGTTATTTCTTTCCTGAAGTTGATTTATATACAGTCTTGAGCCTGACCTTGGTTTCAGATATGGTACAGGATTACAACAGACATAACTGCTCTTAATAGGCTAATATTTAAAGAATATATGTATCTTCTGTTTCTATGTGTTGATAGGTTTTAGTGGGGTAAAAATATCACTTGCATTGCTATTTCTGAAAAAACTCCACCAACAAACCTTTTAATAACCAGATTGCCACATTTGTACATACTTAACCAGTGAAGTGTCTTGTTGCTTCAGGTCTTCATATTACTGTCTATTAAAAATCAAGAATATGTTATTATATGGTAATGCAGAAAGTGAAAGTATATTTTAAACTGCATTTGAAATTCTGTTTTCACTCTTCAGACTGTTAATCAGACTACAAAACACAGGCCTGTAGACTCCCATGACTGTAATTTCATGAAGCTTCAGTTGCCACTGCATTTGTGGTACTTGTGTGGCAAGGCTTGCCATGTGTAGGCTGCTACTTTCCTCCACTGTTACGGAGATACAGCTGTTAGTGGTTAGCATTTGTGTTGTGACAGCTTGGTTTCATGGCAGGCTCAGCCAGAATACCTGGAGCTGGCGTGTAGAAAACTATGATACTTATTATTTCAGGTCCAGTTCATGTGATAATGCATTTAATGAGTTGGTAGTCTAACAAAACAGTATCTGACAGTGTAATTCAGATTTGTAGACATAGTATTCTGTCAAAGGGGACTGCTATGGTGAATTCAAAGCCAGCAGCTACAAATGCAATGTCTTAGTTTCATTAGGGTCCAAGCACCAACAGTGTGAGAACCCTCTTGGAATGCAAGAAATTCTTCTTAATATACTTTTTTTGGCGGGCAAAACAATCTCAATTTAGAAGGCCTAAAAATCCACATGAAAATTGGCACATTTGTCAGGGCTGACGAAAAATTTGATATTTTAGGGGAATTGCACACGTGTGTGTAAAATGGCTCAAGAGTGCCTGCTGGAAACAATCAAACATTTACTACGGCCAGTACGTGTCAACTACAGCGATAAAATGGAAGGAAGTGTTGTCTAACCAGCCTGTACATGCTCCAGTTTGCATCAAATTTTATATGCGTGATTGGAGTCCAGCCCTCATCACATCCATAGGCCGCTATACAATCACAGTCATAGTGCCAGCTGGTGGACATGCTTGAATTAGCTGACCAGCAAGAATGCAAGGACCCGATTAATGCTACTTGAGGCTTTAATTTGTGTTTGTTATTTTCCATGCCCCTAACTCTTTCAGCACTTAGAAGCATCTTAGAAGGAACATCACCTTTACAAATCATCAAAAGCTGCTTTCCCTGTATTTGCTGTGAAAGACAGAGCACAGTTTTACTGTGTCAGGTTTCCATACACTAAGAAAAATGCTATTTGCAATAATGATTGTAGTCTGAGAATTGCCATAGTGTGGCAGGTATAAAAGCGAGTCGACAAACTGTGAAGGCCCCCCATCTTTCTCCACCACACTAAAACACATAGCGTGGCCCCACGCCTCCTCCTTCTTCTAGTCCTCCTGCTCCTCTCCAAAACCAAAGGCCATCAGTGCTTGGATTTGTGTTGTTCATAGAAGAACACTGAATAAAGCAGCGCTGGGAATCCTGGCCCCCTTAGCTCCTTCGCCCCCCTCCTGACTGACCGAGTTGGGATGCTTGGCTGAACCTGAAAAGCCATGGGTCAGGTCCTTAACCCTGCCCAGTAGTGAGTACAGAAAGGAACAAGGCTGTCTCAATCACCACATCACTAGGCTGACCTGTTGCAAAGCTTCTGGTTACAATGTGAATCTCTGCATTCTCTGTAGCTGATATATTCCCCCTTGCCCTCCCTCTCTCTGTTCATCCTATTCCACTGGGGATCAGCCATGACCAATTGGACAATGCCTGCCAGCAGCTGCAGACTTAAGATGTCTTCTGTACAGTTTTTTTTTAACTGCTGTTGGCTGCATTCTGTTCCAGTCATTTCTCTTTTTTTATTTACAGAATTTTGTAGAGATTTACTGAGGTGGTTTGTGCTAAGATCAGGCTATACAAGTTGGAAATTGCATTGTAAAACTTAGTTTTGAAATGAGAGTACAGTATTACATATTCTTTTATTTCTGTTGTCAGAGAATGGAACAAGTATTAAATAGTCACTGACATGTGACTCACTGAGAACACATCTTAACCCTTCCCATCATAGGTGATTTCCATACTGGTGAATTGTTGTTTTTATAAACAGAAAGTTGTCTGACAAAATCATCATACACGAAGCTTAAAACCAAAGCTCAGCTATATTTACTTGTCTTTAAAAATCATATTTGGGAAAATATCTCCATCACTGGTAGAAGATTTAGTTTGAGATATTATTTTGAGCAGGGCTAAATTGTTGATGGTTTAACACAGAGGCAGTCAGGAAGTATTACTAATGAAGGTTGGTTGGCATTTTGAGTTAGTTGCAATTTGAGACGGACTGGTCTTTATTTTTCCAGTAACTTAAGTAGATATTTCTCTGCCATGTCGTTGTCTGGTGCAAGCTCTGTACATGGTTGAGCATATAGGGTGGTATTTAATTCACTAAATAAAACATTTGGATTAAAACTTTTTAAAATATTGTCTCTGAAAAATAGCCTTATCTTTCATCATTTACTGCTTTCTGGTAGCATTTCGTATATTTCTTAAAAGTATTTTGGGTAGTTACGTTCCTTGTTTCCATTTCCGTTGTCGTTTTCAACATTTTTGTTTCAAGTGTGATCATTTAGTGAGGGGAGGCTGTTGGACCTACTTGTCTAATTTTGAGTTGGGCAATACGGTCAAGAATAGAGAGATGGCAACTTCCAGCGGCATGACAATGAAGATGGCAATCTAAAGTTTCAGCTCCTGACTGAATCACCATGAAGAAGATGCAGGCTGTAGCGACGAGGTTATGCTTGCAGAAACGGTCACGTGAGCCTCCATTCGTAACACCGTAAGCGTAACCATGGCCAAAGCCATGTCTGGATTACACAATATTATTTCCAAACAGTAAGAGCACCAGATCATCTTCCAAGAGGATATTACAAAACAGCTTGTCAAGATGAGAACAGACATCCACCAGAAGTTGGAGGAAACTGCAGGGAAAATAGAGGCTACTTTACAGAGACTCAGCAAAGCCAAGCAGCGCATCCGAGAGGTGGAAACATTTGGCGTGGAGGTACAGGAGGTTTTAACCCAGATGCAGAAAATCCCCATATACACACGTCACAATAATATTCAGATACTTGGTATCAAAGAAGGAGCTAAGGGGACCTCAGTGGTTCGCTTCATGGAGAACTTTGTAAACCTTGAACTGTGTGAGTGCACCAGCTTGAACAAACTCAACATTGAACATGCACACAGGGCAGCTGAACCTAAACCTGCTGAGACTGCTCCTCCGAGATGGACGGTAGTGAGGTGTCTGAAATACATCACCAAGGAGAAGACAATGTGCACGGCGTGAAGGAAAAAAAATCATCCTGGACAGAATAAGGGTGCTGGATGACTGCACAGCAGGTGTGACGGAAAAAAAGGAGGGTGTACATATCAATCAGAAAAGTACTGAATGAAGACACAATAAGATTCCAAACACCAATGACTAAAATGCGTGTTTTCCTGGTGTCCGGAACAGTCACGTATAAGAGTGCAGACCAAACTGCCGAGGATCTACGAGCAAGAGGCCTTCTGATACCACCGACCCGCAGGGCAGATGAAAAGAAGCACTGCCAACGAACCCCTGCTGGGAAAAGGTGAAGAGCAACCGGCACAGAGTCGGAGGTGAATATCAGCAAAGGATCCGAGACAAGCTTGTTGGTTCAGCCGACTAGCCAAAACAGACGAGGCCTGTCAATTAATTTTTTTGTTTGTTTACCTGAAACGGCAGTGATGGTAAGCTGCATCATATGACAAAGGTATCCGAATCCTTCCTTATTGTATTTCCATCTTTAACCCAAACTGTTAACATTGAACACTGCTAGGATTCAGAGGAATTTTACTGAATAACTCTGGCCTATTTTAATTTAAGAACAAGGTAGTCAGTCTACAGAATTTGAAAAACAGCCACCCACACAAACAACTTAAAGGGCCCCACCACCCCGTGGCTGGAACAACCCCTTATACAAGAGGCCCACAGACAGCCTGTTTGATGGAATCACAGTTTTTATTTACTGACCGTTTTCACTGTTGCAGCCGTTTTGTGCTCATTGTTCATAGAAATTGTTCATTGTTTTTGGATTGTGAGCATGTTTGAGAGAAGTCCGGTTAACACATGCATAACAAGGAATGCAAGGTTATCATTCTTAATGTTAATGGTTTGACTAGAGCCATCAAGAGGAATAAAATGATATCTAAGGTACAGAGAGAGAAGGCACAAATTATATTCTGGCAAGAAACTCACTTAACAAGCCAAGAGTGTGAAAGCTAAAGAAAATGGGTTTTAAACATGCTTACTAGTCATCTTTAAAACAGGATTCAAAAGAGGTCTATCTGTCCTTCTGAGCTTCTGCCAGAAACCAAAGATAAAGAGGGTAGGATCATTATGGTGAAGATGATAAAGAGGTGACTTAGCTAAGTGTCTATGTGTGTCCAGGTAGCAACAGTGTGTACCTTCAGAAATATTCTAAATAATTGCATTTAAAACTGCTGAAGCTTTGATTGGCACACGCAACTTTAACATGATTTCAAGTCCAAAACTGGGCGTGACAAATCAAAAAAAGGAAAACCACTAACATTGAACGATAGTTTAAAGTCAAGGATCTTGGTTTGATAAATGTCTGGAGAGACTTTCAAAACCAATTATACATTTTTGTCAAATCGACATTATGCCTATTGAAGGATTGACTATTTATTTATGCGTAAGTCAAAGAGCCATAGGATAAAAGAATGTGAAATAAGTCATTGAGACATATCAGATCACTTCCCCGTCCACTTACAATTACACTGAAATAGTGGATAGAAAACAACAACATGGAGATGAAATATTAGTATGCTAAATCACCCTGGGTTCAATGAAAAAAATCAAGAATGAACTAAAAGCATATTCACAAGATGTATTGTGACGAAATGGAGAAAAACTTAAACATACATTATGAGGCAGGCTCTAAAGCCTCTAAGATATTAGCCTGGGGGCTGAGAAAACAGCAAACACACAATACAGTCTATAAAATTAAAGATCCTCATATTAAAAAGGTAACATAAAAATTAGAAGGGATACAAAAAGCATTTGAGAAATTTTACCAGGCTTTGGACACTGAACCTACAACATTTGATGCATGCAAACCCAAAGAATTCCTAAGCCAGTTGGACCAGCCCTCTCTGTGCAAAATTCCAAATGACAAATTTAATACCTTGTGGAAAAATTGATAAGGTTATCTTCTCCCTCAAGTCCTGCATGTCTCCTGGGACTGACGCATCACTCAGGGAGGAACTAATACCATTATTACAAGAGTTTCAATTACACTTTGAAGGAGGGAGATATTTCCCCATCTTGGAGGGAGGCCACTGTCTCAGTAATTCCAAAAGAAGGTGAGGACTTAACAGAATTCAGAGTGTATAGACCCGTCAATGTCCTGAAACCTAGTGCTCTTTAATTTATTTATCTAGCCGCCATTAGGCAAAACCTAGGTCTAGAAGGTATCATAATAAGAGAGTACAAAATATGCCTTCATACGTATGACGTTTTGGTCAGCCTCAAGAACCAAAGTCTGGACCTCCTAGCTAAATGGATTCGTGACAGACATATGGAACCTTGTCAGGCTATGTTCTTAACATTGGTAAGAATGAAGGCTTTTGTGTTTAATTTTACTCCATCACCAGATCTTAAAAAGAGTATAACTTTAACTGAGATTCTGGTTCTTTTAAATATTTAGTGTAACATTCACAAAGGACATATCTCAACTGTATCCTGAAAATGATGTGCATAGTAATACATACAGTCAGGTCCATAAATATTTGGACATTGACACAATTTTCTGCATTTTGTCTGTACACTACCACAATGAATTTGAAATGAAACAATCAGAAAGAAAGAACGCACTGGTGAGCTCAACAACGTCAAAAAACTTGGAAGACCACGGAAAACAACTGTGGTGAATGACAGAAGGATCCTTCCCCTGGTCAAGAAAAACCCCTTCACAACAGCTGGCCAGATCAAGAGCACTCTCCATGAGGTAGGGGTATCTGTGTCAACGTCAACAATTAAGAGAAGACTTCAGCAGAGTGAATACAGAGGGTTCACCACAAGATGTAAATCATTGGTGAGCCTCAAAGACAGGAAGGCCAGATTAGAGTTTGCCAAGAATTGTCTACAAGAGCCTGTGCAGTTCTTGAACAACATCCTGTGGACAGATGAGACAGAGATCAATTTGTACCAGAATGATGGGAAGAGAAGAGTTTGGAGAGGGGAAGGAACTGTTCAAGATCCAAGGCATACCGGCTAATCTGTGAAGCATGGTGGTGGTAGTGTAATGGCATGGGCATGTATGGCTGCCAATGGAACTAGTTCTGTTATATTTATTGATGATGTGACTGCTGCCAAAAGCAGGCGAATTAATTTTGAAGTGTTTCGGAAACTATTATTTGCTCATATTGAGCCAAATGCTTCAGAACTCATTGGATGGTGCTTCACAGTGACACAAAGCATACTCTGAAAGCAACCGAAGAGTTTTTTTAAGGCAAAGAAATGGAATGTTCTACAGCGGCCAAGTCAATCACCTCACCTGAATCCAACTGAGCTGCATTTTACTTGCTGAAGACAAAACTGAAGGGAAAATGCACCAAGAACAAGGAGGAACTGAAGACAGCAGCAGTAGAGGCCTGGCAGAGCATCATCAGGGACCAAACCCAGCATCTGGTGACGTCTATAGGTTCCAGACTTCAGACTGTCGTTGACTGCAAAGGATTTGCAACCATATATTAGAAATCACAATTTGATTTATGATTGTTAGTTTGTCCAATTACTTTTGGTCCCTTCAAAAGGTGGAGGGCACATATAAAATGTGTTGTAATTCCTCCACCGTTCACCTGTTTTAGATGTAAATACCCTCAAATTAAAGCTGAAAGTCTGCACTTGAAGCACATCTGGATTGTTACATTTCAAATCCGTTGTGGTGTACAGAGCTGAAATGCTGAAACTTGTGTCAATTTTCAAATACTTATGGACCTGACTGTATATAAAAGAGGACCTTGATAGGTGGGCCTGGAACTTAGTATCAGAATAATGATGATAAAAACAAATATTTTACCCAGACTGCTTTACTTGTTTCAGTCCTTACCCATTCATATCCCAGACAATCAGTTTAGAGAATGGGACAAGGTGATTTATCGGTCCATCTGGAACGGTAAAGCTCTTAGAGTCAGATACAAAAATTTGCAGTTGCCAAAACCTAGTGGAGGGATGAAAAGATTATTGGAGAACATACAGGTACATAGTTGACATAAGAAGCCACTCAATAAATTATGTAAAGGCAAAATAGGAAAAAGAATGGTGGATTGTGGTTGCCCCTTAAAAGTGGACACACATCATTAATACACAAATCACAACTGTGTGTGTGTATATATATATATACACAAACATACATGAGTTAAATTTGGCCTCTATCCCCTTTGAAGTAATTTTGTTTTGCAATGATACATTGGTTGCTTAGGAACACTCTGAAGCTCCTGTTCTGTAGCATATGTATGCACAAGTGTGCAGAATCTACTCTATTGTGTCAAAATGCTGACCCTTACACTTGAATCTAATTTTCAGCAAGTGGTTGCATCAAACCAAATCTGACAAGTTGGTCAGCTGGAAAGAGACAACTGTGTTCATGTTGCCAACAAGCCTGAGCGTTGTTAATATGCTGTGAGGCATGCATTGCAGCTCTAGACTAACTTTTTAAACTGGTAGCACTGGTGCAGGTTGTGGTAGATGCTGCAAGGTGGCTTCAGTACTCTCAAACAGGTATGTGAGCAGATGCTACTTTGAAAAGAGTAAAAAAAGGTTTTGTTAAGTAAGATTTGTGCAAGATAAAACCCAGTGATTTTTAACTACATGTGCTGTTATTATGAGACAAGTTTTTTTTTTTAATCAGCAGAATGCGCAGTTGATTGTGTTCATATGATAGTGGAAGGCCCAAATCATGATTGTGAAAAATATTCATTTAATTTTGCAGCCCTACCACTACATTAGTCATTGTAATTGAATGTATTATTTTTTCCTGCACTGGTTTAATATCTTCCTGCCTGCACCTGCTCTCTGATCATCAGTTGTTTCTGTTTCGGACCTCCCCCTCTCTGCCTCCTCTCCACACAACAGCTTAACTAGCTTGTTTTATACATCAGGCAGGGAAGACTACAGAGCCACGGAAGAAATAAAAGTTGTACTTGCCATTGCTGTGGTTAACGTAGTCGCTACCCACAATGGTTAGAGTGACACCAAAACAGCTTAATGATCATATTTTTCTCACCTGAATAAGACCACTTGAATTCTTAACTTGCACGCTCAGAAAAAGAGGCACATATGCGACCACCTTGGTCGCAGTCTGAAGCCCTACGCTGGCACAATGTGACATGCCACAGTTTCGGTTGTTTGCTCTTATGGTATGTATCCACAGGATCTCTCTTACGCTTTCCTTCATTGTCCTCATGAAATGCCCCACATTGCATTCTGGTAGTGGTGTGTTGCATTTCAAATGACAGGGGTCATTTGACTATTCGGATCTCAAAATATATATTCTGATACCACCATAACAACTGAATATTCGGATATTTGGGTCCAGCTCTAATTAGAAAGCAAATCTCATCAGTCTAAAAGAAATGTACATTATATCCTTCACAATTTTGCTTTTGTTGTATAAATTTGGGAGATTACCATTATTCTTTTTGTATTGGCCACAAACAGATATTCCCTGTTGCTCACTGCAAAGGTATTTCCAATCGCTAATTTCAGTATTTACATTTCCTCGTGTTCTGGAGCTACACATTATGCAGTCTGAAGTTGGCCTTCATTATATTTGTAAAATAGTATGTATTGTTTTGTGTGTGTGTGGAGCGCATGGGGCTGAAATTTTATACATATGTCCATATATTCGAGAATCATTGATAACTTTTAAATGACCTGTTTTTCATAAAGGGTAGGAGAGTTTTGTTTTGTTTTTTTCATTTTAAGCACTTCATCCTATTAAGTTACACAAGTTAGGACTGGGTGATATAAATGAAACGTCTAGGAAAGAGTGTTTCATTTCAATAGCAGCATATTCTTATCAATTCAGTAGCAACTGCATGGGTTATGTCCTTGTACCATTTGGATGTTTGTCATATGGTATTGTTGGTGAGTACGTCTCCGTAATGGATTACATGTGGGATGTTTCTTGAAATGTGTGTCATGGCTGGTTAGCATTTTGCCTACTCCAAAGGGTAGAAGCAGTTAGGATGATCAATAAGTTTGTTGTAGTCCTGCTTGGGATAATTATCATGAAGATTTGTGCAAACGATCGTATTACTCTTACCAATGTGAATCTCCCCTGGCATCGGGAGCAGTAAAGGATTATCTTAGTACTTCTTATTGATGTGGTACTTTCATGGTATTTTTCTTGCTTGCATTTGATAAACATCATAATAAAGAAAGATTTAAGATTGCTTTAATTTCTCGTAGGTGCTGCTGTTTATCAGTTTACATTTGTGAGCTCTACAACCGCATTGTTTTGAACAAATCACTAGTATATTCTAAAATGCGGTCACTGACATGTCAAACAACATTATTTACAGCAGGTTTTTGTAAGTACTAATGTCATGGTGATGGTAATGTCAGAGCACCATGGACAGGTTTTGCTCCCAAAATAAAACGTTATGCATTGCATTTGATAAAATTGTCCAGCATTATACCTATGATGTAGGTGTAATGCCATAATTAAAAGCTTAGGCATAGTTTAGGGTTTCAGTGATAAACTTCAAGCTAATCTTTCAAACTGCATTTCTTCACCAGTCTGTCATACAATGTGTAACAGATCGCTCACGTTTCTCCTCTTACATGCAAATGACTTGTTATACTTGCAGCAACGAACATTGTCTGTGTAATTGCACTTTTGAACAATTACTTCAAAATCTCTGTGGACTACATCAAGCTGCAGATGTGTAACAGAGCTGCTCAGCCCTGCAGACACAAAGCCCTCCTCTGAATTTCGAAAGTGAAAGATGAAGACAGATTGTGCAGCATAATATTCCTCTTAATTTCTGAAATACCAACAGCAGGACTGTTAATGTCCATGCTTATTGGTTGTCAGGTAAAATTTAGCTCTAGCACTCATTTGATACAGGGGTTTTGTACTCATCCCTAACCCCCACCCTTGGTCTGAACAGTTTTCGTTCAGTTTCCGTTGAGTTTCCACATAGCAGTGTTTTAATCTCAGTTAGACCTTAGAAACAATAACAACAGCCATACTGGCGAGTTGACACGCCTCTGCTCCTGTCTCACACGCTGATAGTGCAACTGACAAACTGCTTGTTTAATGATAGGTTTTTATCAAGAATATGATCTGCTGTATAGGAGGCAAGTAGGGAACACACATCAAGCTTGTTTATGCAACTGAACTTGCATACATTTTGTTGTAGTTTATTCCCCAGTCTCAGAAGAGAGTATCTCTTAAAAGTAGTATTCCTCCTGTCCTGATGACCAGTCTTTGACTTTTAAGGGCACACACTTAATCTTTCCAACTCTATTGGTCCTATCTTTCTTTTTTAATATGAGGGTGTGTAATAACATCATTTTACATGGCACCATCTTTGTCATTACAGCAGGCCAATGAGGCCCTACATCACCAGCACCAAGTAGGTGGAAACAGCCTATTGCCTTTGCTCAATTCTGGGTCAGAGCCACCTGATCAGAAACCAGTGCTCCCTATCCCCTTGGACCAGAAACCACCTGTCACTGCTGCAGAGCTTCTCAAAGACAATGTCACCAGTGGGACTGGGGGAGGAAATAGTGGAGGGCCACCAGTTGCTGTGGTCAAAAAGGAGGCAAAATCAAAAACACCCTTCATCTGTGGCTACTGCAACAAGGCTTTCCGGGACAGCTACCACTTGCGACGACATGAGTCTTGTCACACTGGCATTAAGATGGTTTCACGGCCTAAGAAGACACAAACAGCCCCTACCATGGTGCCGCTTATATCTACTGTACCACGTGAAAATAGTGGAAATCCTTCATACATTACTACTGTAGCTGGTATCCTGACTACGGCCACGACATCAACATCCACAGGCACTAGCATTATGACCCCAATGCAACACCAACAGCAGCAGACCATCCCCAAGAAGCCCCCCAAGCAGGTGAAAAAGAATCATGGCTGTGACATGTGCGGTAAGGCCTTCAGAGATGTGTACCATCTCAACCGCCACAAGCTGTCACACTCTGATGAAAAGCCGTTTGAGTGTCCCATCTGCCAACAGAGGTTCAAGAGGAAGGATCGCATGACATACCATGTCCGCTCCCATGATGGTGGAGTTCACAAGCCTTACATCTGCTCTGTCTGTGGGAAGGGCTTCTCCAGGTATGTTTATCTTGTCTCTGAACTTGCACATGGAAATGCAGTTGTTATGTTACACAGGATATATTAAGGTTTGGCAGCATCTATTTTTCATATCTTGATGCCTTCACTAGAGTATGCAGTATTTATTTTCAAAAGAAAAACACACAGAAGCCATTGTAACACAGGTAGCCTGCATCTGTTTAATATCAGACTTGGACAAATCTCACTGGGATTACATGCTTTCAAGTTATTGCTTTTGATTAAATGCTTTGAGTTCAGGTAAAATCCATTAAGATTGCAAAAAAAGATAATTTGTACCTCCAAATAATTCTTGTTCCTGTTATAATGAATTGGTTTTATTTCCATTGATGAGATCATTGTCATTGGCATTAATCAAAAATTTGTACACACCTACTCATTCATTCATTTTTTTCCCCATTTGTTTCTATGAAGGCATACAAATGTGGAATACCTTTCATGGAATTATATAGCCAACAAAAAAATATGTAAATGAAAAATGTTTGAGTTTAAAATTATTTAAAGTAGCCATCTTTTGTTTTGAGAACAGTTTAGCACAGCATTGCACTTCCTCAGTTCAGTAGGCATCACTTTAAGTTTTCTGACATTCTGCTGGAATTCTGATGGGGGATTGGGCCATTTGAGATTCAGAAAAAGATATTTACATGCAATCATGATTAAAAGTTTACATACACACAAATACCATGCGTATCATAACTGTCTTGAATTTCCAGTAACTCTTATAACTCTTAATTTTCTGTGATGGAATCAGTGAAGGGCTGTACAGTGGCGTAGTGGTTAGCGATTTCGCCTTGCAGCGAGAAGGTCCTGGTTCGCGTCCCGGCTTTCCCGGGATCTTTCTGCATGGAGTTTGCATGTTCTCCCTGTGCATGCGTGGGTTTTCTCCGGGTACTCCGGCTTCCTCCCACAGTCCAAAAACATGCTGAGGTTAATTGATTATTCTAAATTGCCCGTAGGTGTGAATGTGAAAGTGATTGTGTGTGTGTGTGTGTGTGTGTGTGTGTATGTGTGTGTGTGTTCCCCCGCGACCCTAGTGAGGATTAAGCGGTGTATAGATAATGGATGGATGGATGGAATCAGTGAAGCACGTGTCTTTGTCAAAAAAAACTATCTTACAATTTAGGGCCTTCATAAATTCATTATAGTTCTTCAGGAAATATGGCAAAATCTACTGGGTCAAAAATATATATACAGCAACTTGAATTATCAGTTTTGGTGATGTAGAAAGCTGTGTTTTCTTGGTGGTATGGCCTATTAACTTCTTGTGAGTGATTATGATTACTACAGCAGGTGACTCCGCTGAGCCATTTCTAATAGGGCCGATTTGGTACATTAACCAAACTCAGCCACAATTATTAAAGTGGGAAAGTCTGAGGAGCTCAGCAAACATCTGAAAAATCTAATCATTGACTTGAGCTTGTCAAAAAATCCCCTGGAGCCATTTTAAAGCTGCTACAGATCCAACAATAATCAGTGCAAATTTATTTGTAAGTAAAATGCATGGTACATTTGTGTCACTGCCATGATCAGGAAGAAAGCACGAGAGAAAATTAGTCAGGATGGTCAAGAGTCAACCAAGAATCACCAAAAAATGAATCTGCAATGAATTAGAAGCTGTTGTAACAGTCCCAGTAAAAGTCCAGTTTTTGAGCTCAACACCCCCCCCCCCAAAAAAAAAAAATAGAATGCAAAAGTCAACTTGCCATATTTTCCAAACCACATGTAGCTGCGTGTCACAGTGACGCACACCGTGTTTAATCCTTCTATTATGAAAATTTGGTCAAAAAATGGGGGAAAAAACGATTAGAACTGAGCAGGTTTGACAAGTTGTACCACAGTAACAAAAGTATTGGTTAGTAGTCTTATCCAAGTAGAACAGACTTCTCAAATTAAAATAACCATGACCAAATATATAGGTCTATTTAGACCTATATCTATTTTGATATTGGGATTTTTCTAATGGCAGATTTTCATGCCTTGACATATATTTAATAGCAATCTGATATGTTTATGTGAACAAGATTTAAGTGATAACTTTATTTTTGTGATAATAGAAAATAAGTGGAAAATTCCAGGCTTTTATCATTATAGTTTCTGAGATTTTGGCATTCAAACCGCCTCAAATTTCAATGTGAGAAAAAAAACACTACTGAAACTGGGTCTACAGTCCACAAAAAATTCTAAGAAAGTATTTGACATATTATGCTAAATATCCATAGTTTATGATAAGAAAAAAGTTTCAAGCCAATTGGAGATGGCTCCTAATGATTTGAAATGGAATTACACTGTTGAAAAACCTCAATTTATGATTACAACATAAATGGATCATTGTTGCATTCTTGACATTTGTCTTTCAGGTGTTTGTAACACAGGCTATAACTTGTCTGAAAATAATACAGATGTTCTTGCTTGTAACTATTTCTCAGTAGCAATTACGCAGCAATGTCCAAGTTCTCACTGGCTCCAGTAAGGAAGACTCTTTTGGTGAGGAAAGATATCCTTTGACTTCTTACTGTAGATTTTTGTAGTCAGAAATTGTCTTACAGTGAAGTGCTTCTGATTCTTTGACCATTTTTTCACAAAGAAAGAAACTGTTCACAAAACTGAACAGTAGCACTAAAAATGTCACAGCTGAAGGACTGAGATTTAGTTCCCGGGTTAACTGCACCTCTTAAAGCTGCCATCTGTTCTTCAGTCAGTGGACATTTTGTGTCTGGAACAATGGTGCTTGAGTGGTCATCAAGAGGAAATCCACTATTTTCCCATTCAATATCAGGGACAAAATTGTGAATTTAATGCAGTATTATTTATCTGGATAGAAAAACACTTTTAAATGTTAGGTTTTCTTGCCTTCTAATATAATCGATAAAACACAAGAATCAATGTTTTCATTAAAATCACATCATATTTGCATGTACCTCTGTGTTTTCTGGTACACATCACCCAGGAATTGGGTGATGTGTGCGACCCAGCACCCACAGCTGGTTAGATGTCATGTGGCTTTACGTTCTTATTGGATGACATTGATACTGTGAAAGTATCAAGGTCATCCTGCAGGCGTGGCACGAACACTTAGTGGAAACAAAATAGGTGTGCCATGTTGACAATGCTGAGGAATCCCTCTTCTTCAAGATAGTGGAGAACATCATAGTAGGTGCTCGTTACTGCTACCCACAGGTCTCTCCACAGTCGTTCATTCCTGGAAAATTTTAAAATTACTTAAAAAAAAAATTTTTAGCTTCATATAAAAAAATTGACTTACCCTCAACTTCTCACATGACTAATTAAACAATTAAAAAGCAAAATCATTAAGGTGTCTTTTATAAAGCATTTTTCATCAACAAGTACACAAAATGGACTTTTAATCTAATAAATTTACCGATTAAAAGCAGGCCTTTGAATTTCTTCTTTATTTTGTGCTTATGCATAACTAACTATTTAAAATTGGATCATAACATTGTAAGTTATAATACACCTGCTCATAGTTAAAGGCTAACATACTACCAAAAAAAAAACATTGATGAGGTGGTTATTTTGAATTAGGATGATATCTTCTGTTTAACAAACAGTTGATTGTGAATACTTTTTCCAGGTAGGAAGCTCACCTTTCCAGTGCCACGGGCAGTAAACATGAGACATGCGACGTCCACATTTTATACAGCCTAAATGGATACATACCACTTTCCCAGAACCAATATGTAACGTTGGTTAAATCACATGGGTTGAATATGAAAACAAGTCAATGAAAGTGAGTGAGACATCTGAGAAAAAAATGATCACAACAAAAATAATTACAAAGTTAAGCTGATTTGTGTGGGTGGTATGATGCAATGCAATGTATTGTACTGCAAACATTTCTACTTTAACAAAATATATATTTACCTGAGAGGAAAGCAAAGCTCCTCCACAGATTCTTGGAAGAAAGTAAGAGTAGTTGATGCCAGGTTTTTGGACGCTGTACCAAGATACATTATCTGAAGTGCAAAGCAATTGTACCACTGTGAGATGCTCAAGTATTTAATGTATGTAAAAAATATGTACACTTTGTCCTTAGAAATGTGCTTACCCTGCAAGAAAAGCTATCCATATGTTTCATGGCGGAAAATAAATAGTTTTGGTGGGCCGCCATGGCCACGCCCTTTGACTTTTGCGGAACATTTTGATAAGTTTTCTTCAGACAGGCCTCTTGAATATACTGGCCAAATTTGAGGTCTCTCTGACTTACACCCGATGAGGAATTAATCTTAAACAGATTTCACAGCTAATTCAAGATAGCCGACTTCCTCTTGGGTTTAGATAATGGCCGTAATCCACTTTTTCCTGTGTCCTGATACGCTGCATATGCCTACCAAATATTGTAGCAATATTGAAACGTCCTGCCAGTTGGGCTAATGACCACATTTTCAGTTTTGCAGCGGGCACTATAGAGCCATTTTGGCACACACATGTGGAACTCCCATAAAATATCTAATTTTTCGCTGGTCCTGATGTTTTACACATTTTGGGTGTGTTTAGGCTGCCAAATTTGCAATTTTAAATGCGACAGAAAAAAATATAATAATAAATCCATGGGTTTCAATAGGGTTAGTTTATGTCAGTATAGTGCATAGTAGCTCTGATGCAGTTGTACCCTCAGTCCTCTGGCTTCCAGAACTACCCAGCTGCTGAATGTGTTGTCAATGTGGCCTTATTACTGTTTTGCTCAGTCAAACTTTAACGTAAACTCAGATTCAGTGCCTCTGTACTCTCACTGTACAATAAACTTTCGTATGACATTCGCACAACTTTAGCCGTGCTCACAAAACTGTAACCAACGGCAAGTTGTTAAAAGCTCCTCGCGGATATTATCCAAAAAAATCCTGTTCTTAAGAAATATGTCATGCATTACTGGTTATTGAGTCTCCCAAAAACAAACGACATAGAATGCAAATAAAGGGTTAATACTCTGACTGAAGCGCCGCCATCACCGCTGGTTGCCATGGCCGCCCACGGTCCTGTGCCGTCAACAGTCGGTGTCACATTAATAGAGGAGCGCCACTTGATTGGCTGGCCATTGGTTCGATTTAGGCCAGGATCGATTATTTACGCCTAAGTCCCCGGATGTGCAGTGATTTTTTTGACGTTGAATTTTGAACACATTGCGTTTTTAATTAGTTTTTAAAATTTTGATGAGCTAAATTCAGGCATAAAAAAATCACATACATAATTTCGATGCAAAAAATTCAAACTTAGAAATTCAACTCAGCTTTTGAAATTAAAAATCTGATGAGTCTGATTTGCTTCCATATTAGTGTTGCTGTATGATGACTTTTGACCCAATAGATTTTTTGTCACATTTCCAGAAGACTTGTAATAAATCTACAAAAGAACCAAAATTCTAAATTATTTTTATTGTGACAAAGACACGGGTTTCAGTGATTCTTTCACAATAAAATTCATAAGTATAGGAGTCATTGGAAACTCAAGACTGCCATGATTCACATTGTCTTTACAACTGTATGTAAACTTTTGTTCACAGCTATGTGTTTTGAAAATATTCTTGCATATTTTTTAACTGTTGTACAGAATTATTACAACTGTATTTACACACGTGGACAAAATTGTTGGTACCCCTCGGTTAAACAAAGAAAAACCCACAATGGTCACAGAAATAATTTGAATCTGACAAAAGTTATAATAAACAAAAATTCTATGAAAATTAACCAATGAAAATCAGACATTGCTTTTGAACCGTGATTTAACAGAATTATTTTAAAAAATAAACTCATGAAACAGGCCTTGACAACAATGATGGTGCCCTTAACTAAATATTTTGTTGCACAACCTTTTGAGGAAATCACTGCAATCAAACGATTTCTGTAACTGTCAATGAGATTTCTGCACCTCAGCAGTAATTTTGGCCCACTCCTCATGAGCAGACTGCTCCAGTTGTCTCAGGTTTGAAGGGTGCCTTCTCCAGACGGCATGTTTCAGCTCCTTCCACAGATTTTCAATAGGATTTAGATCAGGGCTCATAGAAGGCCACTTCAGAATAGTCCAATGTTTTCCTCTAAGCCATTTTTGGCTGTTTTTAGCTGCGTGTTTTGGGTCTTTATCCTGTTGCAAGACCCATGACCTGCGACTGAGACCAAGCTTTCTGACACTGGGCAGCACATTTCTCACTAGAATACCTTGATAGTCATGAGATTTCATTGTACCCTGCACAGATTCAAGAAACCCTGTGCCAGATGCAGCAAAGCAGCCCCAGAACATAACAGAGCCTCCTCCATGTTTCACAATAGGGACAGTGTTCTTTTCTTGATATGCTTCATTTTTGAGTGTGTGAACATAGAGCTGATGTGCCTTGCCAAAAAGTTCCAGTTTTGTCTCATCTGTCCATAGGACATTCTCCTAGAAGCTTTGTGGCTTGTCAACATGCAGTTTGGCAAATTCCAGTCTGGCTTTTTTCTGATTTGTTTTCAACAATGGTGTCCTCCTTGGTCGTCTCCCATGAAGTCCACTTTGGCTCAAACAACGACAGATGGTGCGATCTGACACTGATGTACCTTGACCTTGGAGTTCACCTTTAATGTCTTTAGAGGTTTTTCTGGGCTCTTTTGTTACCATTCGTATTATCCGTCCAATTTTCCTCCTGCGGCCACGTCCAAGGAGTTTGACTACAGTCCCATGGATCTTAAATTTCTGAATAATATGTGCAACTGTAGTCACAGGAACATCAAGCTGCTTGGAGATTGTCTTATAGCCTTTACCTTTAACATGCTTGTCTATCATTTTTTCTAATCTCCTGAGACAACTCTCTCCTTCACTTCCTCTGGTCCATGTTTAGTGTGGTACACACCATGTCACCAAACAGCACAGTGACTACTTGTAACCCTATAAATAGGCCGACTGACTGATTACAAATTTGTAGACACCTGTGATGCTAATTAGAGGACACACCTTGATTGAACATGTCCCTATGGTCACATTATTTTCAGTCTTTTCTAGGGGCGCCATCATTTTTGTCCAGGCCTGTTTCATGAGTTTATTTTTTAAAATAATTCTGAACCACGGTTCAAAAGCAATGTCTGATTTTCATTGGTTAATTTTCATCGAATTTTTGTTTATTATTACTTTTGTCAGATTCTAATTATTTCTGTGACCATTGTGGGTTTTTCTTTCATTAACTGAGGGGTACCAACAATTTTGTCCATGTGTGTATGTATAAAGTCATGAGCAGTCCAAAAAAAACTTATTTTTAAAAACTTTTCTTTCCACTGTAGCTCAATGAAGTGTCAAAAATGTGCGTATTGGATTTTCGTTGTCGGTGTGAAAGACTTTGATACATTACCGCACTCAGGTTTCTGACTGAGAAAAGGATGAGCAAATGCATTTTTCCATAATGTTGACTTTTCAAGTTTGCTTGAAGGTTCTGGATTGTTCAGCTATGGCTCATAAATTTAGTCTGTAATGGTCAGAACTTCCTCTGGAATGTCATTCAGAGATTCAGTTTCAGATCACTCACAGCAGGGGGATTTAGTAATTTGAGGGCTGCAGGCAAACTCTCTTGGTTTTTCACCTTTTCTTGTTACTGAATGTTGGTGTTTTCAGTGGTAGTAAAAGTACTCTGTTTTCTTACATAAAACTGCAAATACTGCACAGTAAAAATAATTTCAAAGCAAAAATTCCTGCATTTGATTTTTTTCTAGCGATGTTAATTCTTATTGTTCTTCTTATTTAGTTTTGAACCGTTAAGGAGTACTGTTAAAATACTGCTTTTATGTTGGGGGGGGGTTTGAGGATTGCTTGACCTGCAGTGTTCAGGTGGGTGGTACATGTCAAACATCCACATGAATGTCAGGACTCAAGTTGTGACCCAGAAGAACGTTGTATTGTAACTAGATGAGCGCTATTGTTCACTTCACCTGTTAGTGGTCAGAATGTTGTGGCTGATCGGTGTATCTACTACTGCCTCTCAAAACTTCTGTGAAATTTTTTTTTCTTAATGTGATTTAAAAAGGTACACACTCAAATAGTCTATATTCATTGCTTGTAAATGGATTTGTTTTGTTTCATTTGATGATTATGGCTTATAGCTTATCAAAATCAGAAATCATTTTTTAAAAAAAATCTAATTATTACAATATTTCCTAAGATCAACCAAAGAAAAGATTTATAATACAGAAATGCTGAAAAATATGTTGGTTGGGGGTCATTTACCATGAAATACTGCATGAATGCAGCATGGCATGGAGGTGATCAGCTTGTGGCACTGCTGAGGTGTTACTGAAGTAGTTCACTTGATAGCAGCCTTCAACTCGTCTGTATTTTTGGATCGAGTGTTTCTCATCTTCCTCTTGACAATATCTCACATGGGGTTCTATAGGGTTCAGGTCAGGTGAGTCAGCTGGCCAATCAAGCATTGTAATATCATAGTCAACAAATCATTTGGTAGTTGTTCTGGCTCTGTGGGCAGGTGCTAAGTCCTGCTCGAAAAGGAAAGTTGCATCTACACAGAGATTGTCAGTAGATGGAAGCATTAAATTCTCTAGAATTCTCTGGTAGATGCTGTGTTGACTTTGTACTTGATAAAATACTGTGGACCAACACCAGCAGATGACATGACACCCCAAATAATCACAGACTGAGAAAACTTGAAACACCTTAGATACTGTGCCACTCCACTAACCCTAATCCTTTGTCAAGACCTTGATTTCCAAATGAAATGCAAAATTTAATCATTTTGTCTGAGAAGAGGACTTCATGCCAGTGAGCAACAGTGCTGTTGTTTTTCACCTTAACCCAGGTTAGAAGCTTCTGACGTGGTCTCTGGTTCGGGAGTGTCTTGATATTAGGAATGTGACAATTGTTTCTTTCCTGAAGACGTCTGTACTTGGTGGCTCTTGATGCACCGACTAGGGGTGGGCGATATGACAAAAATGGAATATCACGATTTTTTCATTTTAAACTCACGATTTCGATTTTATCACGATTTTTTAAAACTTACAAATAGAACATAAATTACACATGAAAACAAAATTTGGATAAGCATGCACATTTATTAAACATTTGTTCATATCAACACTCAAAGAACATATATACAAATATAAAATGTAAACTTAAAATATGAAATCTTTCACCAAATGAAAAGTTATGGCATCTGTAATGCTATTCCAGCGTTTGCTGCTTCTGTCATATGGAGTAAGTTTGGCAAATGCTTCGGTTAGCGTCTGTTGTTGTTTTGAAGGAGCAGAATCAGGCGCAGTCGCTGCTAACTTTGTAGCTTTAGCTGTTTGGCTCTCATTGTATTGTGTAGGGTGCCTTCTTTTCAGGTGATTAAATAAATTGGTTGTGTTGCCATCGCTTGCCTTTACGCTGTCCTTACAAAGTTTGCACAGGATATTCTTTTGGTCTTTGTCGTCTGGGATAGAGCCAAACCAGTTCCATATTATGGATGATGAATTTCTTTTCGGAAGCAGCTCGCTATCACTCACCGCCGCAGTTGCCATCTTTTTTCAAAAACAAAAGCAGAAAGGAGGGGGCGTCGTGGGCTTGACACCTTCGAACTTACTGATTGGCTAAGGGCAGGGTCTCTCTCTCTCTCGCTCGCGTGCTCTCTCTCTCTGTCTCTCTCTCTCGCGTGGCCCAGAGACAGTGTCAGACGACAAAGTGATATTAGACTAAAGACTGCGCAAAGGTGCTGTGGACTAGATCGTGATAAAACGATCTCTTGGAAATGACAGACCGTCAGCTGTGAAGATCGTAAGACGGTCTAATATCGTCATTTCGCACACCCCTAGCACCGACACCAGTCTTAGTCCTTATGAAGCTCTCCAAGTTCTTGAATCAACTTTTATTGACAATCCTCCTGAGGTTATTCTCATCATTGTTGCTTTGTTCATCTTTTCCCTTATTTTCTTGGAGTCATTACTATGCTTCTTTTCAACGATGATTTTTTGTGTGGCCTGTTGTCCTTATGGAGAGTGTCAATGATAATTTTCTGGACAACTTTCAAGTCAGCAGCCTTCCCAATGATTGGGGTTGTGTGTACTGAACTAGATAAAGGGATATGCTGTATTTATGCTGTTTAAAAACAAATGTACTCAAACTCAAAATGAAATATTCTATTATTGTGAGACCCTGGATTTCTTATTTTAATGAGCCGTAATTATCAGTAAAGATTAGTAAATTGAAATACAGTGGTCTCTCGCCATATCGCAGTTCCCTTTTCACCATCTCACTGTTTCATGGATTTTTAAATTTCATTTGGTTTTGCGAATTTTTCACTGTATCACGGAATTTTACAATTATTGTGATGAGCTGCGTTGAAGAACGACGCTAGAGAATGAATCCAGCGTTCTGACCTAAATATGTAGCGGGCAGCGGGAATTGATGGGACTTGGAAACACCCCCACGATTTAATCAATTGCACTTTTATGCACTATGCAACTGCCAGATGCTTTTAATTCGAAACAGACATATCAGCAATATTAAAAATATGGCAGGAAGTCATCAAACGCACTATACTTCATTTTCACGGTCCTGACAACATTTAACCAAACTAACTAGGCTGACTAAACCACAGAAACACTAATAACACTGGAACACTAACATCAACCACAATAATGACATTTAAACCCCCAACACCCCGAACTCCCATCGTGCATTGCAGCACAGCAGTTCAGTCATAGCTACTGGCTCGCTACATTATTTTAATTATTTTTGCGGTAAAATAAGCATTTTCAAGCCTAAAAAATGGAAATATTAAAAATATATTAAAAAAATAATGAAGCATATTAAAAGAATCTTTCATCGAAATAAAATGCGTAGCGTACAGCGCTGGGCACTGATTGGCTCAGCGACCACAGCATCAGGCTCCTCTGTCTCCCGTGTATAGCATGCGTTCAGCATCTGGCCTTGTCCATTTCACATAGACTTCTGATCGCTGCACATAGTTTTGCTCTGCGGTGGTGTGCAGTGTGTGGGGAGGGTTTATAAAGCCTTGAAATATATATCAACGAGAGAAGCAGTCGGAGAGCACAGTACCCCACCAAGACTGTTCGTTCCCTGACCTCGCGCTGAACACAGGCGTGTGTTATGCATGTGTCCATTATGTACGGATACTGAATTGTCTGACCTAAATATATAGCGGGCAACGGGAACTGATGGGACTTGAAAACACCCCACAATTTAATCAATTGTTCCTTGTATCATTTCCGATCAAGTCGGCAGCAGTGGATTTGTAGTAGGATCACAATCATGTGATCGTCAGCAGGCAGATGACACAGCGTTCACATGTCATAGTTACAGTGACGCCGTGCCAGCTGCTCTATGTTGCAATGGAAATCCTTAACAAATCCCTGGATCCAGACAATAAGCCGCATCACTGCCAAAATCTAATCACTTGGTCCTTGTATCATTTCTGACCTTCCCTGAAAATTTCATCCAAATCCATTAGTCCCTTTTTGAGTAATGTTGCACACAGACAGACAGATTGACGGACAAATGTACGCCGATGATCACATAACTCCACCGCGTTCCTTGGTGGAGTAATAATAAAATAAATATTGCAGGGCTGGACCCGAATATCCGAATATTTGGTCATGACGGTGGTATCCGAATATTTATTTTGAGATCTGAATATTCGGATCCCCACCCCCCCCACCGTTGGCTGCTACGAGCCAAACTGAAATATTGTAGCATTGGATCTGTGTATGATTGTGTTCATTTGCATTTACTTTATTTTGTCTATTATTTTGGTGTTTATTTATGTTGTGCCTTGGATCTTAGTTCGTTGATTATTTTATTTTATTGTTTTGTGTTTGCTTAATGCCCTGCTTGGTGACCCACTTTGGTCACCCACAGGGTGAACATGGGCACAATGAACATGGGCTACCTCAAGATGTGGTAGCACTAACTTAAAACAAAAGGTTATTATTTTTTTGTATACAGTTAGTGAGTGTTTGTCACCTTTTACTTCAACAAAGTTCAATATCCTGTAATTTAGACAGAAGACAGAAATGACCAAAGAGTAAGTAATAGATGCTAAAGAAGTCTCAAGCAAGCATAAGTTATGGCAACTGGACTAACCTCGTGTGAGTCGAAAACGTTTCACCTCTCATCCAAGAGGCTTCTTCAGTTCTGAAAGCCTGGTGGGGAGTACCAGATATTTATCCACCAGGAGGGTGGTGGCAAAAACAAGTGGACAAAGACCCGAAACCAATAGACTCGTTAGGTGTTAATGTGGGTCGTTAGCCTTTGATGGGCGGTCGTTACCCCTCCCAGCCCTCTAGGAGGGTGGTTGGGGTTCACCTGACTGCAGGTGGGAAAGATGGCTGCACCTCCTTGGGAGGGCTCTAAGAACGGTGTTGTAAGTGAGACACAAGTGGTGTCTGAGGCCCCCTCCTCTGTTCAAAGATGGCCGTTCTAGTTTGACATGAATGGCTTCTTTTACCCCTCTCTCAAACCATCTGTCCTCTCTGGCTAGAACGCGCACCTTGTGGTCATCAAAGGAGTGCCCCTTCTCCTTGAGGTGGAGGTGGACTGCTGAGTCCTGGCCTGTGGTCGTGGCCCTCCTGTGTTGTGCCATGCGCTTGTGTAATGGCTGCTTAGTCTCTCCAATGTACAGGTCAGAGCATCCCTCATTGCACTGCACTGCGTACACCACATTGCTCTGTTTCTCCCTTGGAATTTTGTCCTTGGGATGGACCAGCTTTTGCCTCAGAGTGTTGCTGGGCTTGAAGTGTACTGGGATCTGGTGGGTGTTAAAGATCCTCCTGAGTTTCTCTGAAATTCCTGCCACATAGGGGATGACAATGTTGTTTCTCTTTTTGTGGTCCTCGTCTTTCTTATCCTCCCAGCGCTTTTTTGCTGTTTTGATAAAAGCCCAGTTTGGATAGCCACAAGTTTGAAGAGCAGAGTGAATATGTTTGTGTTCCCTTCTTTTTCCATCCGCTTCTGATGGGATGTTCTGTGCTCTGTGCTTTAAGGTACGGATCACCCCCAACTTGTGTTCTAGTGGGTGGTGTGAATCAAACCGGAGGTACTGGTCTGTGTGAGTGGGTTTTCTGTAGACCCCAATGTTGAGTTCCCCATTGGTTTCAATGCGTACCACGCAATCTAGAAACGCCAGACAGTTGTCTTGGACATCCTCTCTTGTGAACTTGATGTTTTTATCCACCGAGTTGAGGTGTTCTGTGAAAGGTTCGACCTCACCCTTCCTGATGGTGACCCATGTGTCATCCACATATCTGAACCAGTGCCTCGGGGAGTGGCCACTGAATGTTCTCAGTGCCACAATCTCCATTTCTTCCATGTACAGGTTAGCTACAATGGGGGATACAGGGGATCCCATGGCACAGCCGTGTTTTTGCCTGTAGAAACCGTTGTTGTACTGGAAATAAGTGGTGCTGAGGCAAAGGTTAAGGAGGTCACACACCTGTTCGGGGGAGAGGTTGGTCCTCTCAGACAGAGAGTTGTCAAGCAGCAGTTTTCTCTTTACTGTCTGTATTGCATCTCCAGTGGGAATGCAAGTAAAAAGCGAAGTCACGTCATATGAAACCATAGTTTCCTCAGGGTCTAAGCTGATTTTCCTGACCTTGTTTGTAAAGTCCATCGAGTTCCTTATGTGGTGGGGGGTGTCCCCCACCAATGGGGAAAGGATGGTGGCAAGATACTTAGCAATGTTGTACATCACAGAGTTGATGCTGCTTACAATTGGTCTCAGAGGGGCGCCCTCTTTGTGAATTTTTGGCAGCCCGTATATGCAAGGGATAGCATCGCCTGGATAGAGTTTGTAGTACAGGGCCCGGTCGATGATCTGACCTTTCTCCAGTTTTTGCAGGTAGTTAACCACTTTGAGTTTGTAGGTGTTGGTGGGGTCTCGTTTTAGGGTCTCATAAGTTGCTGAGTTGCATAGGAGGCTGCTGACCTTTGAGTGATAGTCAGCTGTGTTAAGGACAACAGTACATCTCCCCTTATCTGCAGGTAGGATTGTGATGTTGGGATCCTTCTGCAGAGTTATCAGTGCCCGTTTCTCCTGTGTGGAGATGTTGGACGGGGGTAACTTGGCACTGGAGAGTGCTGCCGACACCTTAAGCCTGATGCTAAAGAAGATTTGTCAGATCAGACAACATAATTTAAATGAAAAATAAAATGCTTAATATTTAATCGAATAAAAGACCAGGCTCATAAGTCCACCCCTCATTTCTTTAAATCTGAAGGTGTGCCTAGTGTGTTTAGCAATTGGTTTGCACTAAAGCTGTGTCTTCTGTAATTTTGATATCAAATTAAAAACTTTGTCTAAAATTGCATTGATATTTGAGTAGTTTCAAAATGTTCTCCAGCGTTTCTGTGGACATAAACATGATGATGCTGACCAAAGAATTCAAACTTATACTTGTTAGTTAGACTTGTTTGGGTGTTTGAGGGCCTCAATAATGGCTTCTTAGCAGCTGTTCTTCCCATCTGCTCATGGTAATTCTGGAGACTTTCTCCGATTCTGATCTAGAAGCATTAATCTCTGCCTGAAGATAAGCAATTTTCTTCCTTCTAGTACTTTAAATCTTGAGGTGTCTGACATCTGCTTCAGTTAGCTTTTGTTTTCGTCCTCTTCCATGGTGTATTTTGTAAGTACCAGTCTCTGCAGTCAAGTCCAAGGTATACTGACCACATTGTGAGAACACTTTATGTCTTGCCCTATTTGTCTCAAAGACTGTCCAACATCATGAACTGTTTTAATTCAGGATAACGTTATTTCTGTTACACCGACAAATCAAAGATAAGATGGTTTTACCTTAGCTGACATGTTTCAAGTGCAACTGCAGTCTTCTTCAGAACGTCATCTGACGTGTGCTGACGTGTCCTTTTTTTATCAGGTGACCGGTCTGACAGATCTGTCAGAATCTGTCAGACCGGCCACGCCCCCCGCCGTCCGGTGGACTCTGTAGGATGGAGTCCCAGGTATGCGAGAGGGTGTAGGCCCCCTCGTCCTGGTTCATGGAGCAGCTCGCCCGCTTCCTGATCTCAATGGCCTCCTCGATCCATCGTTTATAAATAATATAAACGTTTATAAATAATATAAATGTTTATAAATCGTTTATAAATAATATAAACGATGGATCAAGGAGGCCATCGAGATCAGGAAGCGGGCGAGCTGCTCCATGAACCAGGACGAGGGGGCCTACACCCTCTCGCGTACCTGGGACTCCATCCTCCAGAGACGACCGGACGGCGGGGGGCGTGGCCGGTCTGACAGATTCTGACAGATCTGTCAGACCGGTCACCTGATAAAAAAAGGACACGTCAGCACACGTCAGATGACGTTCTGAAGAAGACTGCAGTTGCACTTGAAACATGTCAGCTAAGGTAAAACCATCTTATCTTTGATTTGTTGGTATAAAAGAAATAACGTTATCCTTTGATAGTCAATGACAAAATGAACATTATCCAAATGTTTTAATTCAGACTCTGTCTTTCTCAATGAGTTCCCTACGCTACCCATTTTCAACAGGAGTGTGGAATTTCAAACAGAATTCATGTTTTTATACCCAAATTTGCTCCAGCACACTGGAATTCTCTGAGAAGTCAGAAATTAATCAAGAATAACCTACAACCACTAAAACAACATTTTTTGCTCAGAAATGCAAACAATTAACTGTAATTTGGCATCTCAATAAAAAAATAACAATGTGCTTTACTATATTTTTCTGCTTTTTTGTTAAACAGTAAATTTGAAAATTCACAGATAACAACAATAATTGTATTTTAGCATTAAAAATATTATTTTGATTAAAGAGCTTGCACATATGTTCAGATTAGCCATTACAGAAACATAAAAAAATATTTTGGTAATCAGCAATGCTCTTAATTTAGGTCAGCAGTGGCAAACACTTTACACTGGGGGCAGTCTCATAAATTTGTGAAGCACTGTATATGGAAAGTGTTTGCATCATCTGAACAAAAACTAAAACAATGCAACTGAAATCATTTAGTTTGCTGCACATAGTATGGTACCATCAAGACATGAGTTAGTTGTATCTCCCTACCCCTTTCTTTATTACAGCATGGTAATAATTGACCTTGCATGCTGACACATAGTTGTCTCAGTTTGAATACCATGGTTATGCATTGATTTGCACTAAAAGACTGAAAATGACATCCATCCATCATCTATATACCGCTTAATCCTCATTACGGTCGCAGGGGGGGGAGCTGGAGCCTCTCACAACTGACTTGGGGCAAAGGCATGAAACACCCTGGACAGGTCTTGAGAATTACATGTAATACCAAGTATTTTAATGAGAAAATATTTTCAGGGTGTCACCTACCTCAGGTTGTCTTATGTTACTACTTTAAGCTGAGCACAGGCTAAACACATAATTTGCTGAACATCTATGTAGAGATTGTAGAGAGTGCTTAGGGAACGACAATGAACTATAATTCATTGGTATTCCGTAAACACCTCACATGCAGGCTGCGATAGATGCTGCTAGGGCACTACAGCATACTCAGACAGGTGTTTGGCCAAAAATTACTTTGAAAAGAGTGGCACAAGTCATTATAATGTCTGATTTACGAAAGGTGAAAATAAACAATTTTATCTGTATCTATTTTTAAATGTCAGTGCTGCAGTCGATCTTGTTGATGTAATTGTGGGAAACCAAGATGATGTGATTAATATTCAATTTTGTAGGCCTAGCACTATCTTAGCCATTTTAATTGAATGTCCTGCTATTCCTACTTCACTGAGTCAGTTGGTCGGTAAATCTACCTGCCTGCACCTGCACTCTTTTATCATAGGTGTATCTGAGTCAGACCTCTCCAGCTCCACCAACCTCCTCCTCTCGCCTCCCATTCTCGTTCCCCATTTTGTTATTTGGAATTATCAGCTACAGATCACTTTATCTATGAAACGCATAACGGTTTACTTGAACAACAGAACAGCCTTTTCACACATCAGACAGGGACAAACTGACAGAGCCATTCAAGGAGAAAAAGTACGACTTTCACCGCTGCTACTCAAGCCAGTCAGGGAGACACTAAAACAGCCTAATCGTCATCATGCACTTGTATGAATGAGACCAATTGAAATTTTAACTTGAATTAATTTGAAAATTTGAGAATCAATGGCCTAAAGAGCTCCCTGAATAGAGGAGGCTTTTTAACAAACAGTACTCACAGCAAAGGACTCAAAAATTTAGACAAAGTAATTAATATGCAAGACGCACACTGCTCCTACATCTGTGTTTCCAGTGGAGACACATGCATTAATGTGTGCTATCTGTCTACCAAATCAAATGGTCAAGGTCATGACTGCTATCTGTATCATAACATTCTACCATATTACCCAGCTCTAATCTTTTATGTCTCGTCTTCATCTCACTCTGCAGACCTGATCACCTAAGCTGTCACGTCAAGCATGTCCATTCCTCCGAGAGGCCATTTAAGTGCCAAGTTACGGTAAGAGTCATGACTGGGTTTTCTATGCATAGTGCTTTTATGAATATTCTAAGTTTAGATTTGTGTCATATTTCAGCAGCAACACCATTGCATACTCCAAAGGCCAGATTTGGTTAGACCGGAGCTGCCACCCTGAAACTACTGCTTAGACAGCCTTTTCTTCATGTGTACAGGTGTTTTAGTTGTTTATTTTACATCACACTTTTTGCCAGTTTCACAGTACAGACCTCTAGTCAGGGGAAATTATTCAGTGACCCATGCTTCACAACAAGAATTGCTCTAATGTAGCTTGGTTTGTCGTGGCCAAGTCAGTCCATAGAACATAGCTGTCTGATCACTCACGATCCTCGTGAACTTGACAATAACAACCTTCACTTTGATCACAGAAAAGAATCAGCAAAGCAGGATGACCCTGAAATGTACTGTCCACCTAGCTGCAGTTTGGCCAAGCAGATCTTTTCCTGTGTGTGCCTTAGTTTATGTCAAAGGATAATTGTGTTACATTTTTTCGCATAGAAGGAACTTTCGAATGTCCTTTTCTTGATTAAGTCAAACTGGAATCGCAATCACATGGTCATTTTCCCCAGATGTTTGAAAAAAATTTCACTGGTTGCTTTTCTTAGGCCTGTACCTCTGCTTTTGCTACCAAAGACCGTCTGCGCTCCCACATGATCAGACATGAAGGCAAAGTGACCTGCAACATCTGTGGCAAAATGCTAAGCGCTGCCTACATTACAAGTCATCTCAAGACACATGGCCAGGCCAGCTTCAACAACCCATGTAACAATAAAGGTAGGTCACATCTTTCATTCCCATTTCTTCTCTTAAAGCTCCTCCATACTTGGCTCCTTCTCATTAACACTTAAGCAGTAACAACAAGGATTCAAGGTTCCTTGTTGTCATACCAGCATACATATTCATATTAGATGGCACGAAATTAGTACTCGAGTCTTGGCTGTAAGCAATAGAAAAAAATAAAGAAAAATAAGGAAAATTACAAAGCACTATAAAAACAATACACACAACAGTGGTAAACAGATACATACGCATGTGAAACTGTGCTTCAATCGGTAACAAAAACACTTCAGTCACATATCTGTGAACTTGCCAGAATGTGTTTTACAGATTCTGTACATGGTTTGTCATTACATTATAAGTAGAGATGCTGATGGGCTACCTGTCAATACTTAACTAATTCAGCCATAATGTGATGTACAGTGGAACTAAACTACAGAAAGTGGAACAAATGTGACAGTAAGTGTAAAATAATAAAAACATGAACAGTAAACTTCACAAAATTAAGACAAAATAATTTCATGTGATAACTACAATTATCGTAGTTTTTGTTTGTTTTATTGTTTTGTGGAAGGTTGAAATTAGATTTTTTTTTTACATAGACAAATAAAGTCTGTGGTAATGGAAATGTTTTTGCTCAATCTAAATATTGCAAAATAAGCAAGATGTGGGTAATGATTCACAAATAAATTAGGATTCTAAAAATTAAATGCTAGTTTGTGCCAGCATGAAAATCTAAATCAAACGATTTCTTCGTCGTTCATGCTAATAATCACAACAATATAGCCCCTTTCAGACATGCAACATGGAACATTTGTGGGTTATTCAGTCCGTTAAAGTGACAGCATTCTGTCAAACCTTATTCACACATAAATGTTCCTTACGGCTGCATTCACACATACCCACCAGAGTACCGAACTATGCCTTAGCACACGTGATTTTTATTTTTCACGTGAGACTAGTCAATACATCAAGTGATGTATGGTACACAAAAATGCAATGACAGACTAAAATTAAACTAATATCAGCTGATCCCATTCCAGATAACTAACAGTGCAGTTTATTTCAGATGAAAACGGACTCAGCCTGAGAATGGCTGCGATGTGACAAAATATTAAACTGCAGCTGATAAATTGTGACTCTGTGTGACAGCTCACCTGTCCCTTTGTCCATGTTTTGATATTTTGCAGTTAAACCTAATTAATAAAGTTACTACTGTTGCCCCATGCATAAAATCACAAAGCTCTGTCTCTTTGGAGAAACTCTTAGATCTTACTGCTGTCTGATGCCGCACGTTTGTAATAAACTATGAGGAAAATAGTTTAAATTAGTCTAAATTACCTTGTGACCTGCTGTCAGATCCTGGTCTGGACTGATCCATGCTTGGCAATAGTTAATAATTATAAGAATTTAATTAGCTATTGGTGCTGTTGTTTAGTGTGCTTTTAAGAGAGTGCGTTTAGTGTTTAATTCACTCTCTTAAGCAGGTATTAAACAAACTTAGAGCCAATAATTCCAAACACACTTCAGCTCCTCTTAACATTTTGTGTAGAGAAATACCTGGATTCAGTTCAATCGTGGTGAGTATTATTATTGTTTAAGCTGTTGATGTGCGTTTTCCTCACAGTGAAATTTTATTATTGTGGACATTTTATTTTGTTGCCTAACAGATGTAAAATTTTTGTGCAATGTGCACGGAAAATAAGTGTTGTGATTTTGGCGCACAAACTGTGTATTAAACACCTCTGTGATGTTTTTCGATGAATCCTGATGCAAAAATGTTGAAAAGATCCTTAAAATAAGTCATAACTCAGAGTACTGCTGTCTGTGCGTGTCTATCCGTTAATGTAACAGCTTAGTTCACACTTGTGCCATGTTGAAAGTGATATGGAAATGTTACTTGGTTCGACCTAATAAGATTGCCGGCGTGACTTCTGTGGTTAAGCAACCAGTGTGCGCATTTACACATGCGGCTGACCTGTTCAGTTGCTGTCTGATTAACCTAATACGGTGCATATGTGAAAGGCTTTTATGTCTATCTGTACTTAAATTAAAAAGCCCCAGATGTTACTTAATCTTTACATAAAGAAAACATGGAATCTGTAGCTGTGGTCAGACTGTTCTGCATGGGCACCCTGAGGGAAGACCACTGGCAGGAACGTAAAGTGCTGAGTGAGTTGGGAGCAGAAAGAAAGTTTTCACTGATTTAGGATTTTTCATGGGGCTGCGTGAACTGTTTCCAGTGCATCAGTTTCTAGCACAGCTGTTGATTTTCAACACAAAGACTGCAAGAGTTGATTGTTTGATTTGCACATAGGGACAACAGCCTGCTGCTTGATGCATACATTTTAATCAGTAAATCTGCTGTGCATTATCATGGCTTGACAGTAAGCAAGATCATTTTAGTTAAACTATTAAATTGAACGGAACTTGTCATCGTCAAGAGACTCAAGGCCTTCAATGTAGGCTACCTAATTGTTGTGAATTAGCAGAGCTGGTAGGAATCCCTCATTAATCTTTATTTTACATGTCTGGCATTAATGCAGTAATACTTACGACTGCATGAACACGTCAGCTGGTTAAAAAACTAAAATAAATTAATAAAACCATAGTTGACACAAAGACTGGAGTCCCCCCACTTTTTCAAACTGTGTCTTCAATGTAGTCAAAGAAGTAGCATCAGCTAAAATTAAGCCCCATGTGCTTTACATTTCTTCATTAGTTACTTGTAATATGAACCATTGGAAAATGAAGACGATTTTCTGGTGGGGGATTGACTATCCATCGTTACTCTTACAACTGCTTTCTTTTGGCATTCTTATGAAATAATAAACTGTGCAGAACCTCAGGATTGAGTATTTGTATCATCATTGCCTTTGGCAGTGCTGTTGATTTGATCAAATGTAAATATTAAAAGTATGCTTTGTGCGCAATGTGCTTTTTGAACACCCTTCACAGTCTCCCTCATTGTGCACACTGCTCTTCCCTGACAGAAAACACTAGCAGTCCCAAATTACAAAGAAGTCTGAGAGTCAAATAAAACATTTGTAAAGCCATCTTTAATTTCCCATCATAATACACTAGAGCATAGTTACTCAGTGGTGCTTATGAGTATAGTTGTATAATATCCTCTGTGGCTCTGGAGAATCATTGTAAATTCATAATGAGCTCTTAGACGATGCAACGCAACAGAAAACCACAAGGGTAAAGCAGTTAGCTTGAGTGACATTCTGTGTTTGTGTTTGGTATACCATCCATTGGATGTAACTAAACCAGTCTCCCCACTTTTGAGTAACTACTGAAATAGTAGTTTTGCTTGACTCCATTAAAAGCAGAGAAGCCCTGTAAATGTTTATACCTCGTCCCCTCATACACACAACTTAAGTGACCCCGAGATGATAGTGCTGCTGCCCTGTGCTTATGTAACCCCATATGTGTCTGTATTTCTGAATAGGCATAAGTGACTGGCAGTGGAACCACTCAGGGCCACGAAAAGGTAATCCAGTAGCTAGTAGCAAAGACCCCTGAACACTCAATTATCAAGCGTCTGCAAAACACAAGTGGCCAGTTTTTCTTCATGTTATAACATGTTAATTAAGTACAGAGGCTTTTTTTCCCTCTGAGGACTGGTGCAATTAAGGTTTTTCTGTTTTCAAATATAGAATTTTGCTAATGTAAGGTTAAATTTCATGAAGCAGGATCAGTAGATCATTTAAATTAACCACAAACTGGACCATAACACTCAGGCTTGATGCACACTACCAGACTGTTGATCACAGGTCATCTTGTATTCCCAAACCGCCTTTTATGTGTTGACTTTGACCAGATTGCTAAATTGATTCACTGTTCATAAATACCAGTTATAACTACAAACATTTGAATCAAAGTTGCAATTTTTCAGTAGAGACCATATCACAAATGACCCAGCAACAAACTGTCCATCCCACTGTGAGAGAAGTAGTCAGTGAGCCCAAGCTCATCTGAGATGGTCATATTGTGAGTCCTACAGTGTAGTGTGCTTCCAACCTTAGGCTTACACCGAACTTGAGATGTCGTTGATAATGTGTCACTGTTTAAAGTAAACATTTTGAATTAGCACAATTAGACAGTTAGCTGGTTAGTCTATTGATCCTGCTTTTTGAATTTACCCCTCAGGTGAGTTGACGGTAGGAGAGATTTTAAATAACTCCTTCCAAGTCCTAATTGACAACTCTCACAAAGGTAGGTTTCTTCAACAATATTACCACATCATGTATTAATGACATATTGACATTTTCAGTCACCCAGCTAAACAGCCAAGAAGCTGGGAAGGGCTGCTGGCTTTCCTTGTTTTGGAGGGGTAGTATGTCTGTACATGATTGGCCTGCCCTAAATGTGCTCCTCTGTCCTTTTTAACACAGATACCAACAACGTGCACAACTCGGCCACTGCAACACCAGTAACTAACTCCGCAGCCATCACCTCCACTGTGAACCGTGGTGGCAATGCCAGCAATCCTGTCACCATCGCTGCTCAGATGAACATTGCCACCAGCACAGTCAACATTACATCACCAGTTAACCTGCAGCACCCTGTCACCATCACCGGCCCTGTCAACCTGGCCTCTGTCAACATCCCTACAACGGCACACATGAATATCGCCCACCCAGTAGCTATCACGACTCCCATGCCTATGAATATCACCGGGCCACTCAACATTGCCATGAGGCCCATGGAGAGCATGCCTTTTCTATCACAGGTTCTGCCATCTTCCCCTCCTTGGTAGAGCTTTTTGAGCTGATGTAACAGCCAGTAATGTTTTAACTGCCTAATAACAGCTGGGGCCATCAAATCTTAGAAAATGCCCTTGTAAGTGGGTTGATACTGTGTCATACTTGAAAAAGTGAATTACTTTCATACAGCCATGTAGATGGTAATCAATGACGTGACTTACAGGAGTCATGATTACAGCATAATTGGACAATTAAAATTTTTATTTGCATTTATAGTAGATCGATGTTTTAAATACCCCAAATCATAATAAGAAATTACTTGGTTTTCTTACCGTTACTCATTGATGAGTGCTAGTGTTTACATAGCATATGAGATAAAGTTTGCTAGCTTCCACAGGAGGGTTTTTGAGAAGAGTGGCCCACTGTATGAATGGGCAGTATCAATATACTCTTCTATCTTAGAATTTTTTTTTACTTCATGTATTGTAATATAGGGAATAAAAAGAAATTTAATAGAGAACTGTTTTACTGATTTGGAATTTCAGTTTTGGCTAACCCAGTGAATTAACTACCTGAAAAATCTGCCTTTGCCTCTAACCACTAGATGGCTGCCCTCCCTGAGCCTGGTTCTGCTAGAGGTTTCTTCCAGGGAAAGAGTGTTTATCTTCCCACTGTCACCAAGTGCTGCTCAAAGAGAATCATTTGATTTGTTGGATTTCTTTCAACAATATATTATTGTAAGGCCTTGACCTTGCTATGTGAAATACCCTGAGATTACTTGAATTTAACATATATAATTAAAATTGAATTGGGAAAAAAAACATGGTACATCATCATATTGAGCAAAAAATATATATCTGCAGTTTCAGTAATACCTACTAATTTCCTATTGGTTCTTAATTGAAATTGGAAAAAAATAAGTCTATTACTCATTGCGTTTCAGAGCACAGATCCAGTGTCCACATAAGCTGTTTAATCATGACTTTAAGTTACTTTTTTCATCGCTATTAACCACATGTCATTGTCAGCAGGTGAAAGTTGGCCACTGGCGACAGGAACCTGCATGTTTCTAAGGTCAAAATGAACTTTTAAGCTTAGATAAACTGCAGTTTGTTGTTTTCACTTGACGGCTTAAATTAGTGATGTCAAAGGCTGCAGAACATCTGTCTTCTACCTGCTAACGTGACATGACCCTATAATGTGGTGTAGGTGGAAATTACAATAATGATCAGTTTAAGCCAAAGATTTTCTAAGTATTGTGTTGCACCGTGAATGACTTATTTTGAAAGACAAGGGGCATACATTCAAACAGCATTTAGACCGTTAAGGGACTGCATTCGCAGTAGATGACAACATGCCCTGGTGTTTGCTAAGTTATGCTCAAATGTTTTTCATATTATTGAAATACAAATGCTACCTTTTGCATAATTTTAATATCTGATAGTGTGTATATTAATGTTAAATTACCCAGTTAATTGCTTGCATTACTGGTGGTTCGTCCCGTGAGCAGATTACATTATACTTTCAAACAGAAAAGAAATTTCTTCTACTTCACTTAACGTTGTTTAAAATTATTGGGCAGTTATTACATTTCCAGCTGCTGCATGTTTACCAGTTTTTTTGTGTGCGTTTATCCCTTGCTTACCTCTTTTACAAACTTGAGGAATTTATTTTATTATGACAAATAACTGACAGTGAGCCAACTCATTACAGGAAGGCATACCATTTCAAGGCCTTTTTTCAAGCCCTTTGATTTATATTTATCCCCAGAAAAAACGCTGTTAGTCTGGTAAAAGTGACCAGTTGAAAATTATTTCTTCAACTGGGAATCTGACTTGAAACATAGGTGATGTGTGATACATTGCTGTTTTTTCTGCATTGTCTAACAGCTCCTTAAACTGGTTAGTATTGACAGTTCTTAAATGCTTCGCCTTAGGTAAAGTTAGTTCTTTTTTTCGTATCAATATTTAATAGTTGATGTTTTTTAAAGTAAATGAAACAAAAAAAAAGCATAGCCTCCATTTGGGGGGAGGATGAGAAATACTGTGGATTTTACTGATGGTTCAGAGGTTGTTTAGATCAATAAGCTATCAACTCCCCCCATTTCTGTATTTTAAAGTTTCTGGAAACCAGTCACTCCTCACTGCTGGACACTCTCCACAAGTTTTTCTATAACATCAGTTAGGGAATTTTTGTCTTTACTTACATCAGGACTTGACAGTTGAAGGTACAGCAAAGAGGAAATACGCCATACTGAAAACATGTCCCCTGGGTGTTGCCCTTAGAATGGCAGTGTTATTAAAGGTCAATTGTCAACATTTGGATTACTGAGGATTTTCTAACTGTAGAGGTCAAGAAAGCTATTGAGTAGTTAATTAGTCCCAAAAGTAACATTTTGGTATGTTCAGTCAGTAGATGCTTTACTTTAGCACGTCTAGGATTCCATCACTGTCAGTGTAACTCAGGAAGGTTACTGAGAATAGTCTTTTAAAGCGATATTCAACATTTGACACACTGACCATTTTTTGTAAATATTAAACACTATTTTATTACCTTTATCTGTGGGAGAGGAACCCTCTCTGCTTCCCACAGAGTAGCAATGCAAGAATTATATCACCACTGATGTGGCCGTCTATCCTGAAAATGAGAGAAATAAGCAGAGACTAAAGCATAAGACTGGTGTCTCTCTTTATTGTTAACAAAGCCCAAAAACAACAATTAATCCTCCTAACAAATATGTGTTGCTTCAGTTAGATATAGCTTAATCCTTTCAGGAGCCAGTATACTGAATTTGCTGACATAAATTTTAATTGAAATAAATGCTATGGGTAGTTTATTTAACTCAGATTTTCAAACTAGTAATGCAGTGAAATCTTACAATTTGTATGTCATCTTCTACACATGGTGCTCCTCACCAGAGACTTCATATGAATCGGCTCAACTCTTTTCAAATAAGCACTTTTCAGGTTATTCTCGCTGGAAGAACATGCCACCAAGTGCAGCAGCAAGGAGACACTTTTCATGAGTTCTGTGGTACAGTGGTGCAAATCAAACTGCAGCTTCACAGATTATACCTGTCAGCAGGAAAACCTTGTTATGACTTAATAGTTTCTTCAAGGAAATTATTGGTTAGTATAAAGAGAAGAGACAAATAAACTCCCGCCTTATTTCTTTTGAGCTAAATTTTCTCTGTAGGTCTCACTTGCATAGCATGGTGTGTTGTTTATTTTTAATTACTTGTCGGATTTTTATTTATTTTTTTATATCCTAGTAGTTTACCTTTATTGGAAGATTGAGGCTGTGAACACAAAAGAGACCCACTCAAAGCCCAGGTGTAGTTGAATGAGCAGGTCATAAGATGGGAGCAGCATTGCTGATGTTGCAAAGCAACACAAGCGTTGACAACTCACAGCCATGTGTAGCCACTGTTTGGTTCATCCCACACTTCTGTCTTTAAGGCTATTTGCAGAGATTTTGCTACATAAAATACTGAGTTCAGGAATTCCACGATAATTGATTTAACTCCATCGTCCACTTACCAAGAACGGCAAAAAATTGCAGCAAAAGAATATCTTAAAACAGCTTTACTTAGCTTTACTATGAGGATTACGATGTGACTGAAGTGGAGTTTGTTTGTTTTTTTTAGTGTGCACAAAAGCAGAACAGATTAACAGAGCACATTAGGTTAAGAATTCTACCAGAACAGGCCAACAATGTGCACCTGTCACAACCAAGCCAATGAGTGAGTGACAAGTTGTTTTGTGATCTCAGCCTCAACAGTTCCTGCACCAGGCTTACATACTGTCCTACAGTTTCTCACTGTGTGTGTCTTAAGAAGCATAAGAGAATCTGTTTGTGGTTCAGACTTTTTCAGTGCTGGGACTCTGGAGCTCATGTACTCAACTGTGGGATATGTACACTACAAAAGAATGGTACTTACAGGGCATTTCAACAAGCTGGAAGGAGAAAATGATTGTGGTTTGTTATACAGTACACCACTCACATGTTTTTTCATGACAATTTTTGTTTTGACCATTAATTTCATTGTATTCATGCCACCAGTGTCCACCAAAATAATTGGAATGGCATTATTTGTTAGAAATCATTTTCCATCTTTCTTTTCAACTTTTTCCAATGTTGCATGTGGATGACTGTGCTTCTCCAGTAAAGGTTTAAGTTCAATCACCACTATTAGAAGGCTAGAGACTTTTTATGAAACAAAACACTAAAAAAAAAAAGGATGACAGGAAGCATGTGGTGTCATTTGTGTCTAGTGGCCGTAAACAAGTGTGCCTGAAGAACTTTGCAAGACTTTTCTACACATTGATGCTTCCTCCACTAGATTTGCTGTGTGATGGAATAGTTTTTTTCAGGAAGCTTTCACCAATTCAGACAGCCAAGGGCCCCACATGTCTGGCAACCAAACTATGTTATTAGCTTTATTTATTTCCCTTTTTTTTTTTTTTTTTTTAAAAAAAGCTAATGATTGTGAAGTTGTCATTGTCTACTTCAGGAGCAACCTAGACACACAAATTTGCTCGATCTTACTTTGAGCAAGCTCATGTAAATGTATCAGTGGCATTTGACCATGTGGTTTCACTTTTTAATTTGACCCCAACCTAATGTGAAAACCATTTGTTTTGCCAAATAATGATTTAGAAGATTTTTATTTTCTATGAAGCTTGTATGTTGAATTTGGCAGATGTGAAGGCAAATGAATGTATATCTTTGTACAAACCATTTAGTTCAGAGGACATGTTAGTTATGACAGACAAATGCAAGAAAAAACATAGCCTTTTATAAATCTTTTTGTATTAGAACATTAACAATGGTAATTTTTGTATATACGAAGGTTAGGCTTTCTGATTAGCAGAAAGGTAAAACATTCCTACATTTTTTTTAAATGTATGTCCATTGAGAATAATTATGTAAGCATATGCGCAATGTTTTATATGCCTTTTATTTGGGTTTGTCTAAATAAAAGAAAACAGTAAAACATGATTGTGGATTGTCCATGCTGAGTCCCACAGAGGAAATTCAATACTGTCCATCTCAGCTGAATCTCTGGACTGACCCACCTGCTCGTGAGACACTCCCCTAGATTGGGAGAAATGTATTCCTTTCTCGTTTTAGTTTTCCTTAGCTTTAGTTGAGGTATCTGTGAGGCTGAGATGGTTGCTGAAGTCCCCAGTCTGTTTGGATGTTTCCTCAGTGTCTTCACTGGCTCACTGGCTCACAGTTGGCCTGCTCACAATGTAAGTGCCTCTGTGACTTTGCTTATCGGAGTGGATTGTGGGGGATTTTGTGCCAAATCATAGTCTGTATGTGAGAACAAAACCTTTTGGTATTTTTTGTTTTGTTTTTTTTTTTCATTCTTTAACTATTAAACTTGGAAAATGTGACAGGTTGCGTGAAATGTGTCTTTGTTGAAAATTCAGGGGTTATTAAAGTTCTGTTTTTGAAAATAAGTATGCAACTTGAGAGAGAGTGTTCCTGTTTCAATCTAATAGTGCTGTCACACACAAAACTAGCCTCATGAAGAAATAATGTTCCCATGCTGGTGTGGAAGAGCTTGACTGATCCTTGGCTTACATGAGCACCGTTGGGATAACCCAAATTGAGACTGCTAGCCAGCCTTTCACCCACTACCTGTTGTCAGACTTTAATTTCACAGTTGCACAAAATCTCAAAAATTATCCTCCTTTTAGGTTTTGAAAGAGATCTCATCAAGCTCTCATAACGTTTAGACGGCAAGTCTGTCTAGCAGAGACACAGCCTTAAACACTAAACGAGAAGCACAGCCATCTCCACATCAGGACATTAGCTGCTCTCACAGTGGTTAAGGCTACACTAACGGCTAGCAGCGGGTTAGACTACAGCCACAGATGACCCCAAAATAGTGTGTGGAAAACAATAATTAATATTTATCTCAGATCTGGGCTTTAATGGGCAATAAAAATGATAGAACAAAAAAAATAAAATAAAACACAAGAACAGCAACTGCAAGAGACAAACTGTTATTGTCTGAATTAGTGTAACAGTAAACAGGAGAGCATTGAGCATCTTGTGAGGCTCAAATATCTCCACTCCTGTTTCTCTATTTGTACGCATTCAGTTACAGCAATTTTCACCAATAAAGAGTAGCTATGAATGACATGTTTCCTGATCTCACATGCTGTTAATATATAATATTTCATCTGTTTATGTATAAATTCAGCAATAGTAATCGCTATTACTGAGCAAACCCACTTAAGAATGACAGGTTCCCTGACCTCACAAGCTTTTAATAAATAACTTTTAATGTATATTGGTTCCAAATATTGGTTATCTGGCGTTCTCAATCACCAATAATTAATATCGACATTGGCAACAAGGAACATTATCAATCAATCTATAATTCCAGTGATTTCTATTAATCTTCAGTTTCTATGATGGAATGATTGGAACACATTGGTCACAAAAAAGAGTCATGCATTTTAGTTCTTTCATAGATTTATTATTGGTCTCCTGGAAGAATGGCAACATGTGCTGGGCCAAAAATATACATATATCAATTTGAATTATCGGCTTTGGTGATGTAGAAAGTCGTGTTAATCAAATCACAGTGATTACAATTGACTACTGGTGCTGAATTTTCAAAGTCAATTAAAAATAGGTCCCATTCCATACACTCGTCAGATTTAACAACAAACACTGCAAAGGGAAAGTCTGAGGAGGTCAGCAAGTGCATGGCACAATTGTGTCCCTGCAACGATAAGGAAGAAAACACTACAGTCTCCCTCTGCTGAGAGACAATTGTTCAGGATGGTCAAGAGTGAAACAAGAATCACCAAAAAGCAGGTCTGCAATGAATTAGAAGCTGCTGGAACATTGGTGTCAGTGTCCACAGTCAAGCATGTTTTAAATCTCCATAGGCTGAGAGGCTACCATGCGAGAAGGTAGCCCTTCCTCTAAAAGCAGCACCTTAAAGCTAAACCGAAGAAAAGGCCTTCTAGGGATCAAACTTGAAACAAAATAGAGCTATTTGGCCACAATGACTAGAAATAAGTTTGAAGAAGAGAAGGTGAGGCCTTTCACCCCAAGAACACCAAACCTGCTATCAAGCATGATGGTAGTAGTATTTTGCTCTGGGGCTGTTTTGGTGCCATTGGAACTAGGGCCTTATACAAAGTAAATGTAAAACATTTACTTTATAACTCCACATTCTTCAGGAAAACCTAAAATCATCAGCCTGAGGTTGGATCTTGGATGCAGTTGGGTGTTCAAACAAGACAATAACCAGAAGCACACTTCAAGAGTGGTAAAGACATGGCTTAATCAGGCTACAGTTGAGATTTCAAACTGGCCTCCCTAGAGTCTGGATTTAAACCCCATCCAAAATCTGTGGACTGTGTTCAAAAAATAAGTCAGTTTCAGAAAGCCAATAAATTTTGTCAAATTGCACCAGTTCAAAAAATAATTTTGGACAGATAACAAAAGCACCTAACTCTGATGTAAAAATAGCCAAGGGACATTTAGGCAAATACTAGTATTTTCTGTATATTTATTTTTGATCCTGCAGAATTTTTCAAAATTCCAAACACACACACAACTGTCTATGTGCAGGTATGCATCTGTATGTGCTTGTGTGTTTGCATGTACAACGCCGTACAAAAGTATTTGCACAGAAATCTTCTATTTTTGCAATTTTGTCACACTTAAATGTTCCAGATCATCATACTAATATTTATATTTATGAAGTATTCTATAGAGATAACACACAACACAAACTATTTTTTCAATTATGGTTTATTGAAGAATTCTGCGAAAAGTATATCACCCCTGTGAAAAAGTATTTGCCCCCTCACAGATATCTTCTGTTAGATATTGTATTTGCATACATAAATGTTTCAGATCATCAAACTCATGTCACAGTTTTTCTCAGTCGCTTGGGTACATTTTTCAAATCATCCTCGACATCTGCAAAATTTGAGAAATGCACTTACTAAAGTGCATTTCTCAAAATAATTTGTACAAATAGCAAAGCACCATGGATTACCTGCATGGATTATCTTGCTCAAAAATCTTAGTTCATCTCTCAAAAGTAAATATCTGTGTCAATGAACATGTCAGTGTCATCAGAATGACAAGTCCTTATGTCATTGTGTGGATAAGAGTCAAACTGCTTAGTCATGCTGTCATTTTAACAGTGTTCTCTGGAGGGATGTTCTGATGTAAACTATGGCTAAAGTTTTGATGACAGTTATTGTAAATTGTAAGTTACACCTTAGTGCATGTGGGAGATTGATTGCAAGAGACTGAACAAGATTCACATTTACACTTTTAGTGTTTGTATTGTAATTTGTTGACAGAAAACGCCATTGCAATACAGAAAGGAAAAAACAGCACTGCATAGCACAATGAAAAAAAAAAAGTAGAAATGTGAACATAGGACAATCTCCTTAGCAAAAACTGTACATGCAGTGCTGTAGGAATTACAGTGCTGTCTTCCCCACACCTCATGACGTTCCTGTCTGTTGGGCCACAAACTCTGATCCACATCACAACGAATATCTTCTCTTGCCATGCAGAGTGGAAAGAATCTTTTAGAGTGTCTTATCCAGCCTCTGCAGGCATCTGCTGTGATGTCATCACACGCTGCATCCATGGCAGCCAGAAGGGCTGGTGATCATATACTTTCCATCGCTATGCTGAGAAAAATTCCTCACTGGGGTTGAGGAATGGGGAGCAGGGTGAGAGGAACTCCGTCACCATCCTGTTGTTGGTGGCAAACCTTTCCCTGATGATGTTGGAGTGATGGAAACTGACATTGTCCCAAATCATCACATACTTTGGCAAGCCATCTCCAATCTGACCCCTGTCTTGCTCAGGGGTGAGGTCCCTGTAGAGAGTGTCTAAAAAGGTGACAAGACGCTCATTATTGTATGGCCCAATAATATGCATTAGCACACCATTCTCAGAGATAGCAGCACCCATGGTTATGTTCCGTTGGCTCGGAATATCATCTGTAGCCCTGTGGCCGATGATATTTCGACCACGCCTTCTGCGTTTTGTTAGGTTGAAGCCAGCCTCATCCATGTAGATGAAGTTGTGGGGTGATTCACCTGCTTCCAGTTTCATTTTTCGTTATATCCAGGAGACACAAAATGAGTTTTCTGAATTACATGCATTTTCATTTTGGACAAGATACAGTTATATCAAATGTATAGAGCACATATTGCATCTTCTTTTCTACAGCCACAGCAAATGTGTAAAGGTCACATTTACTGTATATCACTATACAATCTTGTAGTGTTTACTGTGAGGTACAGTTACTGCATGCTTACACGTTTTACCTGTACGTGCTGGTAGCGCAGCTCCTTCACTCTTTCACCATTTCTTTCAAATGGAACAGTGTACAACTGCTTCATATTGATTTGTTCTCTTTTCAGCACCCTGTCAGTGGTTGAGGTTGATATTTTAAAAGATGTTGTTGTGCTCTATAATGGCACTCTTTATCTCCCTTAGTCTTATGACAGGACATGATGGCAGCAGGGTCACCAGAAGCTCCACCTACAACAGACGCACTATATTTGGACAGACAGCCTTTTCAATCAAAAGCTGTCACATCTGGAACGTATTACCAAACGAAATTAATATGTTAGCAGATTTAAAAACATTTACAGCAATAGCTAAGTATTGGCTGAAAGAAAAAAAAGAATGTACCCACCTATGACATCTAGAAGGTCCGACTGTGGATTGTGTCATTATGTGTGTGTGTGTGTGTGTGTGTGTGTGTGTGTGTGTGTGTGTGTGTGTGTGTGTGTGTGTGTGTGTGTGTGTGTGTGTGTGTGTGTGTGTGTGTGTGTGTGTAATGTAGTTTATAATGTTGTCTGAACTGTTTTTATCGGTGTTATTGGTCCTCTGTCTACTTTTACTGAAAAACCCAAACAGGGACAGGAATTGAAAATTAACTTAATGCTATGCACTCTATATGCAAGACATCAGATGTTTTCTATGTTAATTGCATGGTCCCTGATCAAATAAATAATAATAATAATAATATGGCATTGTTTTCTACAACCATGGTGCATATACCCTCCTCCTGTTCAGGTGTGAAAAGGGGCCCTCTGCTACCCCTGTGAAGTTGTCTTGCAGTCCTATGTGGAAAAAGTACAGTAATGCAAACACAAAATTGAGTAAGATAAAATGTCACTGTATAACATGTACTTACTGTATATTGTAAAATTCAAACTGAATACTGCAATATTGTATGAAGCATTACAGAAAGTACACAGTATTACAGTACAGTGCCTATTGTCAGATTACAGGCCTGTTAACGAAAAGTTTGAATTATTGAGGACACAGTTGTTCTCCTAACATCTGGCTGCACCCTTCGACCAGCCTCGGCCATTGGAAGCCCATGACTGAGAACGCGGTCTACAAGTGTGGCTCTCATCTCATCGGGAACATGCCTCTGTCCTTGGCCTCGTCTGCCTTTTCCTCTGTTTTGCCTCCCAACTCCTCCGCCATGCAGCCTCAGTCCTCTTCTTCTTCTCTCTAGCTGTTGACCCCGTCAAATTCCTTGTCCTTCCATTGTCAGACATTGTAACATTGTGTTGTGCTACGGCTATATATATACTTGCCAGCTTTTTTGATGTGCACGAGTGACACAATGAAGTGAAGATTAAGGAGGGTTAATATGATGTTAGTTACTCGTGAGAGTGCAGCCTTGAAAGTGACGTTCATATCAAACACCTAGGCACCAGGTCAGAGAGTCAGAGGAGTGTCATTTTGGAAAATAGGGCAGCGACTTACCAGAGAAAAGGTAGACTTATTAGCTTACTATAACTCAAATTAGATTTTAAATGTTAAACAGACATAAACAAAAATTGCTGGTTCCACTCATGGCTCTACCACACTGATAACGGTGCACTGAAAAATATGATTGAAAGTGGTTGCACTAAATATAGTTATGTTTTGGCAACAAAAACAATCATGTGCATGTTTCATGATCTGCATACGGTACACTCACATGACTTTTTCATGCTTGTTACGGCTGTGGCCGTATTTTGTAACATTGTGTTTGTAGTTTTGAACTGTTGTCTGGGAGTGGGTGTTCTGTGTTTGTGTGCCTCTTTGTCTCGTCCTTGTTTTCTGTGTAAGTGGTCTGTTTCGTCCAGTTGGTTTGTAGTGGGTGCTCTGTGTTTGTCTGTGGCTCTTTGTGTGCAGGAGCTGTAATTGGTGGCAATGGTGGCAAGGCGGACCCAGCGCTGATTGGCTGTTCACCATTTTAAATCTTGGCGGCCGGCAGTGATGGGAGAGCCTCTCTGACAACAGCACCCTTTGTTTTTCCCAGAGTCCAACCTTTGGCTTGATACCCGTGTTTTTTTTGTCAGATTAAGATAGTGTGGGTTTTGTTTGTTCGACTTATGTTTCTTTTTGTAGTAGTTGTGGTTTTGTTGGATAGGATCTTTCGTTTGAGTGCTAAAACGCCTCTTTAGTTTGTATCCAGTTCTTTTGTTTCTTGAATGAATAGCCCATGTGGTGGCCTCTTTTATTTGTAAAATATTGTAAATAAATCTTTTGTAATTTTTCTAAGAACTTGTTCATTGTTTTTGGGGACTGGGAAAATACTCCACCTTATTTTTTTCAACAAACATTATGCTACGCACCTTCCCCCTAGACGGGTGCGTAACAATGCTCTTTTAACATAATAAATTTTTGTTAAATATTTTTACTTTGCTTATGTTAATTGAACAGAATTCTATCATATTAAACAACAAAAATGTCATCATTTTAATTGGATTAAATTTCAAAATGATTAACTAAAATAATTATTTTATGATACTTTAAAAGTTACCTCTTTTTTCCCACTAGTTTGACAAAGACTGCAATCAAATCCACATCTTTCTTGTGCCACCTAAACACTGCACATCTTTCAGAGAATAAAGTGAAGAAAACAAAATATCTTTAACCACTTTTAATCTAAAGATGGATTACAGAATTCAAAACAGTCAAAAACACTTTGACATGTTGATGTTAAACACTAAAATATTACAAAGCAGCTGTAGTTTAGAACATTTTTCATGTACCTCCCAAAAAAAATGCACATCAAAAAATTGCAATACCTCGCAAACAGGTCTTTACGTTAAAAAAAAATGTGGATCACAAATATGCAATACTGTGCAAACAAGTTTGAAGCACTAAAAATTGCACATCAAAAAAATGCAGTACTGTGCAAACAGACGCATAAAACTGAACATCAAAAATATACAGCACTGTGCAAACACATATCACAGCACATGACATATTTAAAGCATTTCCAACACTGAGGAAAACAAAGTTTTTTCTGAACACTTTGAAATCATCAACAGTACTGTTCTTGAATTCTTGAGCCGTCTTGCAGAGCATGGTGCCTTCAGCTTTACACAAAACATTACAAACAAGCTCCAGTAATGAAAAAAAGACTCTGTAGCTGCAAGAATGAAAAAAATATAATACTATTTTCATATTGAAAATATGTAGTAACTGTACAAAATTTCAAACACTGAGGAATACCTAACTTTTCTCTGTAAACACAAATCTGCCTTGACAGATAAAACACTCATTCATAGAGTCTGTTCTTGAGCACTTGAGCTTTTTTGGAAAGAGTGGTGCCCTCTAGCTCCATGATGTTTTTTTGGAGCACCTCAAATATATATTTGAGGTCACGAGGGTAGTCGAGGTTCAATGTGTAAATCAAGCCAAACAACATGGCAACAGCTAACGGAAAGTTGTCCAGCTCCTGCAACACCACCTGGCCTTCAATCACTATGCTGATGTCATCTGGTTTTGAGTTGCAGTCTTCTTACAGGACGTAAATGCCAACAGTGGTATCCTCAATGGATCTTTCATTGGTTTTGTCTGCGCCCTTAGAAACACATATTGTCAAAATCAGCTTCAACATACCCCTGGACAATCCTCAAGAAATATTAGTAAAAACAATTACAGTACCTTACAGAAGTGATCATCCCTTCTAGGATTTTTCACCCTGTCATGTTATAGCCTTATGCTAAAATCAGTTACATACTTTTGCCTTATCAATCTAGACTAGTAATTCTATGAGCAATTCATTTGTTTTGGTATTTGTCTATTCGTTAGTGTGCCCCTCAGACCAGCAGGTGGCGTTTTTTGGTTTGGTATTCAATTGATTGACTATTTAAAGAAAGTAAAGGTGAGCTGACAGGTGCTGCTGACGAGGAGGAAAGCAAAAATGAATAAAAAAAAATCAGTTGGACAACCAGGACTCTTCTTATAGCTGGCTGCTCGGCCAAACTGAGCAATCGGTGAAGAAGAACATTTGTGAGAGAGATAACACCTAGGCTCTTTACCAATGGCTCAATTTGGCCTTAAGTACTGACTGTAGATTGATGAGGATAGACATTAATATAATTGATTTCAGCATAAGGCTGAAACATGACAAAAGGTGAAAAATCTAAGAGAGGATGAACACATTTTCAAGTCACTAATTTAATTTTAATTTAACAATTTACATATCAATATATTTCTGAACGCGTGGCTTCATAAAACAAACAAACCATTATAACACTTATAACACTCACCACATACTCTTTGACTAAGGCCTTGTCCACACGTAGCAGGGTTTTTGTAAAACCGAATATCCTTCCCCCTCCGTCTAGAAAAAAACTTACGTACACACCACCTCGTTTTTAGAAAAAAACTTCATCCACACCTAACCGCATAAGTGCGTTTTTAAGCACATTCATTAGCATGCCGGACCTTTAGGTGGCAGTAGTTCCCCAAATCCTAGCAAGGTGGTGGAGAATAACCGTCCTTTAACGTCGTCCTTCGCCTGTGTTGAATGTGGAGCAGTATCTGGGCTTGTAAAAACAAGCAAGTAAAAAGCGCCTGTACAAGAAACAGCGCCCAAAACCTTGTGAGAGCATCTATACTGTTACCGAATGTAAACACAGGTCGCATATGTGACGTAAGAACATATTTTGTCGCAGGCGGTGACGTTTCAAAACGCAAAACCCCAGTTACTGCTGTCCACATGCAGACGCATAAAACGGAGAATTCGCAAATCTTCACTTTGGTCGGAGTTTTTAAAAAGAATCGTTTTTGATGACGTAAATCTGCGTTTTCGTGTGGATGATAGGCAGAATCGTAGAAAAATATCTTCGTTTTGTGAGATATGCGGCTACATGTGGACAAGGCCTGTATTTCCTGGTTCCTCATTGAGGTACACACACAGTCCTTTGATGATACAACCTCAACTGAGGTCAGCATTGTCATCCTGGCCAAAGGCGGCAAGATTACCAACTTACTTTTAAAAAGTATCACATACTGAATTAAAATTGATAATGCATTTATATTTGTTTCTTACCTGAGCCATGGATGCCACAATATCTTTAAGCACTCTCCCCATCTGTCCACCTCTTCGCTCAAACAGCCTCAGGAGTTTGCTGGACAGCACGTCTATCCGAGATAAAAACCTTGACTGTAGCGGTATGGTGGTGATGCGCTTGAACTCTAAATTTATCTGTTTTAAAGATAAGAAAAGTAAAAGAGAGACAAATTTGAGAAGAACATATAATACCATTAAAATATTCTTTTGCAAGTATCCTTCAGTGGCTCAACTTAAAAGCGCACAGCTGTATCTGTGTACACTTAAGATGTGTTTGACTATTAATCAGAACAAAGGTGTGCAGAGAAATTCATGAGCTTTGAACAGGGGTCTCAAACTCAATTTACCTGGGGGCCACTGGAGGCAGAGTCTGGGTGAGGCTGGGCCCCATCAGGTTTTCCACAAGAAAAGCTCTGATAAAAACATTCCAATGTTCTCAAATATCTTTATTTTTTTAACACAAAATAAGATGAAAAAATAAATAAACAAATTAAGAATTAATAAGAAAATAAATCAATCAGTAATAAATAAATAAATAAAATAATAATAATGATAATAATACAGCAGATATAGACGACTGAAGAAACCACATATAGTTGCTGACTAGAGAAATCTAATTATTTTTATTCAGATTCAATTGTCTGTATTAACAGTTCTTTAACTTTTAACTTTCTGAACATGAATTGAAAATTGTCTGTGCTCATCACAAACCTTTCTCTTCACTGCGGGTTTTGAAAAAGACATGTTTGGGGCTGTGTACTATATATAATTCCACTTGGTGTCAGTGTCGCGTTGAAATTTCAGTTTCAGTGTTTCGCCGACACGCGGAGAACTCAATTTCCGCAAGTGCGTCATTTCCTACCGTGGCCCATAAGGCCAAACACAACAGAAAAGTGCGGCACACGAATGCAAAAACTCACAACACAACAGAAAAGTGCGGCACACGAATGCAAAACTCACAACACATTAACTCTCAACGGAAGTGCGCAGCGGTCAGAAAATATTGTCCCCGGTTCTTCTGACCACTGCGCACTTCCGTTGAGAGTTAATGTGTTGTGAGTTTTGCATTCGTGTGCCGCACTTTTCTGTTGTGTTTGGCCTTATGGGCCACCGTAATTTCCGCTTCTTTTTCTGTCCCACTCAGCAGCAATTCAACAGCTAATGTCGCGAGTTCGCAACAAGCCCGGTCGATGTCCCGCCCTCGAGAGCTATATACCCCACCGTGATTGGTCGGTTCGTTCAGCTCCGCACACAACACTGTAAAGTGTCATTCGTATCAAACTTGCAAACTGCACTAACATTAATCTTTCATATTAAGACAGGGGCCACAAACTATCATTCCGCGGGCCGCAGTTGGCCCGCGGGCCGCGAGCTTGAGACCCCTGGCTTTGAACAACAAAATATTTCCCCAGTTCACCCACAAGTAAAAGTGAGTTATCTGTTACAAATTAACCTCACTTTTGGTTATGAGACAGTTTTGAATGAAAGTTGACTTCATTTTCACTGGTATGTGGTGCCATGCATGTTTGAAAAGAATATCATAGATCTAACAAGCAAGAGTTAGAGCATTAACAGGGGTATCAAAGGGGGTATCACTTTAATGCAAGAGCCATGTACCATGTTGGCTGCTCCATTATAAAAGCAAATGTGGATGAAGTTAATCCTGTGTCAGCCTAAACTTGAAGTAGACTTACCCACATAACTACAGGATGAATCTGAGTGAGAACCATCCATCCATCCATTATCTATACACCGCTTAATCCTCACTAGGGTTGCGGGGGGGGCTGGAGCCTATCCCAGCTGACTCGGGCGAAGGCAGGGGACACCCTAGACAGGTCGCCAGTCTGTCGCAGGGCTACATAGAAAGACACACAATCACTCTCACATTCACACCTACGGGCAATTTAGAATAATCAATTAACCTCAGCATGTTTTTGGACTGTGGGAGGAATCCGGAGTACCCGGAGAAAACCCACGCATGCACAGAGAGAACATGCAAACTCCATGCAGAAAGATCCCGGGAAAGCCGGGACGCGAACCAGGGACCTTCCCGCTGCAAGGCGAAAGCGCTAACCACCTACGCCACTGTACAGCCCCCTGAGTGAGAACCATTTTGTTAAAAAAATCTAACCAAAACCTTTCAATTTCATCACATTGTATTTAAAAGTCAGGAATATCTTTTTTGCAGCTGGCTTAAAGGTTTCTTTCTTTTTCTATTTTAAAGAAAAAATAAATTCAAATCAAACTGATTTCTAGGATTGGTCTTGTTCTTTGAAGTGTTATGTTTAGGGCATACTAGTCAAAACCAAAGACTTGGAATCAATTTTTTACATCAAACAATGGGCCAAAGTGGACATTTTTGCTGACTGGCTGCGTAAATTAAGGTGTGACATACCACAGTTACATTGAAGAGGGCTGACCATCTGGTCTTGAAATCCTCAACCATTCTCAAACCACTTCATACCTCCTGTGTGGGAAGGTTTGGTCCATTTTCCCTCTCACTGCCTCCCTGTTGTTCCGCTTCTTCACATCTGACAGGAGTTCCACTCTCAGACCCTCGAGACTCTGATCTGATTCTCCAGTGGGATAAGGGGAGCAGTAGTTCACTTCCGAACGTCTTGGTCTTTTGATGAGAGAGGCAGCACCTGATTTGCCCTCAGGTTTGTGCTTAACAGAGTTCTCTAAAACCTCAGGACATCCCATCTTTCTCAAATGAGTACGATAAATTGCAAGTTTATTCTTTAAGCTTGCCTTCCAACCAGCATATCCTGTCACTGAGCCCCTCTCTGTTAGACTAGACAAGGGTATTTCGAGACCCTCAGACCCTCTAAAATGTTTGACTTGAGTTTAAGATCTGGGATAAGCACTATGCCATTCTCTCTGAATGCTGCATTGCCTCTTTCAAGTTTTAACTCTGCATCAAAGCCAAACTGTGGAACATTGAAGGTGCTAGGCCAAAATGTCCTGGAGGTTGAAGAGGTGGATGTGTCCGATTCTGGTGAAGACAGAATGTCAGTATCAACACCACCACTGGACACTGATGAGCTTTCTTCCAGAAAACTGTTGTTACAAGCACTTCCTGAAGAAACCTGGACCTCCATGCGCTGTGGGGTTGAGGTGCTCTGATTGTTCCACGATCTGTCACTTCATCCATTGAAGTGAGGTTCATGAACTCATTGTTAAATACGGGATCCATGAACTGAAGCCTGAAGTTTGTTTGAATAGCACACTGTCTCTGCACAGTATCAACAAGTTCACTGACAGATGTTGGAAGTCCACCTGGGAAAGTCAAGCATTGACTGTTGTTGTCTACAAGCATGACTTTCAAAAGAGCCGCTGTGATGACAGGTTTCAATCTGTCAAGAGGATAAACAAATGTTAGATCTTTTTCCCGTAGTTAAAAATATATTTAGACAGTAAAACTAACCACTCAGCACCTTTAAAGGGCCAAAGACAGAAAGAGGAGAGACTAACATGCCACAAGAACTTAGAGAGGGAAAGATGGAAAGGCAGTGCGCACTGGATCATCAAAAGTAAACAAATAAATATGAATAAAAATTTCTAAAGAATACAGTGGGGGGGGGGGGGGGGGGGTACTGAGAACTTTTTTGGACGTACAGACAAAACACGCAAAATGCGTTATGAATAAACAAAGCTAGTACATTTAGTAACCAACCTTTAATGTGGATGTGCCTTTTTAAAGTTACCATACGGCTGGATCCAACTATGTAGTCAGCTACTGGATAGTTGACTTGCAGTTCACTGAGTGCTAAGAGCTTGACTTCTCTTGTAGGAGACAACCTTAGCTCAAAGGCTCTGTAGTGTTCAATATACCAAGCACAGTGTCAGTGACCCCTCCTCTGTCCCAGCTTCAGCCCCCACCTGACCTCCCTCTCCCTCTCTCCACCTCCCTGCTGAAGCCTGGTGGAGCTGCTCCTCCCAGCTGCTGCTCATCACGAATTACTCTCATCCACAGAACTGCGGGCAGCTGCGGTGCAGCACACCTGTGATTCATCCACGCCATAAAAGCCGGTCTCACACTCCACACCCTACCAGATAGTAAACTCTGCTCCTGCAGTCAGTTTGTCACACCCCTCGCACATTGCTGTGTTTTCTTGTGAAAAGTTTGCCTATCTAATCCTGTTTTCCTTGTTTAGTTCCGCTGGCCCAGCTGCCCGGTTCCACCAGTCCTGCTTCCGGTCTCCAGTATTCTGGATTCCTCCCTGACCAGACCTACCCCCCTTCGGACTCGTTCCCCCTCCTGCTCCTGGATCCCCGACCAGCCCTGGAAAGTCCCTGCCTGCCGTGCCCCCCTCGTCCCTGGAACATCCTGCCTGCCGTGCCCCCCTCATCCCTGGAACAACCTGCCTGCCGCCCTCCTGGAACGAGGCATTCCTGCCCACTCTCTGCCGCCGACTAACACTCCTCCACGGAGAACGCCTACCGGGCCGCCGGTTCCCGGTACCGTCACCCCCCACCCTCCCCTGTTCATACGTTGCCTCAGTTACCCTGGACTCTTAGTTTCTACCCACCTGTCCCTCATTAGTATTCTACCTTTGTTATCAATAAATCCGCCTTTGTTCCTGCCTCAGTTCCTCATCTGTGTGCTCTCTGCTCGGGTTCACCCCCAGGCCTTGACACACAGAGCACTCTTACAAACAAGTTCTGATTGATAATGCACATCTGAATAATTTCAGTAAACTCTGGTAATCCACCTGCCGAGCCATGTGCTACTATCATGCCCTTGCTGTAGGCAATACCCCAGAATGTTGCATTTTTTGCAAGATTTACTTCATCAATGTTGGGATACTTTAAATGAATTGCATGAGCCACCTCTTCTTTCAATAAATCAACTGGAACTGTGGACACAAATGGTACATCAAGGCAAGGTTTACCATAAGATGGTGAAATGATGTGGAAAGCAATCATAAACTGATGCCTTGATGCCAAAGTCGAAGGCAAATTTTTGAAGCAACTCGTATGTTTCACTATCTGCTTAAAATATTTATGTTTGGCATTGTCCAGACAGATAATAAAGGTCCAAAACAATGAATCAACCAAGGATAGTGCTCGAGGAAGTGGTGCTTTGGCAGGAGTCTCACAATAGGAAACAGCTCTTGGAACCTCTGTCTGTGTTCAACTATCTTACTTTGAAAGTATGAGATGGACTCATCAGTATGCACTGGGGCCACAACCAATTCAGTAATGTCTTTCAAATCCAGCAACACAACCCATGCTGGCTCATTTTGTGGAACATAAGACCCAATTAAAAATGGGAGGAACCTAAGCAAGCTCCAATTTTCATGAGCGTTGCCTCCAATGGATTTTCGACTGGACAAACTCTTAGGGACAACATGAGGCTTGTTAGTCTTGTCAGAACATTTGAATGGGAACGACAATATAGCTTTGTTAAGCTCATCTAATGTAAAAAATTTCTTTGCTATCAAAAAATTCAGGCAGTACGCCAATTCAAATGGCACAGTTGGTCATATGTCATGAGCAATATCGGGGATATCCAATCACAACATTAAAGTGTGACAGGTTCTTGGTGAGAGCACACTCTTGTTTTACAGCCAAGTGATGTGTGGCATTCTCAACAGCTATTTGCACATGTTCTGCATGTTCTTCTTTTGTCCTCAACCTAAAAACACCAGATGCAACACAATGAGAACTGATTTCACAACGTCTTGCTGTGCAAAAACGGCAAAAGTAATCTTCAGAAAAACTCTCAATGAAGCCAGCAATACTGTGTGCGCCTAGATTTTCAGCAACAACGCTATGCACTGTACATATTAAAGATGTACCTAACAGAGGAACATACACACCATGGTCCTCTAAGGTTTTTAGATCTTTTAAGAGAGTTTCCAAAACGTTATTAAAACCGTAGTTTTTGACATCATCCCTCTTACAAAGCACAACAAGACAAATGGAGAATAAAGAGGAATGAGAGCCTGGAGGTAGGTTTGAGAGTAACCACTAAACAGCACAAAGCTTGTGCTTTTTTCTAGAGGTGCCTAGGGGATTACAAGTTTCAAAATCATCAACATACAGACATGTCAATATTCTTAACAAATCATTATTCAAAAACCTGTTTTGTTGGAAATTACTGCCATCTTTAAATGACCTGTGTTCATAAGATGGGTCTCTTTCGAGGTTTGTTGTTCCTCTATGAGCTCATTTCCACCAAAGAGCACCAGGTGCTAGTTCGGTTCAAAGTGAGAGCCGGTGTTTTTTTGGTTCAAATCTCGTGCCCCCCCAGAGCCGGTTTGCTTTTCCATTGGCAAGGAGCCAAGTTGGAGCTGCGTCATTGTGTCACTGCAAAACGTCAGTATGTCACTACATGCGTAGCCGTTCCGCGACGGTGGTGCACCATAAACATGCAAGCGCTGTTCCTGACTTTGCAAGCCTACACTGTGATCCAGAAATAAATAATCTGTTAGTAGCTACCTGTCTTCATCGTAGTCACGGGCAATGGCGAGTACGTTTGAGAAGACAGGTAACTGTCAGAGATGTTTTGATTCTTAACAGTGGTGTGCTAGCGTTAGCTTAGCTACTTAGCCTTGACTACGTTTGCATCCATTACATAGCAGTTAATCAAATGCAATATGTTGCTGATAATATCTATGTTTATCTTTATAGATGGTTTTAAGGCTAATTGGAAGGCAGAGGTCAGCTGTTGTCTGGGCACATCCGCGATCACGCCACTGGTGGGATACAATTGTACCAGATTTCAGCTGAAGGCTGCTGTTCTGTCCAAACTGTCATGAGACATTTTTATTGTGATATACTCTCCACTGTTGTTAGCTTTTGTTTCAATAAATTATTTGAGATGAGGAATTCACTATTGTATGTTTCTACTTAAATGCCCTACTTTCATGATATAATATTATAAACTTTTTACATTTTCCATAAATTTCACCTGAAAGTTGAATAGCTTTTTGAGTAGTGTATGTAGACAAGTCATGGAAGCACAGTTCAATCATGTATCTGCTGCAGTAGTGCAGTGTATCTATCTACCTTGGTGTGGCAGTAAAAAAACAATGTATGTGGCTGAAATGTTTCAGACTGAAATCTGCTTGAAAAGCACAACTGACCATCTGTCAAAATGTGTGTGACAGAAGTGTGCACTGAACACTGAATAAAGTCTCTGTAGATTATAGACAAAACTTGCATCTTTCATCACAAATATATTTTTATTCACCCAAAGTGCAAGAGTAAAATACAAGTGAACTTAAATAGCTAAGAAGGAAAGGAATTTACAAAAAAATATTTTTTTTCTAGAAAAGGCAGAAGTAGTGGACAATGCAGTTTATTTCTGTGACAGTCGCTCCAGCACCGACACCAGGCGTCCCATCAGTCCAACCAAAGTGTCTGAATTTTCATCTGTCCTCTGGATGTTCTGGAGCATGGCAGTGATCAGGTCTTGGTGTCTTCTGATCTGTTCCAACAACCGTTCCTCTGCCCTCTCCAGATATTGCAGCAGATCCACAGTAGCATCCCGCTTCTTTTTTCTTGCATAAAAGCACCCAAAAAGATATTAGTTGTCAGTAATTATTTTCTATATTCATGAACAGTTAACTTAAAATAAATGTTGCATTTTATGATTTCAGGATTAGCCAAAAGATATTGTATTTATCATGTTGATGTCTGCACAATCTGATCAGATCTTGCGTGATTTGGTCTGTTGAGAAGAGGATGGCGTGGATGAGCTGCAGGACGGGATCGGTGAGCTGCAGAGTAGCGGTCCTGGTAACTGGACCTCATCCTCCAAGGACGACAACTAAATGAAATGAACAAGAAATGTTGATAGTATCTGTACTTTAAAACCATTTTCTTCATTAATTGATTAATTTTAATTTGTCCATACGATGTTAGAAAATGTTACAAAAATACCTGTAATAATTTCTAACAGCGCGAAATGCCTTGTTTTATTTGAGCAACAACTAAAAACCACCAAAGAAATATGTGTATACAAAATGAATGCATTGAATTTCCACATCTGCAAAGATGGAAAATCACAGAACAATCAGCATTTTTCCTTGAAATTCTAAAAATAGCTGCACATTACCAGTATTCTTTACTTTACTTTATTGTGTTGATCATTTGATTCAGTTTTAGACTCGTATTAATGATAATGTTAAACAGCTTATTGGTTCTTCAGATGAAATTGAAATGATAACCATGTAGTTTGGTAATATGATTAAATGGGCCGTTGTGTAAGGGTATGGGAGGTTTTGAATACAGGTCTTCTAATGAAATATTGCTGCTGCGTTTCTCAGGTTTTATCAGTCATTGTTTCATAGCTTGTTAGCTTAGCAGCGGCTAACTGGTTAGCAAACAATAGTCAACCTCTGATCACTGATCCTGTGTCCGGACCACGGTAGCTGGCGTAACGTTCATAATATTGATGTGGGACTATTGTAGCTGGCGTATTCATAGTGGGCTAACAGCAGGGTGTTTGAGAAATAAAACTTACCAGGATCAGGATCAGTGGTCTGTACGGCAGCCTGCATCAACTCCAGCTCGGCTGTGGCGTTCAGGGACCCGGTTGGAATCACGGAATGCAGCCGGTCAAAATGGGGGCTCTTTTTGGCCGACAACTGCTGCATCCCAGCTCCCCTTTCTGGTCCCTGTAGTCATTTTTAAGCCTTTTAATTTTGTTGAGGAGTTAGTCAGGGCTCTACTCGTACCGGCTGCAGCCATCTCCCGCTGGATCATTTCGAACACCGGCTTGGTCCGAGAGGCTCCCTCTACATTCGACTGAATTTCATATGAAGACCACAGTGCTAGGAAGCATTGGGTCTCTTCCTCAGACTGCTGCTGCTTGGATTTGGCATCCATATTTACCGGTTTTCAAAACTCAAACACTAAACATTACTACTACTCGCGTGGCTGTTTAAAAATGGCGCTTCTGTGTTTTCACCGTTGATCGTCGGTCACCGTAACCCTGTCCCCTGCCCATGACGTGCTCAGTTCTCAACTCTGGCCAACTCTGGCCCAGCAACGAGTTAGTGCCCAAAAAAGCCTCAGTTTTTGGAGCCTGGAGCTGGAGCTCCACTTATGGAAAAATAAAAAATCGGTGCCAGGTCAGGCACTGGCTCCTACTCTGAACTGGCTCCACCCCGATGGAAAACCCCTATATGACTTTCTATGAGTTTGTCATGAAAAACTTTTCTACTTAAGACCTGCTGCAATGACTTTAAGATTGGGACATATTGAATGGTTCAGAACTTTTTACCATCAAGTATAAAAGTCACGTGTTCCACAACATTGAAGCAATCCCTGTAGTATTTTTTCCACTGATATGAACTAGAAAGTGGCCCTCCCTTTTCAATAGCCTTTGATATTGGATTGGATGTATACACTGCAGAAGTGATATTAGCAACTACTGAGTCCTCAACTAGAAAGTTAAGTCGCTTTAAGATATCAGCAATAATATCTTTTGAAAGTGGCACAGATGCTGAACTTAAATGAGATGTAATCACCTGAAGTTAACAATTCACAATTACAGTAGACATACTCACCACAACTACAGAGCCTTTGGACGGAGAATCTTGAATTGTATTTAATTTGCTAGTCCTGCTGATAATTGGAACCTGTAAGATATCACAAAACCACATTATGTTTCAGCGCATAAAACTTTATGTTCATCAAATATGGATTCATCAAACTCCCATCTGCATATACACAAGAATTATACTTGCTTTAGGTGTTTATGCATCTCATTTGACAATATCTAAAGCCTTTTGGTTATGTTATTTTATTCCCTAAATGCCTGGCTTAACTAACATACAATGGTATATACAAACTAGTATTACAAGACCTGAAACAGCCAATTTTACTCTGTTGATTAAAAAGGTAAAGAGAGACCTGCTGTGTTAAATGTTCTTTATCCATTTCCTGCAAGAAATTTAATGTTTCAATAAATAAATTACATATCGATAAAAAAAAAACCTTTTAGAAAAGATATCTATTCTACAGTCTCCCTCTGTCACTATCGCTATCACAATGTGTACTCCAAAGAAGACGGACACGTTAATAATCTGTGAACGGATCGTTAAAGAATCATTACAAGGTCAGCTAAAATATTTAACTCCGTTAATGTCAATCACACGGTTGCTACCAACTTCTATTTAAGCACAACTCAGAGACAGTCATGACGCAACCAACTCGACAAAGTGTGTCTCCACGGTAATTCACTCCGTGTTGTGACACTGGCTAACACGGTGAATTACATTTCGAACAATTTGAACAGGTCATATGACAACGGTGCAGGACGTTGTCGTGTGTCGCGGGGCTTAAGTTGGCTACGTCTATTACCTGACAAAAGATAGAGGAGAAAATAAACACGAGCAAAGTACAGTCTTCAAAAGTGCGGCAAAGGACAAAATTTGCGATGGATAAGGTGAAAGCAAGGAATGACACCATCCATCCATCCATCCATTATCTATACACCGCTTAATCCTCACTAGGGTCGCGGGGGGGGCTGGAGCCTATCCCAGCTGACTCGGGCGAAGGCAGGGGACACCCTAGACAGGTCGCCAGTCTGTCGCAGGGCCACATATAGGGACACACAAGCACTCACACATTCACACCTACGGGCAATTTAGAATAATCAATTAACCTTAGCATGTTTTTGGACTGTGGGAGGAAGCCGGAGTACCCGGAGAAAACCCACGCATGCACAGGGAGAACATGCAGAAAGATCCCAGGTCCGAGCTGGGACGTGAACCAGGGACCTTCTCGCTGCAAGGCGAAAGCGCTAACCACTATGCCACTGTACAGCCCGGAATGACACCATCTGATATGAAATGGGTTGACCTTTAGCTCAACCATTTTTTTGAGAAGAATGTGTGATTGAATGGAGTTAAAAGCAGAACTAAAAAAAACAGTCTGACATATGCTGCAGGGTTTTCTAGGTGCTTTAAAGCCAAGTGCAACCCAGTGGCCATGGCATCACAAGTGCTGCGTTTTCTATCTGTCTTATATGTGTCTATATAAAGCCAATATATTGGAAAGTTCTTTAGAGACAAAAATGGCTAAAACAAGTCCTAACGCAGGAAACACGCCTGAAGATACAGATTCTCAGCCAGGAAGGGTACAGCTGTCACCAGATAGCCAGGAAATGCAGACGCAGTCCTTCAGCAGTTGGATACACTCTGGAGAAATACAGACAAACCAACAGCTTGGAAGACAAACCAAGATCTATGTGTCCAAGGGTTTCTTCAGCAAGAAATGACTGCATCCTGATCCACATGTGCACGGAAAACTGCTGAATGACATCACAGGAGCTTCAGCAGCAGTGGTCAAACCAAACTGGTGTCCAGTGTTCCACCTACACTGTACATGGCTGACTTTTAGATCATGGCTTAAGGTCTTACAAGGCTGTCAAGAAGCCCCTGATCAATGAGAGACAGAGGTTAGCCCAGCGAATTGGACAGCTAGGAAGTGGAAGAAGATTCTGTGGTCAGATGAGTCCAATTTCCAGCTTTATCTTCCTCCTGCTAATGTGAGGTATGCAGAAGGCCAGGTGAAGCATTATCTCCAGCATGTACAGTACCTACTGCCAGGCATGGTGGAGGCAGTATCATGGTTTGGGGATGCATGAGTGCTGCTGGTCTTGGTCATCTTGGCACATTGAACTCTGCCAAGTATTGTGCCATTCTCCAAACCCACATGCTTCCTTCTGTATGTGCTCTGTTCCATTAAGGTCAAACTGGATGTTTCAACAAGATAATGCCCCTTAAACACATCCAGGGCCAGTAGAACTTGGCTGCAGGAGCTCAGTATCTAGGATCTTAGAGTGGCCAGCTCAAGGCCCAGACATCAGCCCCATTGAAAATCTGTGGTGGATAATCAAAAGGTCTGTTTAAAAGTGTATACCAAAGAATTTAGAAGAATTAAAAGCAGTAATTCAAGAAGAATGGGACCAGATTACCCCTCAACAGTGTGAAAGGCTGGTGGGGAACATGCCAGCCAGGATTAGAGCTCTACTGTTGCGAATGGCAGGACTACGAAATATTAATTTGATGTGATGTTTTTTTTTAATTTTTTGTTCAGTTTTGAACACATTTTCTGTGATTTGTTGACGTTGATACAATGTTGAGAACTGACCCATTGAAACTAAAAACAAGAATAAATAAACTGTCAAGAATTTAGTTTTGTTAGTATTTCTTGTAAACAATAAAAAAATATAATTTGTATTTGTTTGCGTCTGTCTAATGCAGTCACATCTTTTGAAACACAAAAAAGATTTTTCCACAAACATTTCATTATAATATTTGAGATTGTGTAAAACTTTAAGGTTGTCCAAAAACTTTTGTCCACCACTGTATATGTCTGCATCTGGGTCAGGGGCAGCTCTAGAGAAAAATTTAATTTTAGGGGGTGGCACATCCAAATAATCAGAATCAGGTATTCCAATCACTTCCATGGCCACAGGTGTATAAAATCAAGCACCTAGGCATTGCAGACTCTTTTACAAACATTTGTGAAAGAATGGGTCGCTCTCAGGAGCTCAGTGAATTCCAGCGTGGAACTGTGATAGGATGCCACCTGTGCAACAAATCCAGTTGTGACATTTCCTCGCTCCTAAATATTCCACAGTCAACTGTCAGTTGTATTATAAGAAAGTGGAAGTGTGTGGGAACGACAGCAACTCAGCCACGAAGTAGTAGGCCACGTAAACTGACGGAGCGGGGTCAGCGGATGCTGAGGCGCATAGTGCGAAGAGGTTGCCAACTTTCTGCAGAGTCAATCGCTACAGACCTTCAAACTTCATGTGGCCTTCAGATTAGCTCAAGAACAGTGCGCAGAAAGCTTCATGGAATGGGTTTCCATGGCCGAGCACCTGCATCCAAGCCATACATGACCAAGTGCAATGCAAAGCATCGTCGGATGCAGTGGTGTAAAGCACGGCGCCTCTGGACTCTAGAGCAGTGGAGACGCGTCCTCTGGAGTGACGAATCACGCTTCTCCATCTGGCAATCTGATGGACGAGTCTGGGTTTGGCGGTTGCCAGAACGATACTTGTCAGACTGCATTGTGCCTAGTGTAAAGTTTGGTGGAGGGGGGATTATGATGTGGGGTTGTTTTTCAGGAGCTGGACTTGGCCCCTTAGTTCCAGTGAAAGGAACTCTGAATGCTTCAGCATACCAAGACATTTTGGACAATTCCATGCTCCCAACATTGTGGGAACAGTTTGGAGCTGGCCCCTTCCTCTTCCAACATGACTGTGCCCCAGTGCACAAAGCGAGGTCCATAAAGACATGGATGACAGAGTCTGGTGTGGATGAACTTGACTGGCCTGCCTCAACCCGATAGAACACCTTTGGGATGAATTAGAGCGGAGACTGAGAGCCAGGCCTTCTCGTACAACATCAGTGTGACCTCACGAATGCGCTTCTGGAAGAATGGTCAAAAATTCCCATAAACACACTCCTAAACCTTGTGGACAGCCTTCCCAGAAGAGTTAAAACTGTTATAGCTGCAAAGGGTGGACCGACGTCATATTGAACCCTATGGATTAGGAATGGGATGTCATATGCGAGTCAAGGCAGGTGAGCGAATACTTTTGGCAATATAGTGTATATATAGCCAACCAGCAGGCATTATCAAATTGATGCAAATACTGCTGAAATAAGTATGTTAAATAAGTATATATCATTTGTACTTGTCAACCAATCCTAAACATGAGCTGTTCTTATTAGCTGTCAATCACAATATGTGATTTGATATATCTAGTAGAAAGGGGAAAAGATTTAAACTGAAATAAAGTTGACTTTATACAATTTGAAGAAACCAAATGCTTAAATTTAGCAACAAATTAGATTGAGACTCGACATGTCTCTCTTATGCACCGTTTTGGGAAATATCCATTTATGTGATCTCTGCTTATGTTAGGCCTGCCACAATGATTACATTACCAACTCATCTAGAACAAAGTCAGAATCCAGATAATTTTATTGTCTTAGATATGCAATTTTATTTTATGATGCTCTTTATTTGAGACATTTCTTACAAAAAATCTATAATTCCAATATCTGGAACTAAGGATCTACTTATCATCTTAAAATTAAAAGACTAACTATATCTGATAATATTTTGTCCAACAAGGGGCTACACAGTGGTGTAGTGGTTAGCACTTTCACCTTGCAGCTAGAAGATCCCTGGTTCGCGTCCCGGCTTTCCCGGGATCTTTCTGCATGGAGTTTGCATGTTCTCCCTGTGCATGCGTGGGTTTTCTCCGGGTACTCCGCCTTCCTCCCACAGTCCAAAAATATGCTGAGGTTAATTGGTGATTCTAAATTGCCCGTAGGTGTGAATGTGAGAGTGCTTGTTTGTCTCTGTATGTAGCCCTGCGACAGACTGGCGACCTGTCTAGGGTGTCCCCTGCCTTCGCCCGAGTCAGCTGGGATAGGCTCCAGCCCTCCCCCGCGACCCTAGTGAGGATTAAGCGGTGTATAGATAATGGATGGATGGATGGATTTTGTCCAACAAGGTAATTATTGCGACAGGTGTACCTCTTACTCAGATATAGCATACTAAAGCAATATTCATACCATGTTGACCAGTTGGACCAGAGATAGTCTCTGATTTACCTTTCTCTGTCTGAGCTCTCCATGCCTTCATTTCTTTCTCTCTCTGAACTCTTCCTCCTTCATCTCCTCTCTGGGCTGCTCTTCCTCCTCTCTGCTTTTAGGCTGGGAAAAGCTCGTGGTGGTACCCTTCGTCTTCATTTTTTACTGTCTCCTACAAGATTCACACTGACTGAGCTATGTTTTTCCTTTGATAGTCTTCATTATTAACTATGAAACAATCTGATGTTGACAACTTAAAGCTTACAGAGGTTCTTAACATGTAAACGTTTTTTGAGCTGTGAACTAAATGATACGACTGTACTATGATGAAACACATCAGTATTGGTGTTACTATGACCTTGACACTAAAATTATAAAAAAACCAGCATTAAACAAGCAGGATGTAGTTTTCAAACAGTGCATGAAAACCTGGTGGGACTGGGGGTTTAGTTACACTTTAATGTCATGTAAAGTCTTAGTGAATGTGTGATTTCTTTTGACTTAGTGTGTTTTCAGAAAAAACTTCCACAGACGATCCCCCACCATCCTCCTGTGGTTCTCTAACGTTAGCTAGCTACATAAGCGAAAATTAGCAAGACCCAGGCTCACTGGAAACCGTGGCTCGTCTCGCAAGCAAACACTTTATGTAAACTTCGACAGTATTAGCGTTTAATACATTGTGTAGTTATATTACCGTGTGGTCTAACCCAGTCTAACTGGTGTCTTACTTTAGCTTTTATGCTGGCCCCGCCAAAGTCCAGCTGTCGTCCACATCAGTGAGGTCGAAGGGCTGCACCCTCAGGCAGTTTTGCCAACTCCTCAGTAAGGAAAGTAGCTATTGGCTGTCCTAAAAGTCGCTCGAAGTCGGTAAATGACGTCATCGCCTAATTTGCATAATTTTTTGTTTGCATGTAATTGTAATCAACGTTGTAGGAAAGAGGGATAACGTTGTGGGAGAGACAAAAAGTGAGTATAAAACACCCAAAATATGTTTTTGAACTACAAGCTAAATGCAGTGATTTATTTTAGTATGACAGAAAAGAAACATTTTCATTTACATCCCGCTCTGTAAGCCAGGACGGGATCTGCGGCGGCTTTGCGCATAGGCGATTCATTTGCCATATGGACACAGAGCGATGCGGGTCTCCTCTAATCAGACAGTGGGACTGCTGCGGGGTTACTAGACTGGCAGCCTGTGAGTGCTTTAGGACGGGTAGGAGCTCACAGCAGCAGCTGCTGCTCGTTGCGGACAATACCTGCAGAATGATTGGAGCTTTCACGTCAGAGTCTCCAAAACACCAGAAAAAGTCGCTACATTTGTCGCTAGTCGCTTTGACAAAAAAAGTCGACAGGTTGGCACACTGCTCTCAGGGAGGTCGTGTCGCCTCGTATCTGTAGCAGCATAGACTGTACACTACGGTACGTCTCCATGATGCATTCGAAAGCACATCGGAGTTTCGCTCGTTATTCGTCCTTTCTGGATTTTCGCTCTTTCCGGCCGGCCACAAACTTTCATATACATATTTTTGAGTTAGATCGTTCACAACTAAGTTGATCCGCCCCTGATCTGATTCAGACAATGATAACATGCAAATCCACATATGACTGTGGTAATGCTGGCAGGAATGCTGGCAGTAAACTGAAATTGTTAATAATCACAACACGATGCATGCAGTGTGTGATACTGTACCTACAGGGCTTCATTCGTGGATTTTCTAAGGTTTGCAGATAAAATATACTCTCTATTTGCTCAAAAGAAGACACTTGGAACACACTAGTTTTGCTCCGTAGTACAGCCCTTTGGGTGGCTACGTAGCCAATGAGAATTGAGGGTCGTCTTAAGCATCCTTTGTGTTTACGTATTATACTCTGTCTGTCTGTCTGTCTAGATAGATAGACAGACAGACAGACAGATATACAAACAGATAGATAGATAGATACTGACTCTCTTCTTAGGGGGCGGTTTGCCCAACTGTAGTCTCCTTTTTGTAATCTAAGGTAAGATAAGATAAGATAAAGTTCTTTATTTCTCCCCACGCCAGGGGAAATTTACATTGTTACAGCAGCTTATGTAACAGTAGGTGTAGTGATAAGAATAAAATAATAGAACAATAGTAATAATATTTACAATATATACAAGGGTGAGAGATGGGGATAAAGTGGCTTAAACAGAAAAAATAAAAATTAAAATAAAGTTTAAAAGTGCAAAGATGAGCAGTGCAATAATGTCTGTGCAAATGTTATGGTTTGGGGTGATAATGATATGAGTCAGTTTATGTTAACATCAGCCAGTGATGCTGATGTTGTAAAGTCTTACAGCAGATGGAATGAAGGACCAATCTATGCCATTGTGCTTGTGTTGCTCTGTAATCTGGGCTCCTGATGTTTTCCTGAAATGAACACAGCAGTGTGTTGTGTGTCTGGGCGCCCCAGAGTGACATCATTGGTCCACCGAGCAGCTGTCAAGCAGTCGGCATGCTCCACTGGTTACACGCGGTGACAATCAAGGCGATTACCATGACGTCATTGCAGTTCGGTTCGGTGATTGGCTGAACGTCCTGCATAAACTCACCGCCGAGTGTCCAAGCTTCTGTTCACCATGTTGGATCAACTGTCCATCTCAGTTGCTGTGCGACCAATAATTTAAATATGCCTGCGGCACCGGAGGGTCGTGGACCCTAAGTGTAGAGTTTCACCCGGGTGGCTTCCTCTTCCTCAGCAGGGCCCACCTACATGAACGGAAAAGCAACTGTTTGGATGAGGAGACACGGGCACCCAGCTAGCTCCGAGCTGTCAGGTTGAATCCTGTATTTTTTTTTTTTTTTTTTTTTTGTAGCTCCTGGCAGCAGGATAATTTATCCCGCATTCAAAGGATTTAAGTTTTCCTCGCGTTGTTATTTATTCTCAGTGGATGTGTGCTTACGATCACAGAGAACAGAGAGAACGGGGAGTCGTGTGCTAAACACAAGGCTGTCGATGGGGGAATTAAGTAGCCTACCAGCCGTCTGTGAGGATTTCTCTTCTCATGTTTTGAGTCATGGTCGAAGCTTCGTCACTCTGTCAGAATGATGGGGGTTTCTCTGCAGGCGTGCGGCTCAGTGGATCGCTGTAGTAATATGTGAGTGCGGTGGACGGCCGAGGCCTGGGCCTGCCTGCCTGCCTGCACTGTTGTATTGTGGCGTGGGCTGGGATACACCTCCTGTACCGGATCAGCAGCGTTAATTACGGCTCGGAGATTACCCCTGTTCACGGAGTAGCTGTCTGGCCTGCTCACGTCTGAAGGAGGATTCAGGTGGGAGTAATAGATGCGATTTCCAAATCGTGTGGAACCCCAGAGGTGGGAAGAGCAACGGTGCTGGACCAGGGCGTGTGGCAAACTTGCACACTTTTCAAAGATGAATTCTCAGCTTTCCATGTGACATGCTGTAGATCACACTGTTCTATCAAGTCGGGGAAACTGAATTTCATCAGGAGGGAGGGGGCCCCACCTCTGTCATGAGGGACATCTAGGGTGCCGACGTTTTTATTCATTGAGGGGGGAGCGGGTTACTTTTTTTTAAAGAATGGTTATGATTTGTCATTGTAACAGTGGCACTCTTTAAGGGCTGTACAGTTTGTAGACCTGGGCAATCATTGCTGTACATGCTCATGATATGCTTTCCGTCATTAGCCTCAGGCTACAATAGTTTAATTGTGTACAAGCAAGACATAATTTAGAGGAAGTGGGTTAGAGGCGTTATGACAAAGGGGCACATCAGAATGGTTTCTCTCTCGACATATTCAAAATAGCTGGTGTTGGATCATTAAAACCCCAATCTGTTTTCTGTATGTTTTATTAAGTTTCTTTAGCCATAGCTAGTGTTGCAGTCTGGTAGCCATTATCATCAGTTTCAAAGAAGGTTCTGAAAGCAGGCATTTCAGCATTGTTGAATGGCTCTTTGCGACACAGCTGCTTCAAATGTTACAAAAATGATGGCCGCTTACAACGGTGGCTCCTCAGCAGTGGCTGCCCATCATCCGCATCACCACCACCAGCTCCAGCACCTTCCGCCTGCCCACATGCACCACCACCACCACCACGCGGGCCAGCATCACTTGCAGCACCCAGGCTCCGCTGCCGCTGTGCACACGGTCCAGCAACACACCTCCACAGCTGCCGCTGCGGCGGTGATGCTGAACCCCGGCCAGCAGCAACCATACTTCCCCTCTCCTGCCCCTGCACAAGCTCCTGGGCCGGCGGCGGCGGTGGCTCCCGCCCAGGTTCAAGCCGCCGCTGTCAAAGCTCACCACCATCATCACCACCATCAGCAGCAACACACGCACCACCTCCAACAGCAGCTGGATATAGAGCCTGACAGGCCCATTGGCTATGGAGCGTTTGGGGTTGTCTGGTAAGTGCACTGCATTACGTTTTCTGAACAGAGCGCTTTATCCAACACTACAATCCACAAATACAATCTGTAACAACGTGACACCAGATGTCACCCATAGTCCAGTTGTAATTACAGGGGTTGTGTCTACCTCTCTAGTGGCTTCACATAGCCAGACCTGTGTGGTCGGCGCTGGAGAATACCTCCATAGCCACTACTTTCCTCAGTGAGGACTCACTTGTAAAATCTTGAAACTTGAGATGACACATTGAAGGTAATTTTTTGCATTGACTTTTATTAATTTTCTTGTGTGGCATTCCAGTGTAAACATTTCAAATATGTGCACACATAACTGCAGCATTAGTTGGTAGTAATGCTAACTAATGTGCATGAGAAACTGTAAGTAGTATTCAGCATTTGTTCACTCGCATGTATCCTGCTTTTGACAGTGGTCAACTGACTAGAGACATGCACAGGTTTTCAAATACAATGATTGTATTAGCCAGTAGAACCGTTAAAGGCCAGTTAAATTGTCGTGACAAGTGAAATTGCTTGAGTAATCTTAGTTTGGCTCTATAACAGTGTGTTTAAAAGCTGGGTACCTGGAATCCAAAGACTCCTTTTAGTGAAAATCAAGTTGTTGACCTTGTCATCGTGTCCATATGCGGTTTTTATATGCAAGTAGTAAGTAAGAATGATGAAATAAGCACTCAACTTCGTAGAGGAAGCAGTGGAGAGTTACATCCAAGCCAGAGTTAAGACAGCAGAGTAATATTTTCATGGTTACACTTAGAATTATGCAACTATGATACAAGAAGATCCATTTTTTTAGGGATTTATTCAGTGACTGGAGAGGGACTTTAAAAGATGTAGATGTTTATCAGGCAGGAAGGCTCTAATGAAAGATACTACCAGGCATGATGGGATGTGTAATATGAATTGTTTTTGAAACTTGATTTATTTTTGTAACAGAAGAGTAGCTTGCTACGTAGGTGTCCGGACCACCAAATAAGATGGCTTTTATCTGTTTATCTATACTGATGAATTGAACCTGATCAGGGGTGGATCTAGAGAAAAATTAATAGGGTGGCAGATATATTTTAGGGATGATATATATATATATATATATATATATATATATATATATATATATATATATATATATATATATATATATGTATATATGTGTGTGTGTGTGTCAGCCAATCCTAAACATGAGTTCTTCTTATTAGCTGTCAATCACAATATATGGTTTGATATGTCTATTAGAAAGGGGAAAAGATTTAAACTGAAAAAAGTGGACCTTATACAATTTGAAGAAACCAAATGCTTAAATTTAGCAACAAATTAGATTGCATTACCAACTCATCTAGAACAAAGTCAGAATCCACATAATTTTTTTTTGTCTTAGATTTGTGGTTTTATTTTTTGATGCTCTTTATTTGAGACATTTCTTACAATAATTCTATAATTCCAATATCTGGATATTCTTGAGAACTAAGGATCTACTTATCTTAAAATTAAAAGACTAACTACATCAGATAATATTTTGTCCAAAAAGGTAGTTGTTGAGACAGGTGTGCCTCTTTCTCAGATATATTGTACTAAAGCAATATTCATACCCTGTTGACCAGTTGGACCAGAGATAGTCTCTGATTTACCTTTCTCTGTCTGAGCTCTGCATGCCTTCATTTCTTTCTCTCTCTGAACTCTTCCTCTTTCATCTCCTCTCTGGGCTGCTCTTCCTCCTCTCTTCTTTTAGGCTGGGAAAAGCTGGTTGTGGTACCCTTCGGTCTCCTACAAGATTCACACTGACTAAGCTATGTTTTTCCTTTGATAGTCTTCATTATCATCCCTATGGCAACAGCAGTCCTTGATGCCAGTTGCCACCCTCAGCAGGACAATGCACCCCAACACACCAACTTCTCAGGAGTGGCCCAGTGTAACATTCCAGATAAACCCCCCGGCCAACGTATACCCAGGTATAAACTGGCCAAAGTATACCCCAGGGTATACTTTGGCCAGTTTATACCTGTTGACAAATAAAGATTAAGCATGTTTAACTTAAATTGCTAACTTATTTAGTTGTTTTGGATTTTTTCTTACAAAGAGGTATGGTCAGCAAGCAAATCATTATGAAAGAACTAGGGTTGTCAAAAATAACGTGTTAATGATTAATCACCATGATTAATCAAATTAAAAATTTAACGCAATTAATGCATCTGTAGCGCAGAATGACTCAAAATCCCTGAAATGTATCTGGCAATGCATTTTGGGTATTTTAAATTTGATGGGTCGCTTCTATTTTACCGGCGCAGCTTTTCCAGTGTTTACGGCATTAGTTTATCAGCTCAGGAAACACACAGACCAATTAGGTATGAATTCAGCCATCCCTCAGCTAATGAATTGGTCTCTGCATTCCAGCTGCTAAACATCACAGCGGAGTTCAGAAAACAGGTGAGGGACAGACAAGAGGAGGACGGACAAAAAGATAAACAAGAAAAGCGCTCAGAGAGTGCAGTGCTCCACCAAGACTTTATTCCTCAATTTGTGTATTCAGAATCCACGGCAACATAGAATCTGACCATTTAATATAGATCGACCCACAAATTAACTAAATAAATACAAAATTGCTTTGCGTGAGCATGTGTTGTGCATGCGTACGTTATATATTACAGATGCCGAATTGCGTGACTGAAATATGTAACGGGTCGAGTGAATTGATGCAGGTAACTGAAACAGCGTTCACTTGTGGTTACGACGACGCCATGCCGGCCGCTATATCTCGCAATGAAAATCCTTAATAAATCCGTGGATCCAGACTATAAGCTGCATCACTGCCAAAATCTAATGAGATGGTCCTTGTGTCATTTCTGACCTTCCCTGAAAATTTCATCCAAATCAGTCTTTGAGTAATATTGCGGACGAACAGACAGATTCACAGACAAACGTACGCCGATTGTCACATAACTCTGCCGCGTTCCTTGGCAGAGTAATAAACAAATCGACACCGAGAGGAAAGTTGCCCTGCACATGTTGACTACGTTTGGCTCAACATACAGCTGTAAGCCAGCTTCTCAACTATGAACATAATACAAACTAAATATGGTTCCAGACTCACCAATGAGCTCCAGATGTGTTTAATAATGACCCTGACACCATTCAGACCATGATTCAAAATACTGGCAGCTCAGTTCTCCCATTAAGAAGCAGGGATGTAAGGGGAGTGATATAAGAGAAAAAAAAATGTAAAAGTGTTCAACTGTTTTAATTTTTTGAGATTTAGGTATTGTTAAAGATGTATATAAGTTGGTTCAGGTTGTTCAGTCATTATTTTTCACTTTAAGATGTATAGTTATATCAAAAGTTATTTATTAACAAATGTTGTCAAAATGTTTTTGAACCATACTGAATTTATTTGATTTGATGGTCAGTTATTGATTACATGCAGGCACTAATTAAACTACTAGGTTACATCAACATATATCACACTAATTCAAGTTAGACATTATGATGTTCCAGACCTGTGCTTTAATACATTTTCTGACTGGACCTCTTTGAATTTTAGTTGAATACCCCTGTGCTATACAGCACGTTTGCCCTCTTTTTGAATACAGAAAACCCCAAAGATGGAACAGTCGACCGACATACAGCAATACGCACACTCTACAGAAAGGAGTTTTCTTTTCACCAAAGCACAGGTGTTTAATCAACATGTAAAGTGCATATATATTCCCTTCTTTCTTGAATCTGTTTGTGCATGCAAAATGAAACACAATTAATATAGATTAAAAATGAATGCTATTTAATCGCGATAAACGAAATTAATCCACAGCAGCCCTGTGATTAATCTGATTAAAATATTTTATCGTTTGACAGCACTAGAAAGAACATAACTAGAATATTCTTGATTTAATTACAATTTAAAAAGTTCATGTCAAAGGAAAAACTGAATTTAAAACCAAGAAAACTTTAAACAAAACATTATGAAAGAACATCCACGTTGGCTGGTGTTGTTTTCAATTGTTTCTGTACAACAGATTTCAGTATAATATCTCTTTATTGTCTTTGATTTGTACTTAAACTAAGATCGACTTGATCTGTGTGTAACGGGCCAGATTAAACCCCCGGCCAAAGGATAGTTTAGCTTAGCCCAATTTATACTCCGGGGGCTGAAATAGTAATAATTGGTAACTCTAAATTGTCTGTAGGTGTGAGTGTGATTGTTTGTCTCTATATGTAGCACTGTGACAGACTGTTACCCGTCCAGGTGTTCCCTGCCTTCATCCTAAATCAGCTGGGATAGACTCCGGCTCCCCAACAACCCTAATGAGGATTAAGTGGTGTATAGATGATGGATGGATGGATGGATGGATGAATTTTAGGCAAAATATACTATGAGACATTATGCTGATGTAATGGTTTGTCTATGGAGCACAAATCAAGCCAATCTTAATCTAAGCTCAGTGCAAAGGCAATATAAATAGATATTATTACTGAAATCAGTTCTACAGTAACAGCTGAAATTAACAGCCAATGTTGATCTTCTTTGATAATGTTTCGCTTACAGCATAATTTTATGTTGGTGTGCAAGACAGTTTTTCCTTTTGATTTGAAGTATTTTAATTGTAATTAGCTCAAGGACATTCTAGTTGTGTTCTTTCAGAATGACTTGCTTGCTGAGCATTCCTGTGTTGAAAAAAAAACTGAATAACTTAACAATTAAGAGTTTAACACGCTTTATTTTATGTGTCAACAGGTATAAATTGGCCTTGGCCAAAGTATACCCCGACGTATACTTTGGCCAGGGGATTAATCTGGCCTGTTACACTGGGGAACACGACAGAGCTAAGCTGTTCACCAGGGTTTCACGCTCCCAGATCCAAATCTTATTGAGTATCTGTGGGATGTGCCAGGATAAGCCTGATCTAGGTAGGTCCCACCCTGCAACCCACAGGACCCACAGAATTCACTGACACAGGACATCCCCAGAGGTCCTGTGTTCATGCCCCATTGGGTCAGAGGAGTTTTAGCAGCATAAAGGAGACCAACACAATATTAGGCAGGTGGTCAAAATGTTATGCCTGATCAGTGCATGCAGGGAACTCTGATCTTACTGTTCAAGAGAAAGCAGTAACAGGAACTCTGTTGAAGAAAAGAAAGAAGGTTAGGTTGACTGACCCCAAACTCTGACTTTCTCTCTGACTCTTTCTTTGATTTAGGACTGAAACGATTCCTCGAGTTATTTGAGTAATTCGATTACTAAAATTCCTTGAGGCAAAATTCTCTGAATCGAGGCTTCATTTAATCCACTACATACTAGACCCCAGGTCACGAACTGGTGGACCATGGTCTGAGTCCGGAGCCAGACCCGGACCTTTCATCAATACATTACAAGGGGATTTTAACTTTGACAGGACGCTTCTAATTCAACTGGTGCAGCTTTTCTAGTGTTCATGGCATTTAGCAGTTCAGAGGACTGAACTATGAAGACAGTTTAACATAGTCAGGCTTTCTTTGTGTATGTCATGGGATATCACAAAGGTGTTTATCAACTTTCTTTGTTATCTCAGACTTTCTGCTTCAAACTCGTCCACACAAAAAGCGGTTTTTAACATATCATTTGACTGTTTTCCGCACAAAATAAACTGAACGTGTGCAGCTCCTTCAGTGAGCAGGTTATTTTAATGTAGAACAATGAGGAATATAAAAATGTATAACGGTTAAAAGCTGCTGCTGTAAATGATGCGTAATGTTAAACGTGCATAACGTATTTATTTTATTGATCAATGCAGCTGATAACAGACAGCATCACAATAAAAATATTAAACTTCATATATTCAAACATAATACTGTATTGAAGTGCATGTAGGTCTGACACTGTGCCATAATGCTGGTTATCATTTAAATTTTTGGCCAGATCAGTGTGAAACTAAAGTTACTGATTGAATATTCTCTGTAATAAATACTAAACTAATCTATTTAGTATTTATTGTAGAAAACTAATCGTTTTTCTTATTTGTGTTATATCAGCTGCAGGACTAGCATTTTAAATGGAAAAACATAAAAACATCCATTGATTATCTATACACTGCTTAATCCTCAATAGGGTCGCGGAGGGGGAGCTGGAGCTACTCATAGAGACAAATAATCACACTCGCATTCACACCAATGGACAGTTTTGAATCACCAATTAACCTCAGCATGTTTTTGGACTGTGGGAGTAAGCTGGAGAACCCAGAGAAAACCCAAACATGCACAGGTAGAATGTGCAAACTCCACACAGAAAGATCCCAACCCCACATAAAAACTTTTTTTTTTCCTGCATCACCAACTAAATACATGTAGGGTTCCCATTGCAACGCGATGAATATAGTGGGTGATACTGTAGCTAAACGACTTCAGTCAGTGGTTTTAGAAACATACAGATCAACAGGTCTGCAGATACAACATTTTTAGTCAGCAGAGAATCTCCATCGCTCATAAATAATTGTCAGGAAACGCTTAGTTTCTGATTTAAATCTGAAACTAAACATAACCTGCTCTGGGCCAGGTTAGCTTCATAGCATCAGTTACCATGGAGATCTAGCGGGTTAAAAGAGATCTTCCTTCATGACACTAAACTCTGACTTTTGTCTCAACATACCTCACTAACCCACTCATGTTGCTTTATAGTCCAGCCCTCAGGAAATGCACAGACCAACATAATTCAGACTAAATATGGTTCCAGGTTCACCAGTGAACGCCTCCACATGTGCATGAGAATGGCCCTGACACCATTCAGGCCTACATTTAAAATCCTGGCAGGAGAAGCTATAGCACATTTCTGTCACTAAGCAACAGAAGGTAGGGGTGTGGCATCTAAGAGGGACAGAAAGAGAAACTGTAAAAGTGTTCATTTGTTCAGAGTAATATATTTTAAAGTTGGTTGAGACAGTTAAAGAAAAAGGGAAAAAGCTGCAGCTAAACTTTATTTTTCTGAAGTTATGAATGTTATTTTAAGATTCACAGTTTTTCAAAAGCGATTTTATTTATTTTCTCTTATTTTTAAATGTGGCCCTCCTTTTACTTAACAACTCTTTGTTGTGCTGGGCGACACTACTTATATATATATGTTATTGTATTGCAGCTTCATTGATAGCTTTTTTCTTTTTCTTTTGAAATTATCCATGCATAGAGTTAACTAAGAGTCAACATATACAGAGTGGACTAACTCTGATCAACTGTTTTGGAACCAAGGCTCAGTTTCCCATCTCAGGGTTCATCAACTCAGACTTCAAGGTTAGAGTCAGAATTTGTTAAACCTGCTTTTCTGGGACAGACCCTAGGACTGTCCTAAAATTTTAATAATCCTTGATATCTAAAATGTGAGTGATTTCTGTTAAAATGGCTCACAAATTTACATATACAGTCAAATTGAAATTTGTAATAATTTCCACACCCTGCCCACTCCCAAATAGTTATGTTATCCTTTCTCAGATATCCAATGGTTTACAACACAAGTATTTTTTTTCTAAGTCTAGCACAATAACAAGGTGTATATGTGCTGCATATGGTGTAGCTATTATGTGGGTGAATTTAGCTGCAAAGAGTTGTAATGTGGCCAAGGAAAGTGAGGACATTTGGCAGAAAAACTACCATACAAAAAAATGTAAAAAGAGAGGGAAAATAAAGAATGTAAGGACACCTGAGGTAAAAACAATGATTCAAACAAAGGACATGGTAAAGTAATGAAGTGACTACAGTTGAAACACCATGAAGGGATTTTTAAAATGTTTAAAAGCTCTGGGGCAACCTAATAGCCAATTGTTTAGGGTGCATACTCTATATATAAATACACACACACACACACACACACACACACACACACACACACACATACATGCACACACTGCAGTTGCAGGTCAATGAATGGTTGTTGTAGTTCAGTGAACTGACGTCACACCTAAACCGGGGATATTAAGAAGAGAAGTTAATTTTCTCTCATGAGGAGCTTTTTCCCAATCCTCTCAACTTTCTTTTGTGGATGATATTATTTTGGCATTTGATCTGCTTTTCAGAGGAATGGCGCAAACACTGTCATTAAGGGTGCAATGTAAGTTTGGTGACTGCTAAGCAATTACATCATGAACTCTTTTGTTGCTTCCCTACCTGCAGGCTGGCCATGTCGCTGTTGTGATGGACCTCAGTTGTCTTTCACCTTCCTCTTTAGTAGGTCATTCAATATCAACTCAGCCAAATGTTTTCCACGTCCCCCTCAGAGTCAGCTGATTTATTTTTATGTGCAATAACTTCAGTATTTTATTACATATATATTTACTGAAGCTATTTATCTTCACACTATGAATATTTGCAGTTACAGGACCTTAAAGTACATAGGGTTGGGTAGAAACTGTAAGGTTTTAAATTCATGTTTTCGAGCCCTCATAACTTCATAGGTACAGGAGATACACTTGAAAACTCTTTTAAAAACTGCAACTAGATCATAAACCTTCATTCCAGATGATCTAACGTCAAAATCTAGTTTTTGTTCAGAAAGATTTTTTTCTGTAAACAACTTTAACCAGTAGTGTTATCCATATATCATAGTTTCAATATCAGTATATTATAGTTTCAATATCAAAACTGTACCACTTTAATGTCCATAACATGGAGTAATATAAACAAGCATTAGTGACCTGGATGGGCGATCTGATTTCTGATATTTCAATTCAATTCAGTTTCAATTAAATTTTATTTATATAGTGCCAATTACAATTCAGATTGTCTCAAGACACTTCACAGGACCCATATGCCTTAAGCCTTAATGCCTTAACCCCCAGAGCAAACCCTAAGGCGACAGTGGCAAGAAAAAAAACTTTTAACGGGAAGAAACCTTGAGCAGAACCTGGGTCTTTATGTGGGGGGACTCATCTGCCTGCTGGCCGGCGGGTAGAGAGGGACACGAGGTAGAGAGGTGGAGGTGGGGAGAAGGGGCGGTACAAGGAAACATGGAAACATATAACACACATTGGCATACATGCATGATAAGAGTTACATAGATAATACATACAAAGTACAAACCAACACTGAAACTGATTCATAAGTTTACTGTTATGGTGCAAGGCTCTGGCATTAAATATACTACATATATAGCTGGTAGTAAGATGCAAATAGTGTGTAGATGAGCATGCAGAGTGGATTGGTTGAAATGAGCAGCTGGAAGCAGTGGACTGGAGGAAGGTCAGCAGCAGCATCCCACAGTGGACATGATGGAGACTAAGCCAGTTGATGGCTAGGATAATATGGTACTACAAGGTCTTTAAGGTATGGTGGAGATTGGTCATTAAGAGCTTTATATGTCAGAAGAAGGGTTTTAAATTCTATTCTAGATTTCACAGGAACCCAATGAAGAGAAGCCAGTATAGGAGAAATATGATCTCTCTTGCTATCTCCCGTTGGTACTCTCGCTACAGCATTTTGGATGAGCTGTAGATGTTTGAGAGAGCTATTGGGACATCCTGATAGTAAGGAATTGCAATTGTCAAGCCTGGACGTAACAAATGCATGGACTAGTTTTTCTGCATCACTCTGAGACAGGATGTTCCTTATTTTTACAATATTTCTCAGGTGAAAAAAGGAAGTCCTTACAGATTTGTTTTATGTGTGAGTTAAAGGACATGTCTTGGTCAAAGATAACTCCAAAGTCCCTCACAGTAGTACTGGAGGCCAATGTAATGCCATTCAGAGTAACCTTATGCTTTAAAAGCAAGTTTCTAAGATGTTTGGGGCAAAATACAGTCACTTCAGTGTTGTCTGAATTCAGCAGTAGGAAGTTACAGGTCATCCAGGTCTTTATGTCCTTAAAACAATCTTGCAGTCTGGCTAGCTGATTAGTTTCATCTGGCTTCATAGATAAATACAATTGAGTGTTGTCAGCGTAACAATGGAAATTAATACAGTGCTTCCTAATAATATTGCATAAAGAAAACATGTATAATGTGAACAGTATCGTTCCTATGACAGAACCCTGAGGAACTCCACGATCAACCTTAATATGCTTAGAAGAGTCATTGTTGACATGAATAAACTGGAACCTGTCTGATAGGTAGGATTTAAACCAGTCCAGTGCTGTCCCTTTAATGCCAAAAGAATGTTCTAGCCGCTGTAATAAAAGTTTATGGTCAGTGGTGACAAATGCTGCACTAAGGTCCAACAAAACAAGTATACAGACCAGTCCATTATCTGATGCTATGAGAAGGTCATTAGTGTCTTTCACCAGAGCTGTTTCTGTGCTGTGATGCACTCTGAAGCTTGACTGAAACTCTTCAAACAAGCTGTTCCTTTGTAAATGATACCGTATTGGCCCGAATATAAGACGGCCCTGATTATAAGACGATCCCCACTTTTTCAGTCTTATTTCAATGCAAAAAACACCGTCTTATATTCGGGCCAATACGGTAATATCATAATTGATTTACAACCATTCTCAGGATTATTCATTGGAGTAAATTTTTTTCAAAGTGCATTTTAGTTGAACCTACTAGGGTAATATCATCATGTGGGATATATAGGGAAAATGTATTCTCAAATGGGCTCCTGAATGTTTATGCAGAACTGTTTTGCAATCTAACTGATATTCAATCAGTGAAATACTTAGATTGGATTAACATAACAATGCAGCATATGAAGCACCTCTCGTGCTGTCAAGAACAACTTCAGGAATGGTCAGGGAAATTATTTCAGCTGGAAGTTATTTATTAAAGCTAGGCAGCTGGAATCTGTACAACTTAGAGACTGAAGTGTGAACAAGAAAACAGTTGAGGCAACTTGACTTACATGTTATTAAACACATTTATTAACTAACAACATTTATTAAACTAACAACACAATAACACAAAACAAACTATGGTGTTATGACTGTGAGTGAGGAAAAGGGAAAAGGAGAGAACACAATTTTTCAACATAATATTGTGGTTAGTACAAGGTAATACTGTGTTCTGAGATAAAGACTTGAATAGACCACACCTGAAAGCAACCACTAATGTGGTGGGCTTGTTAGGAATTTACTTTTGAGACTAAAAGAGAAGTGACTGAAAGTTATTTCTGGTGGTTCTGCTGATGGATGTGAGCCAGTCATTTATCCAAAATGTGATCTGAAAAAGCATTTGGGTGTCATCCTCAGTGTGTGCTGGGGAATGCTCTGCAGGTCTGCTTTCTCGTGGCCTCCTCCTGAGAGCATAAACTTCACACCATCCTGTCAGATCCAGAGGGTGTTGTTCTTTAAGGTTCTGGCATAGGTGCCTATTGGTGTCTTCGCTCTGTTGATCATGGTGGACCCTTTTGCCAGTCTGAGGACTGTAAATAGATGAAACCCGTTCTTTCTTGGCTTTAAAGTCAGTTAGTACAGGTTGATCTTACAAATAGCTCTTTGGCAAAAAGTTCTAGCATATGAAAAGATAAATTTTTACCTGCATTTTGATACTAGGCTCACACTGTAGCCATGATTAATTCTCTGTCAAGAAAAGTTATATCGTCTGACAGCGACAGAGAGAGTTTGGGTAGGCATGGATATTTGTCACTCAGGCGAGTCTGGGATGTGTATCAAATGACATGATGCATAATAATACAATCCAACTAACAGCAACTTGTAAAACAGTCCAAATAACTGTCAATTTATGATTTGCTGAAGACTCAGAATTCTGTTCTGTGAGGGTAATTTAACTACTACTTTACCAACAGTAAAATATAAACATCCAGACAGTTTTGATGGAGCTCAGGACTCAACGTGAGGACAGTCGCTAATTAAGAAATAATTTAACTGCAGCTTCCAAACTGACTGTGTGTGACAGTGCACCGTTCTTTGATTAAGAAAAGTACACACTGCTTTGCTTTTAGTCAATAAGTTGTAAAGATAAGCTGTTAATGAAGCTACTGCTCATGATCCACATGTGTAAGTGCATGCAACTGTTTAACTTTGTTTAATAAACTCAAGGAAAGACTGCTAGAAACAGCTGGAAGCAATAAACTGAACTTCAGCTCATGATAGTTTTTGTGCTCATGCTGAGTCTGAGATATTAACTCACTCAAGCTTTGTCATCCTCATCTTCAATGTCAGTATCCATATCATAGGCATTTGTAGATTTGATCTCATTGTTTTCTTGTACATTTTCACAGTTGAAACACTGGCGCACTTCTGAGCATTTGAGGTTGTTGGCATGGTACACACACTTGACATGAGTGCAGCCAGACTTTTTACAAGAGCCTGAGACCACCTTAAGAATAGAGTCAGGGGCTGTGGGAAGGGGTATTCCAAATGAATTGAATCCAATTTTTTCCAGCTTTCCTCTGGTTTTACCACATTCAGTGGTGGACACCTCATCTGTTTCACCTGTACACCAGGCCAAAATATTATTATTATTATTATTATTATTAATAATAATAATAATAATAATAATAATAATAATAATAATAATAATAATAATAATAACAATAATAATAGGGCTGCACAGTGGCGTAGTGGTTAGCACTTTCGCCTTGCAGCGAGAAGATCCCTGGTTCACGTCCTGGCTCGGACCTGGGATCTTTCTGCATGGAGTTTGCATGTTCTCCCTGTGCATGCGTGGGTTTTCTCCGGGTACTCCGGCTTCCTCCCACAGTCCAAAAATATGCTGAGGTTAATTGAATATTCTAAATTGCCCGTAGGTGTGAATGTGTGAGTGATTGTTTGTCTTTGTGTGTAGCCCTGCGACAGACTGGCGACCTGTCTAGGGTGTCCCCTGCCTTCGCCCGAGTCAGCTGGGATAGGCTCCAGCCCCCCCCCCCCCCCCCCCCCCCGCGACCCTAGTGAGGATTAAGCGGTGTATAGATAATGGATGGATGGATGGATGGATAATAATAATAATAATAATTTTATTATTTTTTTTTTTTTAAAAACAGAACCCAGGGAGCAGCCTTTGAAACTGCCTTATCAAGATCCTTTTCAGATGGAGGCCAGTTCTGAACTGGAGAAGGACCATCTGACAGTGCCCTATTCAAGAACATAGCTGCTATATAGAAGTGGCAGATTGCATCCTGATCATGCACTGGAATTTTTTGATTCCAAATTTTCTTGAATGATAGTTTCTACATCACTGCCAGTGTCCATTTCAGTAGTTTCTGGCTCTGTTTCAGAACTTTCGGAAGCACTAGGGCATCCACAGTGATATATGACCTGAGGAGTCAATTCCGTTTCACACAACACTAGCTCACAAGTTCTCTTTCGTGGCTTCACAAAGAGTAGTTGTGGAAACCTGTGCACTAGACGCCTTTTCAGCTGACCATTTGTATAGCTAAAGTCACTAGAGTCCCTCTTATTCAGTGATACAAACAGTTTCATCAGTGTATCCATTCTTAAGACCTCATTTGCATTTATACGTTTTGGAATGATTACTGTCTCACAAAACTCATTAAATCTGTCGGTTTCTCTTGTCTCGCACTCTTCAGAGTTACCTGTCTCCAACTGTCCGCTCGTACCTTTGGCATATGTCCTATAGCGACTACTATGGTATCTTGCTTCTTTTGCAGTCAGATCTACACCATCAATTCTTGACAAGACTTGAAGATGAACCTGTTTTGTGGCTGCTGTTTTTAGCAGATCTCCAGCATAAAGGTTTCCCACTGAACCAACCGTTCCTTTTTTCATTTTATAGAATGAGATTCACGGATGTATTGTTCTTTGTTACACATCAGACACAATTCAAAGTCTTTGCGGTAACCCTCCCTAGATCTGGCAAAATCCTTTGTGCACATGCATTTTGGCCTTGGTTCACAGGTTGACTTTCTTCTGAACCCAATCCGCACTTGGCGCTATGGTTTTCTTATTTTTGTATTTCATATAGCAAACACGATAATTCCCATACCCATTGTCTGCCAAGCAACCACTGCATTGCCCATGAGGGGTCAGCATCAGATGCACTGCTGAAGTCAGTACCAGTACTACTGACAGTAGGCCTACATTCCTGTGTTTTGCTGCATGTATGTACCTGTTCAACACTACTGCCATCACAATAAGTGCCATGTGCTACATGTTTCTGCCATTTACCTACTAAATCCATGTCTGCACTGTGTTGTGCTTTGCTTTACACACGTTAGATGAGTCATCTGGGGAATCACCAGGTATCTGAGCCATCCTATTCGCTAAGAGGCTTTGCTGAGCCACTAAGTGGGACACATCCAAATCACAATTGACTTGATTTGGATGTGATAATTAGGTGTCCATGACTAATTAGTGTGCAAGTAAATTTTGGCAAACAACGCATATTACTGTGTTAAACAAACTCTAACACCTAAACGAAAATTGTGTAGTTTCCTGATGGGTCAACTAAAACTGAACATTTTTCCAGCATGCCCTATAGCCCAATCAGAGCATCTTCAGAACTGCAGCTCTTGTGGGGTGTTACCGGTCTGTAGTGGTCAGTATCAATCAAAAGTGGTCCAAGGAAGAAACAGTGGTGAACTCGCGACAGAATCGTGGGTGACCAGGGCTCATTGATGCATGTGGGGAGCAAAAGGTGGCCCGTGTGGTCCGATCCAACAGACAATAAAATAAATATAATTGAACATGAAAGTGATCACTTACAGTACTACTTTACATACATTTTTTGAAGCACTATGACTTGGAAGACCATGATTTTTCTTCTAGCCCAGTAACAATATTAAGTAACTCTTTCAGATGGGGCCACTATTGGAGTGGTTTCACCTATCATACCTGCTCAATTATTGTCTTAACCTCGAAAGACCTGAGCTTTAATTGAGTTGCATTTTACATTTCTTATAGTTATTTGGGATAAGGAGTAACCAATAAATATAATAATTGGATAATATTGAATATCTGATTATTATGTTTATTATGCTTCTTCTATTTGTATTATGTTATTATTATTATTATTATTATTATTATTGTTATTATTATTATTATTATTATTATTATTATTATTATACTTAACAATACGTTCTTTTGGGTAAAAAAAATGTAAAAAAGATGTCCACATATGTGGACGCCAGGTCTTATGAGGCCATAAATGCAAAAATCATAATTTCAAAGTAGTTTTTTTCAGAATGTATGCCTCTGACTGGCACCATACTGGTGCCAATCACAGGGGAACAAAATCAGTCTGTTAGGGGGGGAAAATACAGGTTTTATGGTTGGTGGAATACTGGAGTAACATTGAATTTTTTGACCAGATTTTCACCATTGTATAACTGGTTTGTATTTTTCTATCAAAGCAGGGTTGTGCCAGCAACAGCCATATGCACATATCAGTGAGCCTGCAAAATTTCAGGACACTGAAGTAACTAAGTTATGGCACTTCAAAAATCTTGCTCCACAGATTGCTGCTAAGAAAATCACGCTAAAATTGGTATGACCCCACCCCTCTTTAAGAATTTTTAACTCAAAAATTTATGTTACCTATGACCCAAGATTTTACACATGGTCAACTCAATCAATTTTCACCACTTTATAAGAGAAACAATCAACAAGCAATGAAGCTGATCAGGTGTGGGACGTTTGGTGAATTTAGGCAGAAATTTGTCTGAATTTAGGAAAACAAAATACCTTAAGACTCCAGGCATGTCTTAAGGCCTTTATGTCCGTAACCCTTTGATGCATAGACCACATCAGGAGATACCCATTTTCCATTGGATTCCACAGGTTATGCATCAAAGGGTTAAGACATGCCTGGAGTTTGACTAACTGATTGGTTTCATTTTGCTTCATAGTTATATTTAGCTGGGTCTCATCTGTATATCAATGGAATTTTTTGGAGTGTTTCCTAATAATATTAACGAAGGGAAGCATGTAAAAGGTGAATAATAATGGTCTTGGCACAGAACCCCGTGGGACTCCATTACTAACTAATAGGTGTGGGGTCTATCTGATAAAAATTTAAACCAGTTTAATGTGGTTCCTTTCATCCCAATAACATGTCCCAGTCCTTGTAATAAGATGTTGTGATCAACTATCAAATACAGCACTGAGATCCAGCAGAACAAGTAGAAACTGGTCCACTGTCTGAGGCTATTAGAAGATCATTGGTGACTTTCACCAGAGTTGTTTCTGTACTATGATGTAGAGTACAGTACAAGTACCTGGGCATTCATCTCAACAATAAACCAGACTGGTCACAGAATACAGATGTCCTGTACAAGAAGACACAAAGTCATCTCCATCTGCTAAGGAAACTAAGGTTCTCTGAAGTGTACAGGACACTGTTAAATACCTTTTATGACACTGATTGTGTCTTAAATCTTCAGTATTCTGAAGATAATGTTATGATTGGGGTTTAGTCTACTGAACAAGACAGAGAGATATGATATTTATACAGTTTGAATAGTAATTTTCTCAACCTTAAAATGAAATATTCTTATATTTTAAGATACAGATTTTCATGAACTATTAGCCATTGTAATCAAAATTGAAACAAAGAAAGGATTGAAATATTTCCTTTTGTGTGTAATGAATTTAGAATATATGAATTTTTTCCTTTCTTAAATAACTGATAAAGAAAAAGACATCTTTTTCACAATGTCTTAATTTTTTGAGATGCACTTGTACATTACCATTCCAAAGCACCATGACTGCTGTTTGGTCCTTTAAGTTCCTCTGGACTGAGTCTGTAAATTTAGCGGTGGTGTTTGGAGTGCAATCCTGGGAAACCAGGGAACTGAGTTCACTGCCATCTGTTTGCTTTTACTGATCCTATTTGTAAAGGTTCACTGAAGGTTAGACTGAAAAGGGCTACAGTATGTAGAGCTGAAATGCTCTTACTCACGCCTGCTGTGTTCTTTATGAGGATCTCTGATCCCAAGATTCGTGATCTTAAAGATTCTCCAACTAATCACTAAGAGGTGCAACAATTTTTAGTTTTTTATTGAAATTCAAGTAGTTCAAGTCCACTGAATACCTTGAAATGGTCCGAAGATAAGTGGTGAACTGCCAGAGGTTAGAAAAGAAGGTAAGGTTACCCAAAACTGAAAAGTAATGAACATTTCAGAATTATTCAGAAAGGCCTTTTTCAGAGAACAAGAATGGGTTAACAACTTAAAGCTGTTCTGCAGCAATGGAGGTGGATCAAGCCTTGAAAATTGGTGCCATAAAAATGTACAGGAAAAGGTAATTAACAATAGAGGAGATTCAGACGATCTCAGCACTTAAAAATGTAGGTCTTTCGTACAGAGCAATTGGGAAAAATTGAAGTTGTCAGTGAGTAGTTTTCTTCACCATCAAAAGGCACTCTGGGGGAAACTCTGACAGGAAGAGGTCTGGAAGACCAAAAGCCCTTGTTAATGCCCTTGCAGTAGCAAATAGCTTTGGTTTTATTTAATTTGATTACATTAATGTTTAGGTTGAGATTTACAAGAAATGTTTTAACTGCTACTGTGTACAGGGAAGACTGCTGCTAAAAAGCACTTTCTTTGTTTAAAGTTTTTGCAAACCAAATGTTATTGTAAATTTGTTCGTAGAGCAGTACTTTGAAAATAATAGTGAGAAATACACTACCTTTGAATTCATTATTTAATTATTTGTATAACAATGCGATTGATCACAGAACATCATGCGATTAAAAATTTTAATTGTTGCCCAGAGCTTGTGTGTGTGTGTGTGTGTGTGTGTGTGTGTGTGTGTGTGTGTGTGTGTGTGTGTGTGTGTGTGTGTGTGTGTGTGTGTGTGTGTGTGTGTGTGTGTGTGTGTGTGTGTGTGTGTGTGTGTGTGTGTGTGTGTGTGTGTGTGTGTGTGTATATATATATATATATACATATATATATATACAGACGACAAAATTGTTGGTACCCCTCGGTTAATGAAAGAAAGGTTGCCTCTAAAGGTTGTGCAACAAAATATTAAGTTAAGGGTACCATCATTTTTGTCCAGGCCTGTTATATGAGTTTATTTTTTTAAATAATTCTGTTGAACCACTGTTCAAAAGCAATGTCTGATTTTCATTGGTTCATTTTCATAGAATTTTTATTCATTATTTTGTCAGATTCAAATTATTTCTGACCATTGTGGGTTTTTCTTTCATTAACCGAGGGCTACCAACAATTTTGTCCGTGTGTGTGTATATATATACACACACACTACCAGTCAAAAGTTTGGACATACCTTCTCATTTAATAGTTTTTCTTTATTTTCATGACTATTTACATTGTAGATTCTCACTGAAGGCATCAAAACTATGAATGAACACATACGACATTGTGTAGGAATCCAAAAACAAAGTGAGAAAAAGTGTGAAATAAGTCAGAACATGTTTTATATTTTAGATTCTTCAAAGGAGCCACTCTTTGCTTTCATTACTGCTTTGCACACTCTAGGCATTCTCTCAGTGAGCTTCATGAGGTGGTCTCCTGGAATGGTTTTTCCAACAGTCTTGAAGGAGTTCCCAGAGATGCTGAGCGCTTGTTGGCCCTTTTGCCTTCACTCTGCAGTCCATCTCATCCCAAACCATTGGGATTGGGTTTAGGTCAGGTGACTGTGGAGGCCAGGTCATCTGACGCAGCACTCCATCATCTCCTTCTTGGTCAGATATCCCTACAGCCTGGAGGTGTGTTTGGGGTCAATTGTCCTGTTGAAATGTAAATGATGGTCCAACTAAATGCAAACCGGATAGGATGTCATGTCGCTGCAGGATGCTGTGGTAGCCATGCTGATTCAGTGTCCCTTCAATTTTTAATAAATTCTCAACAGTGTCACCAGGAAAACACCCCCACATCATCACACCTCCTCCTCCATGCTTCACGGTCAGAACCATGCATGCAGAGAAAAGGTGAATGGATCACCTTTTCTGCACAAAGACACAGCGGGTGGAACCAAAGATCTCAGATTTGAACTCATCAGACCAAAGCACAGGTTTCCACTGGTCTAATGTCCATTCCTTGTATTTCTTGACCCAAACAAATCTCTTCTGCTTGTTGCTTTTCCTTAGTAGTGGTTTCTTAGCAGCTATTTGACCATAAAGACCTGATTGGTCAGTCTCATCTGAACAGTTGATGTAGAGATGTGTCTGCTACTAGAACTCTGTGTGGCATTTATCTGGGCTCTAATCTGAGCTGCTGTTAACTTGCCACTTCTGAGGCTGGTGACTTGGATGAACTTATCCTCAGCAGCAGAGGTGATTCTTGGTTTTCCTTTCCTGGGGTGGTCCTCATGGGAGCCAGTTTGGTCATAGCGCTTGATGGTTTTGCAACAGCACTTGGGGATACATAGAACCACAGTGAGAGACCATCCATCCATCCATTATCTATACACCGCTTAATCCTCACGAGGGTCACGGGGGGGGCTGGAGCCTATCCCAGCTGACTCGGGTGAAGGCAGGGGACACCCTAGACAGGTCGCCAGTCTGTCGCAGGGCCACATACAAAGACAAACAATCACTCTCACATTCACACCTACGAGCAATTTAGAATAATCAATTAACCTCAGCATATTTTTGGACTGTGGGAGGAAGCCGGAGTACCCGGAGAAAACCCACGCATGCACAGGGAGAACATGCAAACTCCATGCAGAAAGATCCCGGGAAAGCCGGGACGCGAACCAGGGATCTTCTCGCTGCAAGGCGAAAGTGCTAACCACTACGCCACCGTGCAGCCCACAGTGAGAGACATTATCCACAAATAGAGAAAACATAGAGCAGTGGTAAACCTTCCCAGGAGTGGCCAGCGTACTAAAATTTCTCCTAGAGCATGTTGATATTTTATCCAGGAGGTCACAAAATAATGCAAATGAACATCAAAAGAACAGCAGCACCTCACTTGCTTCAGTTGAGGTCTGTCTACATGATTCCACAATAAGTTTATTGTTTATTTACTTTGTATGGTGACCGTGAGTGTTTTGAAAGGCCCCTATAAATAACATGTATTATCATTGTTATTATTATTATTATTATTATTATTATTATTATTATTATTATTATTATTACTATTGTTGTATGGAAGACAGTGGGCAAAAATGGCACCCATAGGTGGCAGTGCAAGGCGCAAACCACTCCTGAACAAAAAGGTTCATCTGGCATTTGCAAAAAAAATGTCTGGATGAGCCCCAAGACTGTTGGGATAACATCCTGTAGACTGATTAGTCAAAGGTGGAAGACATGGCTCCTGTTACATCTGGTGGAAAGCTAATACTGCATTGCACAAGAAGAGCATGGTACTAACAGTGAAACATGGTGGTGTAGTGTGATGGTTTGGGGCTACTTTGCTTCCACAGGACTTGGACAACTTGTCATAATTAATGGAGCCATGAGTTTTCCTCTCTATCAAAAAATACTCCTGGAGAATATCCACCATCAGTTCATGACCTAAAGCTCAAGCGCAAACAGTTTATGCGGCAAGACAATGGTGCAAAGCACACAAGCAAGACCACCTCTGAGTGGCTCAGATAACAACAAAATTAAGGTTTTGAGTGGCCAAGTAAAGTCCAGACTTAGGTTTAGGGGGACAATTTCTTTTTCACAGGGGTAATATAGGTTATCTCTGTCTAATATTTAATAAGTATAAATATTAATTTGATGACCTGGAACATTTAAGTGTGACAAATATGCAAAAATAGAAGATTTCTTTACGGGAGGCACTTTTGCACAGCACTATATATTCAAAATATATGTTAATCTGCATCTGAATTCTTCAATTACTGTTGTATGATAGTTATTGTGTCAGCCTGACAAAAGCAATGTGAAGTACTAACTTTCCAAATTATGTGTTTGTCCTCTTCACTCAGGTCAGTGACAGACCCCAGAGATGGAAAGCGAGTTGCTCTGAAAAAGATGCCCAATGTCTTCCAAAACCTTGTTTCTTGCAAGAGGGTATTTCGGGAGCTGAAGATGCTGTGCTTCTTCAAACATGAAAATGTAAGTGCATGGATACAAACACAAAAACTAAAGTTAAGTTAAGAAGGTAAAATGAGTAGATTCACACAACTGCAACACATACACTCAACCACAACATGAAAACGCCTAGCATTGTGGAGGTTCCCTACGTGCCACCAAGACATATCTGAGCCATTCAGGCAAGACTCCACAGACTGCGGAAGGAGTCCCGTTGTGTCAGGCACAAAAGCGTTCACAGTAAATCCAGGTCCTTTGAGTTAATTTATGAGATGAGGCCTCCATGGACTTGGACATGTTTTCAGTGCATGTCTCAGTGGATAGATGAGGCTGAGATCTGGGGGATTTGAGGCTGAGTCAATACCTTGAACTCTTCACTGTTTCTGCCTGCATTACTTTGTTTCTCAAAGCATTACTGAGGTCATGACATCAGGGAATACCATTGCCAAGAAAGGTTGTACCTGTGTCAAAGTAACATCCGCATAGATGCCAGGACTCAGTATTCCCTGTAGAACACATTAGCTGCTATCTCCTTCCAATTTAAACAACGCATGTGCACCTGGCCATCCACAATATGTGAAACAAAAGGTTTTCCTCAGACCAGGCCACTGTCTTTCATGGCTCGCCAGTTCAATTCACATGGATATCTATTGTAGATGCTTCATCTGTCAGTAATATTAATGTTGTGGTTTATTGGTAAATATCCATATACAGATGCCTGCTATTAAACTAGATAGAAATTTAATTAGCAAAACAACTGATCTTGGCTTGAACTTTCTCCTTAGGTGCTCTCTGCTCTGGACATACTACAACCTCCACACATTGACTACTTTGAAGAAATGTATCCTTTACCACTGGTTGATTCAACAATCCTGTAATCATTTACAGAGCTCCAGGGTTCGCAGTTTGTGAACCATTGTGTTTTTATTTTTTGAAAACATTTCAGTGATGTTAATGCAGTGCAATTAAAGAGGAAGCATTCCAACTTCCTAGAGTGATTTGTGTAAAATCCTGCTTACGTTCTCTGACTAATGAAATCCTCTTTTAAGGTTTTGAGCTTTTGGGGCCAGTCCAACCTGGCTCTGTCTTCCCACACGCACACACAGTTTCTAAAAAGTAGAACACTATAGTTTATTAAGCACACACACCTAGGAAAAAGTAATATCTTTTATCTAGTAAAACTAGATATCAAATATAATAATATACAACAACAAAAAAAATCCCAAAACAAACATAACCAATAATTAACTGACCAAACAAGCAATTTTAAGCTTTGCTTAATTCTGACTTCATTCTATATGTGCCTTTTAATACAGATAGTTTTGGTGTGATTGTTCAGGTTTGGGAATATCTGTTTCTTTGACTTATGCTTGTGCCATAACACAACTCTGTGGACAGCAGAATACTTGTGAGCAGAAATTCATTTGTAGTTCTTCAATAGTTGAAAAATTCTCGCTCACTCATCTTCACTGAACTCAGCCTTGGTTTCAAAATAATTAGAACGTTTAAACTGATGGAAAGCAGAAGCAAAGTTTTTTTTTTGTTTGTTTTTTTTACTTTAGGCCATACCGGATCAGTACATTAGCTTTTTGGAGACTATGGGCAAAGGCCATGTGATCCAAGAATATTTCAAATGCAGTTTCAAATCAAATGATTTTCTATTAATTACACACATGGACAAAATTGTTGGTACCCCTTGGTTAATGAAAGAAAAACGCACAATGGTCACAGAAATAATTTGAATCTGACAAAATTAATAAATAAAAATTCTATAAAAATTAGCGGAATAGCCATCTTTCCTCACCTGAGACAGCGGAGGTGGCGCAGGGAAAGGAAACAAAAGTGGGGCAAGAAAGCCGGCGTACAAGCTAGGCTATGTGCTAACCCAGACAGACCAGCTTTACTGAGCCTCTTCTTTTCCAACGCCCGGTCTCTTGTCAACAAGCTGGACAAGATACGACTCTGAGGATAACCTCCTGTGGCATGGAGAGCTGTGTGACGGTAATAACAGAGACCTGGCTGGACAACACCATTCCCGACGCAGCCATTGAGCTAGCAGGCCCTTCTGTTTATCGAGCCGACAGGACCGCTGACTCCGGCAAACTCAGAGGTGGGGGAGTGTGTATCTATATTAATAACACCTGGTGCACATCCGCGGACATTATTAAGACGCACTGCTGTCCTGATATTGAGTATCTGGCTCTGAAATGTAGACCTTTTTATCTCCCGAGAGAGCTCACTGCCATTTTAATCACGGCTGTTTACATCCCGCCACAGGCTAATGCTAGGTTAGCACTGGAGCAGCTACATGATGCCATCAGTAGCCAGCTGAATGCACATCCAGAGGGAGCTGTGATCGTGGCAGGAGACTTTAATCATGTTGAATTGAAGACTGTGCTGCCTAAGTTACATGCTAATGTGCATTTCCCAACCAGAAAGGACAACATTCTTGATCAGGTTTATACCAACATCGCTGGAGCATACAGGGCTGCTCCATCTCCACACGTTGGTCTATCCAATCATATCTTTCTGCTTATGATTCCATCCTACAGACCCCTGATCTGTAGAATAAAACCAGTTGTTAAAACTATCCAAGTCTGGAATGATGAATCAACTTCAAGGCTACAGGACTGTTTTGAAAGTACCACTACAGTTGTTTACTCAGGGCGCAGACTTGGAGGAATACACCACCTCTGTTCTAGCCTACATAGTCTTTTGCACTGAAAATGTGTTGCCCACCAAGACCATCAGAGTATTCCCCAACCAGAAGCCATGGCTGGACAGTGATGTGCAGTCTCTGCTCAGGGCATGGGACGCTGCCTTTAAATCAGGAGATAGGTTGGCCTACAGCCATTCCCACAGAGAGCTGAAGAGGGGCATCAGAAAGGCCAAGCACAAATACCAGCAGCACATTGAGGGCCACTTTAAGACCAACGACTCACGCAGCATATGGAGAGGCATCAAGGCCATAACTGACTACAAGAACAGCACACCACCGAGCAGCAGCGACGCCATGCTTCCAGATGGCCTGAATGCATTTTTTGCGCGTTTTGACACCCCCTCCACCGATGTACCAGCCTCGCCCATATCACCAACCAACCAGGTGTCCACCCGAGTCCTGCAACAACATCAGGTTAGGTCAACGATGAAGAAAATCAATATCACCAAGGCAGCAGGACCAGACGGGGTGCCGGGCCGGGCCCTGAAGGCATGTGCAGACCAGCTAGCAGGTGTGTTTATGGACATTTTCAACCGGTCCTTACAGCAGGCTGTAGTCACCACATGCCTTAAGTCCACCACCAATTCAATTCAATTCAATTTTATTTATATAGCGCCAATTACAGTCAAATTGTCTCAAGACGCTTTACAGAACCCATATGCCTGACCCCCAGAGCAAGCCAAAAGGCGACAGTGGCAAGGAAAACACCCTTTTAACAGGGAAAAAAACCTCGAGCAGAACCCGGCTCTAATGTGGGGGGACCCATCTGCCTGCTGGCCGGGCAGGTTGAGAGGGACAGAAGAGGTAGAGAGGTAGAGATAGAGGGATAGAGGTAGAGGGGAAGAGGTAGAGGGATAGAGGTAGAGGTAGAGATAGAGAGGTCGGGGGGGGGGGACAAGGACCATAAAACACACAGTATAATACATGCATGATAAGACAGATGATACATACAAAGTACAACTAACATGGAAACTAATTGTAGTTTACTGCTATGGTGTACGGCTCTGGCATTAAATATACTACATATATAGCTGGTGGTAAATTCAAAAATATGTAGATGAGCAAATCAAGTATAATAAGGGCAATGCAGAGTAGATCGGTGGAAATGGGCAGCTAGAGGTGGGAGAACAACCACACATCTGAAGCATCCAGCTCTGGGACCAGGGACACTCGGAGAAAGGACACAGAAAGAAACAGAGTGAGTGTAATGCAATAATGGTATATATAGTAAATACATAGGTAGTTAGAGAAGGACTCAGTGCATCAAGAGAGGTCCCCCAGCAGCCTAGGCCTATATCAATCAATCAATCAATCAATCAATCAATCTTTATTGGTCATTGCACACTTTCATATACAACAAAATTTCATTTGAGCTGCCCTGCCAATGACAGCTCCGGCTGCCGCGCAGTGCTGCACGCACCTTTCATGAGCAAAAAAGAAAAAGGACACTTTGGGATCTGGGTAGGGATAGCAGAGGTACATGAAAAAAAAAAAAGGCTCATTATACCAAATGAAACCTCCAATGTTGGGAAATTCAATTTGAGAAGGAACCTAAAAAAACAACAAACCCGCAAACAGGCAAAGCATGACAATAACACAAGGATAGTTGGGGGTAAGGATGTGGGGAGGTGGAGGGGGGAGCACCGCACAGTTAGTCAGATGATGTGCAGCAGCGAATCACCGCGCACGGATACCTGACCCCTGCATAGTGAGGAAAGCTTGTGGAGGCGGGAGGGGTGGGGGTATGGGAATGTCTGTGCGAATGTTTAGCTCAGTCCTCAGTTCATGAGTCCGAATGTGTGTGTATGCGTGTAGCCCATCTTCTTCCGTCCCAGACCTCCGGTGTCTCAGTTCGCGATGGTGGGAGCGCGATAACACAGCAGGTTGCTATGGAGACGTCCTCGGTTGGCCCAGTCCAAAAGACAACAGGTGTCCTTGGGAAAGTAAGGGGGGGGGGGGGGGGGGGGGGGGGGGGGTAGGAGAGCAGGAGAGCTATCTCTTGGCCATGAAACTTCCAGAGGAGTTTGTTATTGTTCCAGGGGCGCCAGAATGTAATCAGTTTCCTTCTGTTTGGGCGGGAGAGGAGTAATTTCACCTTTCCCCTACTGCTCTCAACAATTTTAGACCTCAGCTGTGGCAATTCTCACCCTGATGGCTTCCAATCTGCGACTCAAATCAACAGTCACACCAAGCAAATTGTTCATCTTACGATTGAGTTCGTCATACCGAGCATCGGCAGCCGTGATCCGATCGTTTGCATAGACCAGCAGAGTCCCCAGAGACCTCAGGCGTCGATCACGTAACCAGAGGCGAAACTCCCATCCGGGCAGGTAGGTTCCCCCAGGCCTGTGCTCTTTGTGGTGACAATCTTGTCAATTGCGTTGAGAGACTAGTTAATCAATTCCATGATCGGTGTTTCGAAGGTCCAGTGCCAAGCAATCGCTCCAGTCAGACAGACGAGACGAGACGAAGAAATGCAGCAAGCAGGGAAACATGAGGGTAGGGAGGAACAGAGATAGCTGCGGAGCGAGGAAAAGTGCGACCGCCTCCTACGAGAGCTGAGAGCAGCATAACTAGGGGCAAACTAAAGGGACGTCGAGGGGAAGTCAGTTGTGCAAATGAAAACACCAGCTCACCCCGTCAGGGTCCCCCAGTCAGCCCTAACTATAAGCTTTGTCAAAAAGGAAGGTTTTAAGCCTGGTCTTAAAAATAGAGAGGGTGTCCGCCTCCCGAACCCAAACTGGGAGCTGGTTCCACAGGAGAGGCGCCTGATAACTGAAGACTCTGCCTCCCATTCTACTTTTACAGATTCTAGGAACAACAAGTAAGCCTGCAGTCTGAGAGCGAAGAGTTCTGCTAGGATAATATGGTACTATCAGGTCTTTAAGATATGATGGAGATTGGTTGTTAAGAGCTTTATATGTCAGAAGAAGGATTTTGAATTCTATTCTAAATTTAACAGGAAGCCAATGAAGAGAAACCAATATAGGAGAAATATGATCTCTCTTGGCCCTGCGACAGACTGGCGACCTGTCTAGGGTGTCCCCTGCCTTCGCCCGAGTCAGCTGGGATAGGCTCCAGCCCCCCCGCGACCTTAGTGAGGATTAAGCGGTGTATAGATAATGGATGGATGGATGGATGGATGGATGGATGGATGATCTCTCTTGCTAACTCCCGTCAGTACTCTGGCTGCAGCATTATGGATCAGCTGTAGATGTTTTAAAGAGCTTTTGGGACAACCCGATAATAAGGAATTACAGTAGTCAAGCCTAGAAGTAACAAATGCATCGACTAGTTTTTCTGCATCACTCTGAGACAGGATGTTCCTGATTTTCACAATATTTCACAGGTGGAAAAAGAAAGTCATACAGATTTGTTTTATGTGTGAGTTAAAGGACATGTCCTGGTCAAAGATAACACCGAGGTTCCTCACAGTAGTACTGGAGGCCAATGTAATGCCATCCAGAGTAACTATAATCTTTGAAAGCAATTCTCTAAGATGTTTGGGGCCAAATACACTGACTTCAGTCTTGTCTGAATTTAGTAGTAAGAAATTATAGGTCATCCAGGTCTTTATGTCCTTAAGACAATCTTGCAGTCTAGCTAGCTGATTAGTTTCATTTGGCTTCATAGATAAATACAATTGAGTGTCATCAGCATAACAATGGAAATTAATACAGTGCTTCCTAATAATATTGCCTAAGGGAAGCATGTATAATGTGAACAGAATTATGTGAGTATTTGTTTATATTTGCCTGAACGCCACCAGAGTGCCCGTGCCCAAGAAACAGGCAGTGAAATGCCTGAATGACTACCGCCCGGTTGCCTTGACACCAATAATAATGAAGTGCTTTGAGAGGCTGGTCCTGCATTACATCAAGGACAGCCTTCCTGCTGATCTGGACAGCCAGTGCTTATAGAGCAAACAAATCAACGGAAGACACCATCTCAACTGCACTGCACACAGCCCTGTCCCACCTAGAGGGCCCCAACACCTATGTTAGAATGCCTTTTGTCGATTTTACATCAGCATTCATCACTATCTCCCCCCATAAACTGATAACTAAGTTTGGCCATCTGGGACTAGACACCACACTCTGCTCCTGGATCCACAGCTTTCTTACTGGTAGGCCACAGAGTGTCAGAGTAGGAGAACTGACATCATCCACACTCACATTGAGTACAGGTGCACCTCAGGGCTGTGTCCTCTTCACCCTTTTCACACATGACTGTACCCCTATCCAACACGATTGTAAAGTTTGCTGATGACACCACCATAGCGGGATTAATATCTGACAACGAGACCCACCTGGTCAGCTGGTGCACTGAAAGTGACCTGGTGATGAATACCACCAAAACAGAAGAGATCATTGTGGACTTCAGGAAAGCCAGGAAAAGGCCCCCCCAACCCCCCACCCCCACCTCTCTACATAAATGGAGAGGAGGTGGAGAAGGTCAACTTCCTGGGTCCCCACATCACCAGACATCTCACATGGACCGCCAACACCTCCCACTTGGTGAAGAAGGCTCTGCAGAGACTTTTCTTTCTGCGGAGGCTGAGAAAGGCCAAGCTGCCCTCACAGCTTCTCATGAACTTCTACAGGAGTACGATTGAGAGCATTCTGTGCTCCTGCAGCACAGTCTGGTTTCCCAGCTGCACCGCTGGAAACAGAAGGGGCTTTGACCCGTGTCATAAAAACTGCACAGTGGATTGTGGGTGCACAGCTTCCCAGCCTGGACTCTGTCTATGCTAGCCGGCTGAGGAAAAAGGCCAGCAGCATCGCCAGAGATCCCACACATCCTGGACACAGACTGTTTGTCCCCCTTCCATCAGGGAAAAGATTCCGGACATTAAAAACAAGAACAAGCAGACTGTGGAACAGCTTCTTCCCCAGAGCTGTTGCCGCCATCACGCCCCCCACCCATTGCCCCACCATCCAGACATTCCCCCCTCCCAGCTCATCTGTGAAATAAGAACTCTACTTAGTACTGTCATGCCATCTATGCAATAACAACCTTACCTTAGTGCTGTACTTCCACTATTTGCACTATTTTATATTCTCAGTCCTGCAATTCACTTGACCACTTTACTTTGTAAATAGTACTTTGTTTGATTCTTTTTATGATTTTTTTTTATTTTTTAAGAGTATTTTTATCTATTTTTATTCTTATTTGCACTGCTGCTAATTGTCGTGTTCTTCCAAATTTTGTTACACTTCTACACAATGACAATAAAGTCTCTTTATCTTTATCTCTATCTTACAATTAACCAATGAAAATCAGACATTGCTTTTGAACCGTGGTTCAACACAATTATTTTAAAAAATAAACTCATGAAACAGGCCTGGACAAAAATGATGGTACCCCTAGAAAAGACTGAAAACAATGTGACCATAGGGACATGTTCAATCAAGGTGTGTCCTCTAATTAGCATCACAGGTGTTTACAATCTTGTAATCAGTCAGTCTGCCTATTTATAGGGTTACAAGTGCTGTTTGGTGACATGGTGTGTACCACACTAAACATGGACCAGAGGAAGTGAAGGAGAGAGTTGTCTCAGGAGATTAGAAAGAAAATTATAGACAAGCATGTTAAAGGTAAAGGCTATAAGACAATCTCCAAGCAGCTCAATGGTTTGTGACTACAGTTGCACATATTATTCAGTAATTCAGGACAAAATTCTCACAACGTAACTGCTGTTGCAAGGATGTATAGCTACAAACGCTCCCATCCAATCTTAAAATGGCATGGAGGCATTGACCATGAGCAAAATTGCAACTGCAATTTTTGTGCCACCACAGTGGCTACAGCTTGTTGTTTGTTTTCTCTTTTATATTGAAGAAATATAGAGAGCATAAACAAAACAAAAACAAGAATGTGGCCTCAAGGCTACATAGAAAACCGGACTATATAAATGTCCACAAGTTGTGACCGCAGGTGTTGACATATTGCAAAATCATAGCCTGGTCTTGTGCTGTTTTTTTGGTCCCATATTGCTGTTGCAAACATGTCAGTTTATATTTTGTATATTTTTTAGCAATTATAACACATAATGGCATAAGAGTCATCAGTATTAATGTCATTTAGCAACTTTGTAGACATCGGAGTAATCTTAATATTTAGGCTTAATGATTCAGCATAGCAACACTGTCTTCTAGCGATTACGGGTGAGATTTACAGTTGTTTTTTTTTTGTTCATGGATGAGTTTGTGTTTTAACCTTAATTTCCCATTGTCAGCTATGTGGTGACTGAACTGATGCAAAGTGACCTCCATAAGATCATCGTATCACCACAGCCTCTGAGCTCGGACCACGCCAAAGTTTTTCTTTATCAGATTCTAAGAGGTAGGTTCTCTTTTCGTGAAGATGATCTTCTCATTATGGTCCCATTCATTCAATTTAGTCTATAAAATGCTCTGATCTAAATATCAGGGATGAAATGTGCAGAGATGTTTTTACAGCAGCCCATAGCACCTCTTACTAAACCAAGGTAGATGTAGTAAAACATAAAAGTAAAGAATCAGAAGCAAAATGTAGACCAGTAATATCCTATAGATGTACAGTACCAGTCAAAAGTGTGGACACACCTTCTCATTCAGTGGTTTTTATTTATTATCATTTCTACATTGTATATTAATACTGAAGACATCAAAACTATGAAAGAACACATATGGAAGTATGTAGCAAACGTTACACAAACCAGAATAGTGTCACAACCTGGCTCAGAGGAAGGACAAAAGATAGAGATCACACATATAAAATAGAAGTTAAATGGAATTTATTAAAGAAAATGAGATAAATGTGCTGTCAGTTCATCAGTAATGTGTGTGGTGAATGGATGTGAGATCATGTGTGTGAGAAAACAAAATAAGTCAACCAAACCAGACCGCAGGGTACCCAAGAAGAAGTAGATGACGAGAGAGATTGCTAGCTAAAACACCAGTATATATAGAGGTGAGTAGTCAACCCAGGTGTCAGCCATCAGGTGAGTAGTCAACCCAGGTGTCAGCCATCAAGGCCAATGAGCCACTCTCCCAGCTCCCTAGCAACCAGCTAAACAGGAACAGGTCCTGAGGCCTAGGAGCTGTCACAATAGGTTTTGTATTTTAGATTCTTTAAAGTAGCTCCCTTCTGCTTTGAATGGACAGCTTTGCACACTCTTGGCATTCTCTCAGGGAGCTTCATGAGGTAGTCTCCTGGGATGGTTTTGAATTAACAGATGTGTCCTGTCAAGAACCAGTTTGTGGAATTACTTGATATTTGATATTATCAGTTGTGGTATGCAGAGGTAGGATTAGTACACTAATAGCCCTGTTTGACTACTGTTGCAATCCATAGTATGTCAAGAACCACTCAACTCAGTAAAGAGAAATGACAGTCCATCATTACTTTAAGACAAGAAGGCCAGTCTGTCCAGAAAATTTCAAGAATTTTGAATGTATCCTCAAGTGCAGTTGCAGAAATCATCAAACATTATGATGAAACCGGCTCTCATGAGGCTTTCCCCTTGGAAAGGAAGACCACAGAGGATATGTTCATCCGAGTCACTATCCTCAGAAACCACAAATTAACAGCACCTCAGATTAGAGCCCACATAAATTCTTTACAGAGCTCAAGTAGCAGACAAATCTCAACATCAGCTGTTCAGAGGAGACTGCGTGAATCAGGCCTTCATAGTGAAATTGCTGCAAGGAAGCTACTACTGACGATGAACAACAAGGAAATAATTACTTGGGCCAAGAAACACAAGGAATGGACATTAGACCAGTGGAAATCTGTACTTTGGTCTGATGAGTCCAAACTGGAGAGCTTTGGTTCCACCCACTGTGTCTTTGTGCAACGCAGAAAAGGTGAACAGATGTTCTCTATATGCATGGTTCCTACTGTGAAGCAGGTGTGATGGTGTGGGGATGTTTTGCTGGTGACACTGTTGAGAATTTATTAAAAATTGAAGGGACACTGAATCAGCATGGCCACCAGAGCATTCTGCAGCGACATGCCATCCTATGATGGCCAATAATGGTCTCCTCATCCACGGTGTAAATCTATGTCTATGCTGGAGACCAGAGAGAAAGGTCTGATGGTAGAATTCCTTGTGTGCAGCTCTCAATATGTTTTTAACTTCTGCCTGCATGTCTGTTGTTTGGAGTGTATTGTCATTCTTGTGTTCCTCTTAGTATTTTTCGACCTTTTTTGGCCATTTTGGAGTGGCTGCTTAAGCAAACTAAATCTTACCCGATGTCACTGCTTCATATCAAAAAATTTTTGTACATGATGTTGTATGCAAAATTTCTATCCTGTTGTCTCTTTCTGATTAACCATTACCACCACCAGGACTTAAATACCTTCACTCTGCTGGAATTCTACACCGAGACATCAAACCTGGCAACCTCCTGGTCAACAGCAACTGTGTGCTCAAGGTGTGTGAGAAAGGCTTTGTGGGTACAATTTTTCATGTCACCTGAACATATCAGAAAAAGCCAAAAACGATGTCCAACTTGAGGACAATCACTGCAACAAAGTCTTTGTAAATTCTGTGTTGTGGTCTTCCAATACATTGTATCTTGTAGCTTAAAAGGTTACACTTTAGTCAAGACCATGTCTTTAAAAAAATGATTCAGCTCCATGGTACTCTTAGCTATAATTGATTATGTTTGTATTGCTTTGCATTTTATTTTTAGGTATGCTTGCTACTTAACCTACTACTGACTTTGTGCCTTTTGCAGTAGATAAATCAGTATGCATTTCATGAACAAAAAATTATGGTAAAGAGCATTAAATAACACCAATATTCTGCATTTTCATGAAATGAAAGATCGATGAGAGGACAAATGAGCTATTTACATGTATAATACATTATTTCTTGTGACCTGTATCTATCTATTACTTGTAGTTTCTGATTGGTCAGTTTTCCTCCCTCACCTGATGTATTTGTTCATTAGTAACTGATTGAGCAGCTTCATCTCTTGTACTGCCTGTAGTAAGCAGCATTGTCATTTCAGTAACGTTGTGCCTCTGCCAGAAATGTAAGATGACATGACTAGTCCTTGGGAGGGAAAAAACAATCAGGCAGAGCAAATTCGTCTACCATCCCACTAAAAGTTAAGACAAGAAGCCGCAGGATAAGTGACAAAAACACTTAGGGAATGCATGTACAATAAGTTTAGCTCACATAAATGTAGCATTTTCCTCGACTGTTGATGTAATTTTGCTTTTATTTGGATATCTTGTGTTTTTAGGCTATGAATAATGCAGGCCATCAGGCAAATCTCCCTCTAGGTGTTTTATAAAGAAATATTCTGTAGATAAGGAAAAGTTGTTAACCTCCCAAAAATGCCCTGTGGATGATAGGATGTGGTTAAAGCAGCATATAGAGGTTACAACTGTGCTTAGGGATATATTTGTGTTTATAGAAAAATGACACAATTCAGTTATAAAATTCTATAGAAAGCAACTTCTCCATGTATTTTTTTTTATCTGAGACCAAATAATAATAGGTAGCTGTCAATATACATGTATAGACTGCCAAAGTATAATCTATGTGTGAGAAACATAGGGAAAATAAGATTGAAACAGCTGTAGTTATTTCTGAATGACTGTCTTCCAGATCTGTGATTTTGGACTGGCCCGTGTAGAGGAGTCAGATGAGTCACGGCACATGACTCAGGAAGTGGTGACACAGTACTATCGAGCGCCAGAAATCCTCATGGGCAGTCGCCATTATTCCAACTCCATTGATATCTGGTCTGTGGGTTGCATCTTTGCTGAGCTGCTGGGGCGACGCATCCTCTTCCAAGCCCAAAGTCCCATTCAGCAGGTAACTTTTATTTGTTCTTCTTAGATAAGAGTGTGTGTGTGTGTGTGTGTGTGTGTGTGTGTGTGTGTGTGTGTGTGTGTGTGTGTGTGTGTGTGTGTGTGTGTGTGTGTGTGTGTGTGTGTGTGTGTGTGTGTGTGTGTGTGTGTGTGTGTGCGTGTGTGTGTGTGTTGTGTGTGTGTGTGAGTGAGTGAGTGAGTGAGTGAGCGTGTGTGTGCCTGCGTTTTGTTTTTCTTATCTGTTATTTACCTAATTCATGTGCATGTGTTGAATTTCTGATAATGGTTGTGGCTGTAATTTATTTTGTTGTATCTTGCATACATAGCCGAGAAGAAAGAAGGGGGAGAGGTTGGGCTAATACACTTACTTGTTTTGGTCTGAGATGCTGGTGCTCTAGCAATGTTCAGTAGTATTGAATGTTGTATACTATACCTTTAATGATATGTAGTCCTGTGAGTCATGACATGCAGAAACAAATTTTACTATCTCAGTCTGCTCTCTGTGTTATGTGTTCCTGTGATTAGCTGGATTTAATCACAGACCTGTTGGGGACTCCTACTATGGAAGCCATGAGGACAGCATGTGAAGGTGCTCGTGCACACATTCTTAGAGGACCTCACAAACAGGTAACTAGTTTTTTTTGCAGATCGAGCACTTCTGTATGGCCTTCTTTGGAATTATAGAAATGTTTTCTGTTTTGCTAATAGTTAAAAAATTCCATGACTCTAGAACTCTCCCTGGAAGTGCTGTTCTGTAAGCATGTCAAGCATTATCTGCAGTGCACACTGAATCTGCTCCATGATGTCAAAACAGTGATCCTTCAAGTTGAATTTTGCTTCACATTAATGGTCTGACCCTGGGGTATGAATTCACTGGACATTAGTCCCCTTGTATGTCAAAGGAAATGACGGACATGCTCTTGGTGTGGTAGTGACCTGACGCGCCATTCTTTAGTCATGAAGACTGCAGCTCGTCCACCGTAAAACTGTTTGGTCTCTGTCTCGAAATTGCACATCCACGTCTCGTCAACAGTGGTGATCCCCCACATGTTTGAGGTCCATGGTGAATTGTAAATGTGCCTATGTCAGTGGTCGCAAAAACTTTATAACGCAGGTATTTATGTTGATTGCACAATGTCACACTAAATTCTGACTCATGAGAGATTAGTGATGGTACCTGTTCCATAAAGCATTGCTTGTGCAGAACCATGCCATGACCTGTGTGCACGCAACAGGATCAGTCTCGAAACTTTTTGATGGCATGTTGTAGTGTTAGTAATGAAATATCAGAAAACCTTTTAAAAAGGTACAGTTGTGTTAAGGGAATGAACCAAAACAGCATTGTTGTGTTTTTAGGAGAAGCTCATCTGGGTTTTTTTTTTTTTTTGGATCCCTCCTCTCATGGCCTCTCGTGGAAGGAAGCAGCACAGTGGACTTGATTATCCATCCATTATCTATACACCGCTTAATCCTCACTAGGGTCGCGGGGGGGGCTGGAGCCTATCCCAGCTGACTCGGGCGAAGGCAGGGGACACCCTAGACAGGTCGCCAGTCTGTCGCAGGGCTACATATAGGGACACACAAGCACTCACACATTCACACCTACGGGCAATTTAGAATAATCAATTAACCTTAGCATATTTTTGGACTGTGGGAGGAAGCCGGAGTACCCGGAGAAAACCCACGCATGCACAGGGAGAACATGCAAACTCCATGCAGAAAGATCCCAGGTCCGAGCTGGGACGTGAACCAGGGACCTTCTCGCTGCAAGGCGAAAGTGCTAACCACTACGCCACTGTACAGCCCTGGACTTGATTAGATAAAGATAAATAGATACATAAATATTTTGCATAAGGCCAAATGTTTAATAATTCTAATAATTATTTTGTTATTATTGCATTAGATTCATCCTTGAAATGGGTCACTCCACGGCAACCCCCCCTCTTTTTGAACCTCTTGTGCCACTCATAGACATGTCTACAGGGCATTGTTCACTCCCTGTACTCATCCCTCAGCATGGCAAGGGTTTCTGCTGGAGTTTTTTTTCAAGTTGGCCAACAACTTGATGTTAGTCCTTTTCTCATGGTTCATTTTGTGACAGAGGGCACTTTACTGGAGCTAGAAACTTACCTGTGAAACAAAAGATAATGGGTCCCTCTGTTATTTTAAAAACTGCTAAATTTCCTTCTTTTAAATTTTTTTACATCTTTAAATTTTAGATTGTTTCTTTGATTGTGTTTTACCTCTGTTTACTTTGTACAGTGTCCTTGGGTGCTCTGAAATTATTAAATGAAGTGCAGCTTTCCTCATACAGTACTGAGATATTGGGCAACACAGGTGTACTTCATTACTGTGTAGCTGCTGAATTGTGTGATCAGCAACCAATATTTTGTTTCTTTTTTTGTCACACCTCATATGTGTATATAAGATATGCCAAAAGGTGGAGGACACAGGGGAGATCACTAATGCCGTAATGTTTGTTTTGACTACAGCCATCCCTCCCTGTTCTGTACACACTGTCTAGCCAAGCAACCCATGAAGCAGTGCATCTTCTCTGCAGGATGCTAGTGTTTGATCCGGTGAGTCGCTATATATAGTTTTGTATAATGTTTTGTTAATAAATGAAGCCTATTAATGGAGTCTCTTAAGTACAATTAATGTGTACAATGGTGTACACACTCTGCAATGACTGTGTGTCTGTTTGAAGGAAGTATCATATTAGAGCTGACTTGATCATCATAGGATATACAAAGGTGTTTCAGTTTAAACGATATTATTATTATTATTATTATTATTATTAATAATAATAATAATAATAATAATAATAATAATAATAATAATAATAATAATAATAATAATAATAATACATTTATTAATATTAATAATAATATTATAATTATAATAATAAACAAAATAATTAGAATTCTTGCCAAACGTTTTACCTCGGTTTTAGTTTATACAGAACAAAATCATGAATATGTATGATAAACCTACTCTAAACCACATTTCCATTAGTTGAGCTCTGAGGCAAATATATATTTAGACAGCCTGTGACATCCAAAGTTGAATCAATCTGAGTCCAATGTCAGACACTTTCCTAAAGAAAGAGAGAACGAACAAAAGAAAGAAAGAAAGAAAGAAAGAAAGAAAGAAAGAAAGAAAGAAAGAAAGAAAGAAAGAAAGAAAGAAAGAAAGAAAGAAAGAAAGCTTGTGAAAAGACATTTTGGGTGAGTATAGAATAAATACTTGAAAATGTCATCTGAGGCTGGGGATAAAATTTAACAAACCTGTCTAAACCAACTCAAAGAACTGGACAAACTATAATCAGGCAGAGCTTGGTGTGTGTATTCTCAACAAGGTTCATTTAACTGAGTGAAGGTAATTGAAACAAGATTATTGTGGCTGTACAAAGTCCAATTTTTACGACATTATATTATGCATGTTTATTAATACACAAATGTAGCTACTGTTCTGCCACGTGAGCTGTTTTCAGTTTGTTTGGGCTGCTGAAAAAGCTATCAATCAAATCCTGGTGCAACAACTTTACTTAGAATAAAGGCCCTGGCTCCAAGTGAACTTAGTGTTTTTTTTAAAGTTGACCTAGGATTTTAGCATGAATCTAAAAGGTAAATTTCTGAAAAATTCATCTGCTGTTCCTAAACCAAAGTAAGCAATCTTATAGCCGGCCTGTAAAGTGATGTTAATGTAAGTCTTTTGGTATTAGCAGTAGCACATATGCTTGTCAGCCTGTGAGTGTTTAGGTTTCAAACTGAGCAATCATTCAGAAACCATTTAAACTGCAGTTTGCTACAGTCTTTGGACTTCAAGTTCTGAAATACATCAAAAAGACAGAGTAATCCCACAGTAACACTGTATCAGGGAGCTCTTTGAGGCAACAGACAACAACAAACACATTAAAGTAAAGTAGCATTAAAGTGCAGACTGGCCTGCTATCAGTCACCAGGCTTTGATTTCCCCTCATAGGTCCTAATGATGCAGTGATGGTTCAGGATGATATCACCAAAAATATCCAGTCACTGTTAGTCTGTGACTTCATGTTATACAGACTTGGCTTGTTTTGACCAAAACTAAAATGCAACAGTGGATCAATTTTTCACTTGGTTCGGATCAAATAAACAAGAGTATTGGTCTGTGACTGTAGAGACTGTACCAAAAATTCATTTATCAGCAGCTGTTCACTGGAATGTTCACCATTTTGTTAATTTGCCATTAATTTAACAATTACCATTTTATCATTGTTATACTGTGCCTTAGCTGAAAAATCTGTTTTTCATCTACTCCTTCCTACATGTATTTTGAGGCTAAGGAATATAAAATGAAGTTAATGATCTTTGATAACGCATCTTATTTGTGCATATGGTCTTCAGTCAAAGAGGATTTCAGCAAAGGATGCCCTGGCTCACCCTTACCTGGATGAGGGTCGACTCCGGTACCACACATGCATGTGCAAATGCTGCTTCACCACATCTTCTGGCCGTGTTTACACCAGCGACTTTGAGCCCATCACTAACCCCAAATTCGATGATGGCTTTGAGAAGAACCTCAGCTCTGTGAGACAAGTCAAAGGTAAATTTGTCTGCTGTTGACCTCTCTGTTAGCAGCATTAAGACATTTCAGCATAAACAAAGGGATTTTAAAAGAAGGAGTTATATAATCCATATAATTGTTTTAGTAATAACGAAATGTGGGTGGTGTTGAGGTCTATGTTTTGTAATCAAGATCAATATTCTATCTTTTCTTTTGTAACCTTAATGATCTCACAGAAATCCTACCTTTGAACTCTGTGTATGACTTCTCATTCACTCAAAATTAGTTGGGAGGTCCAGTTGCAGCATCAGTCCGGGTGTTGACTGCCTAATGAGATGCCATCTTAGTAAATCAGGAACTGTAGAAAATTGTGATTACAGTTACATTTGTACAACACCATCATTGACATTAAATCTGACCCACAGTGTTCTGCCCTGAAACTGTGCAATGCTGTGAGAACAAAGACAAACTTGCATTACAATATGGGGACTGCTGGTGGGGACTGATCTCAAAAAGGCAGTTTTAGTTGAAGGAAACCAAGTAAACAGTAATAAAAAAAAAGTACACAAGGATTTGAGTTATATAAACATGTTTGTTTGAATAATTAAGGAATGCTGAAGTACTGTTAAACATTCCTACAATGTTAAATTAAAATAAGTAAGAAATGCTGGTCTGTCTGTTTTCCAGAGATCATCCATCAGTTCATTTTGGAACAGCAAAAAGGGAGTCGAGTACCACTCTGCATTAACCCTCAATCAGCTGCTTTTAAAAGCTTCATCAGGTAGGAGGCCCTTTAATTCACAGCAGTATGAAATGTCTTAGAACTAAAGATCGTGCATGTGTTGATAGCACTTGTAGTTGGGTGTATTTATTTTACCTGTTGGTGGACCTTGGTTGGCAGTTTTCCTGCTTCTAGTCTTTTTGTTAATCTAGGTTAACCAAGTCAGATGCCCTTTGCACATACATTACAGAGATATTGCTATTAGCTGCATCTGACTGGACAACAAATGGGTCTTTCCCTAAATTGTGGAGAGCTTCTTGATGCAACTATTCCTTGCTGTTTTCTAGTATTTCAACATATGTTATAACTAAAGTGCAAAGTTTGAAATTCCTAATATATAAAAGCAGTAACGGAGCTTTTTCACAACAGACGATTTGTCACAGCTGAAAGCACAGCTCCAGTTACTAATATTAGTGATGGTTCTGCAGTAAATGTTTAGTAAGCCGTAACAGTGAGCCGGCATGCACAACAAATGGACCTAAGTGAAGTGCAGTACTGCAATCAATAATACAACTTTGATTTTCTGCTATGACGTGTAAAAATGTCAGCTGTAAACAAAGCCTATTGTAAGTTTCCTAACTGCAGTTCCTAATGTTGGTGGTTTTAACTCTTTATAGTCATTTAAAGTAAATGTATTTGCTGATATTTGGAAAGTCATGAGCATATTTTTATCCTCTTCTAAACATTTGTGGAATACAATGTAATTATTCACAACCATTTAATACATTTTTGAGCCACTGGAAATGTGAATAGCTAATATTACCTTTACCCACTTGTTGGCCTGCTTTTGAATAGTTCCACAGTGGCTCAGCCCTCTGAAATGCCTCCGTCTCCGCTGGTGTGGGAATAGCTGCTGCTGTGTGTGTCATCATCTTTCCCAACTGACAAGCTGCTAAACTGGGAACAAGAAACGTCTCAACATCTTCTATCATCTGCGTAGCATTTCACTGGAGAGCAGGACTCACAGGTCTGCTGTGTTTATGCTGAAATATGGAACAAATGAAGAGAGATCTACTGATATTTGCTTTATCGGGAGTATTCGAGGGTTTGGTATGCAAAAGAGTGAGACACTCTGGTCTGTAGACCAAATGTGAATGTTTTAAACAAACCCGTCTGATTACTTACAGGTAGATAAGATTTAACAAATATACAATGAAGTACGTTTGTTTTGCTTTATACATTGGTACAAATTCTTAAAAGAGGATGTGTATTCCAATCACAAACTGATCAATTCCCCATACAATTGGACTCCTCTATGTTATTTTGCCCACATTCACCTCTGCAGTGGTTAATTAACTTTGCTTTTATTCAGACAATCTCTTATAACTGTGTTGGTATTCCCCATGTTTATTAAGAACATGACTTCTGGCACATTAATATTTTAATGCTTTGAAAAGAAGTTGTTAGAAATTGGTTGTTATCCTGCTATCCTGTACCCCTATGCCCATCCCCTCCACATTTGGTTTTTACTCATGTAACACTGAATTTGCCAAAGATCAGGAGCCTCATGTATAAATGATGCATAAATATTAAGATTGTGTGCATATTTGCAAGGTTTGGGATTAATTACATACTTCCTTTTCTTTTTTATAGTTATTCATTTGACACGGCAGTGCTCATTGATCAACAGAAACATTTGCTCTAGCTCATTTAGTAACAGGTTAAAGAGTAGCTGTTATTCCTAACCAGTTCTTAAAAAGACCCTAAAATTGAAATCGAATTATTTATCATTGGTAAATGCTTAATCATGTAACAGGATGAACAATCACATCAGATCACATTTTGAAGCATCGGCATGTTTTAAACAAATTAGTTCATATGATGTTTTTTGAAGTTAAAACTGTTTTTACCTGCTCCAGGCCTCGATTGAAAGCTGAGTGAACATTCTGCTATCACAACCTCATGAGGCTCAGTCACATTGCATCCTGGTTGTCTAACAGTTTATGTCTCTGTTGTTACAACACTAGCTTTAAAAAAAAAATGTTGGACACACCCCCCTCTAATTTTGACATCAAAAAGCTGGATGTGCAGGACACTGTGAAACGATCTGACAGCCACTTTGTTACTTCAGTGTTATCAAACACTCAACACACTAGTAAGATAAGATAAGATAAGATAAACTTTATTGATCCCACAGTGGGGAAGGTTCACCGTTACAACAGCTCCAAGGAGAAAAAAATGATAGTATAAAGGCAGTACAGAATAAATAGAAACACACAGCACAAAAATGCAGAGAACATTATATACACAGACGCTTTTTTAAATTTTTTTTTCTATTTTAAGAAGACTATTTACATGAGGTTGAAACAGTTATTGCACATAAGTGTATGCATATGCGAGGGAAAAAGTGCAGCAGTAACAGAGGTAGACCAGTTATACGGTGGCATTGTAAAGTCTGACTGATGTTGGGATAAACGACCTGCGGAAACGCTCCTTCTTACATTTAGTGTGTACCAGTCTGTTGCTGAAGGCGCTTCTTAAGGAGATCACAGTCTGATGCAGAGGGTGGGAGGAGTTTCTGATGATAGACAACAGTTTGGCCAGAGCCCTCCTCTCTCCCACCACCTCCATGGAGTCCAGGAGGCAGCCACAGACTGAGCTGGCTCTTTTTATCTATTCCATATTTAATCAGTGTAACTTTAAAAGGAAGTAACATACCTGTCAGCTTCTTTTACAGTTTTCCTGCCCTTTGCAGGCAAAATTAATTGGCACAACTTTAAACAGGAACAACAGTATCAAGTACATTCATGTCATGCATAATCTTACTTATTTTCACCGTTTCATAGTTTATCATCTTTTCACAGCATTCTTCCATTTAGAACAAACTTTTAATTTCATTTCACAGCTTCATTCATTTTCTTATACACTCATAACATGGCACTTTTGTTTGTTGTCAGGACAAAATATTGCAGAAGTGAACTAAATGAATTACAATTAAATTTTACATTTCCACATCAGACCTTTACACTGTTTACGGTTATTGTCAAAGAAGATACACAATCCAGAAATGTAAAATATTTAATGTATATAAAGAACACACACATACAGGAGTGTAATTACTGTTAAGATATGTGTGTAGTTTTACATATACTGCATATGTGTCTGAACAAGTAAATCTATGCATGTATCTGCTATTTTGCATATGATTTCAGTGATGAATGTATGCAAATGTTTATACATGAGGCCCCAAAATAGTAATGGCAAGAGTCAGGCATCACTTGATTAGGCCAGCTGCAGCTTTATTTCTGGTTTAAATGCTGAAACTGTACTCAGAGTGTAGATTAGAACAGTGTACTGCTGAATTTAAATGGGGTCTGCTTGATTAGTTTGGAATGATGTTTCATCATTGAGATAATTTATCTTGAAGGTGAAAGTTGAAATGTTCACTTGCATGCTACGCAAAGAACAACTCAACTTTTTATTGGACAGGAAATAAGTTCAAGAAGGTATCAGACTAAAAGTTATACTTACACAATGCCCTGCTTCCAAATTAGACAACATGACTCCTGTGACTTTAAAGAGCATATAGTCAGTAACTGATAAAGGGGGAAATAAGCAGAATAGGAAATTCTACAGTGTTTCTCCAGTCCCCTACTTTGACCAGCCAGAACACTTGTACCACTAATACTCAGTTCATGAGTGGCATAGGGTTAAACAGTTCTGCCTAATTGAGTATTTGTTTCTTATTAAGGAATGTGTGTTGTCTACTTTTGTGCCTCCTAAAGTTTCTGCTTGAATAGTAAGATAACTACACAATCAGCCAATCTGAGCAAATTTTACCCCAAAGAAAATGAAGAAAAATATTCTTGGTTGAAACTTCATTGAACTGAAATATTTCCGTTTTCTTGTGTTCTTCTGTGATCTTTGCTTGACTCGCTGTCTGTACATAGCACTTGAACTGAGCTGAATGAAGACAGATCTAGAAACATAGATACCTCTTTGGCTGCTGCTGTATGTTGCTGCTATGCATCTGCACATTCACCATCCACTAATCAGTATCCACCAATGAACAAGTATAATGGTTATTGAGAGATGCAGACTCTGCATTTGTGGCTATTCAGGGGTTAATATTTGGCCATTTATTAATTTAACTCATTTTATTTGCTTACTCTTTGCCGCCCCAATATGGCAATCATGCAGATGCACATCACATCACAAGCATTGTATCTACATTTCTATATCTGTGTGAATGATAACCACTAAAGCCTGTTAGCTATTCTAGTGGTCTCAGTCCTTCACAGTCTGGCTCTTATTTTTGTCCAGTTGGCCATCGTTTCTGTTACATGAGAGCATTTTGGTCATAGCAACATGTTGACCAGTAGTCTCCGCTTTGAGTTGGGCCGGGGACCATTGTTGCATGTTCTCCGTCTCTTTCGGCCTACATTCCCTGTCTTACAACATTCACAAGTGGTTGTGCCATCTTAGCCACTTCCTTGGCACCGACATTGTCTGTTGGGAACCATGAGATTACTACAAGCTATTCAGACTGGCAGAGGTGCTTTGTGCTTTTCTGTTGGAGGAGATACACTTCCGTTGGTTTCACTTTTCAAATAAGTGGTTAAGTTAACTGGATTATTGGGTTTGCTTCAATCCTGTTTGGTTGTTTGACTCATCTGTTTTTTGATGAAGGTCTTCTTTTTTTTATATTCTACTTGTTGCACTCACACTCCACAGACAACAACCAAAGAATGAACAGTTGTAAATAAATGTATTCAAAGTTAATTGTAAAGTAGAAATGGCGTAAGTACGTGGGCTTTGTTCATTTCCTTCTATTTTTTACAACCACTTAAAACAATGGTTGCCAAAATGAATTAATTAACACCAACTCCTCTAGAATTGGATCTGGTCATCTTGGAGGAAAGAAGAGAAATTCTTTTGGTGATGAAATAACAGATAATTTTGGCTCCCTCAATGCTTTTCCAGACAGTGTACTGAATAGACAGGTCTCTGTCTGTTATTGACATATTTTAAGGAAAGGATTCAGGTTTGGACCTGTCTAGGGTGTCCCCTGCCTTCGCCCGAGTCAGCTGGGATAGGCTCCAGCCCCCCCGCGACCCTAGTGAGGATTAAGCGGTGTATAGATAATGGATGGATGGATGGATGGATTCAGGTTTGGTCATGTCAAAGAAATCTAACAGGTGCTTAGCAAAATAGCTGGGGCATGTCAACAACAGTCAAGTGGAATCAAGTATCAGATAGATCTATGTAATCTAACTTTGGACCAGTGATGCTGATGTACAGATTTTAATAGACCAGCTGGTGTGTTTATACAAAGTGAGATGGATAGATTCTCTTTTATTTTATATTAGGTCTCATCTGAAAGGTTTTTATACATATTTCTTTTGAAGTTATAGTCCTCATTTTGTTTCCGGTCTTGGCTGTATACCCAAAGCTAAAGCTCTTTGTGTGTCATCCAATAACTAATAGGGTGATGGCCAACACTATGAGAATCAGACCCAGATTGTGAAAAAAAAACACCTCAACAAGCATAGCAGAAGAGAGCGACTCTGTGGTAGATAAATTTAAACAAGATCCAATCTTCCTTTGGAGCATGCCCTATGTAGAAAGCAGATGTCTGTTCTACAAATGGGGAACTGACATCACAGTGTATTACAATGAAAAGAAACGGAACCATGGTAAAGAACCAGCTAAACCAGCAATATCATTCTTTAAAGGTGGTAATTCTTTGTATTGAATTGCATTCAAGAAGCTCACCATAGAAGAGAAGCAAGTAGCATATGAATGACACGTAAATAATGGCATGGTCTCATCTATATGGGTTTTTCTACAGTTAGGTCCATAAATATTTGTACACTGGCACAGTTTTCAGCATTTCAGCTCTGTACACCACCACAATGGATTTAAAATGAAACAATCGAGATGACCTAACGCTTTTGCTATCTCTCTGATGGGTTTTTTGGATATTTCAGCCTAATGATGACTTGCTTCACTGACACTCACAGCTCTTTGGACTTCATATTGAGAGTTGTTCTTTCATCTGCTCTTTGCAAATGAAAAAATGAGGCAATAGCACACACCTGGCCGTGGAACAGCTGAGCAGTCAATTGTGCAATTACTTTTGGTCACTTAAAAAGGAGGAGGGCACATATAAAATGTGTTATAATTCCTCCACCGTTCACCTGATTTGGATATAAATACCCTCAAATTTAAGCTGAAAGTCTGCACTTAAAGCAGAACTTGATTGTTTCATTTCAATTCCATTGTGGTATGGAAAATTGTGTCAATGTCCAAATATTTATGGACCTGACTGTAGATGGTAATCCAGTGCAAAAGCGTGCCACTTCTCCTCCTTATACATGTATACTGTCTCCAGAAAAAAGAGCTTTGAAGTAAATTATTTAGTATATTTTTTGAATTGTTTTTTTATTCCAGTTCTTGTGTCCTACGGCATGCATTTTTCTCACACCTCAAAGTATGATTATGTATATATGTTAAATAGAGAAGCAAATCTATACACCAACTTAGAGAACGATACTACTGTATAGAAATTGTATTGGCCTGCACATTTTGAGGGCTGTGAAGTTAATCTTATTTTTAAAAACTTGCATACAAATGTATATATTTTCTTGATTTTTACCCTGCAACTAGGATATGTAGAGGACAACAAATCCTGTAATGATTCACAAATACACAGTCATGTTAATTGTAACTTGTGTGTACAGCAGAGTTATAGATATATCTAAGGAGAAGCCTTTTTTGTTATTGTTAATTATTTCATCACAGCAACACTGTGAATATGTATATAAAGGATTGACTGTGTTGGTCTCTACCTCTGAGCTCAATAACTTGGCTTTGTTTACCTCCACACATTTCTGGTTTCATGTGGGGATGAATTACAAACACTTGAATGTCTATTCAAGATTTTATACTGAAATACTACAATATCCCCCACCCTCCACCTGCCCCTTTTTTGGCACTGTTGAAGTGCAAAGTATTCCCCTGAAGTTTTGAATTTATCATGTTTGTATTGTTGCATTGCAAAGCCCTACCAATAGCCTAGGGTTACCTGACTGTTAGTCAATTTCATACTTTGATAGGGTAAGACCAAATGGGGAGGAAAGCCATTGTTTTTGCCACAGTGGCTGTGTTCAAAGCTCAATGTCAAATGATTTGATTTGATGATTTAATGCAAAGACGGTTTATGAAAGTTCAAACAGCAAACTGTTTTAGCCTGGGATATTTTAGGCCACTTATTGGCCATAGACCATGGTGTTTTAGTGTTTACTTGTTTTGTGTGCTTGTTTTTTGGTATTTTTGGTGGGTATTATATGGGGTTGGAGAATAACAGCATTTCATTGAATCAGAATCCAGTATTGGAGCCACTTATTGAAATCTAATTCTTTCCAATACCTTAGTTTAGGTTTGGCTTTCAATGTTTCCAAGATGTTATTATTACCAACACAACAAAAATTTAATATAGATGTGCAATCATTAGGTCGTCAGAGATGCTGAGTTGAATCGCCACAAAATGCTGCATTACATAACACACCTGAAATATGCTAAGCATACTCTCTCCACAGACATCTAGTGTTTGGAAGCACATCCACCTTGTATTACCACAGCATTAAAAAAACATTGATAAAGTAGAGCTGTCCCTTTTCTGTCATTATTTGGGCTAATTTGGTACTCTTTTCAGCTATTCTGCACTTTCTATATCAATGTGAATTTAGCCTCTTACTGTTTAAAAAGACAAGCTGATGCTACATCTCTGGTCTTTACTTCATTCGTATTATTGATTATTTTTAATATAGGCCTTTAAAAAAATAAAAAGCGAATCAGCTGGTTAATGCACATGAATGTTCATCTCAATTAATAACCTGTTAAATGTGCAAATAGCAGACAAACAGAAATGAGCAGAGGGTATGACTGAGTATTTGATTGAGGATTATTTGTGTACATATAAAACCCTTAGTAATGGTACGCAATGGTTTAGGAAATTTAAAAATGAAACCAGTCTGCACTATATGGTAACTACCAGCATATAACATCACATTTTGTAGGCAACCTCCTAGGTCAAATCCGAGAATTCCAGACTCGGGGATAACCCAAGGAATCTTTTTTTTATTTTTTTGCTTAAAATATTTATTTTTGAAATGTTTGGTACTACTAAAGAGCAATGAATTTTATGATATATCTAAAGTGAATAGGAGATTTGTTTGAAGCTCCCGGTGTTTAATAACTGATTATGGGATCTGATGTGGATCAGCTGTTTAAGTTCAGCCCTAGCATAATACACACTTATTTTATTTATTTATGTAATTCTGATTAACTGCAGAATGGTTGTTTTCAGATAACGAAAATAAAAGCATGCCTGTTCCATCTGTTGCACATAAAGCCAACCACTGAAGACAGCAACTGAAACACTTGTGCAAAAACATTGTAACAACAGACATTTCTGGGGGACACTAGCAGCCATTTCATTACACTAGTAGCCACAACATTAGGACCACTGTCACACTGTGTAGAGCCTCATCATCATCAAAACATCTCTGAGCCATTGAAGCCTCATCGCTATAGACTTTTGACGATGCACTCTACTCTAAGGGAAGAAGGTGTTAGTGGCAGATCCTTCAACCCCTGGAAGTTACAAGGTGGGGCTCCCTGGATCAGACTTGTTTTTTCAGCACATCCCACGCATATTAGGTCAGATAGAGATGTAGGAATTTGGAGGCCAAATCAACACCTTGAACTGTTCTTGAACTTCCTGAACAATTTTTGCCATGTGGCAGAGTATCATCCTGCTGAAAGAGGTCATCAAAAAATACTGCTTCCATGAAGGTGCGCACATGGTCTGCGACAGTGGTTAAATGGGTGATACATGTCAAAGTAACACCAACATTAATGCAGGACCCAAGGTTTAGTACATGCAGAACATTACTGTCTGTCACCCTGTCTCCTTTATCTCTTTTGGCATTGTGCATCCTGGTACCATCTCTTCCCTTGGTAAACCACAGTGCTGCACATGATGAAAACCTGTCTTCTTTAATTTCTCCATGGTCCAGTTCTGATACTTACATGCCCATTGAAAGTGCTTTTGGCAGTGGACAAGGATCATCATGGGCACTCTGCACAAGCAAGCTGTGATGCACTGTGTTCTAATATCTTGCAACTCCTCTGTAGGAACAGACACGCCAATCTAGCCTTTACTCCCAACACACATCAGTGAGTCTTGATGTGCCCATGACCAGCCGCCAGTTCAGTTGTTCCTTCTTGAACCACTTTTAGTTGGTACTAACTCGTGCATATCCAATACATCCAACAACACCTGTCATTTCAAGATTCTTTGACCCCCACTGTCGAACCTTCAAAAACTGTTCCTCGCCAAAGTCACACTGCTTCCTATTTGGAGACCTAACTGACCTTGACAAGTGCCACTGGAACAAAGAAATCAGTGTTATTCACTCCATCTGTCTGCGTTTTTAATGTTATGGCTGATCAGTGTATGCACTTTATAACATTTTCATTATGTGATTCTTATATGATTGGACATATGAGCTGTGCACCTCTTAATATTGTATTCACCTTATAGCTTGAAAACAGCTTTTGCTCCTCTCACCTGGGGCTAATTAACATGTCATACTGAAATTCAGAGTAGTTTGACCTAAAGGTGGAAGACATATTAATCAGCAGTGTTTCTTAATGTGACTGGACAACAACTACTGATCAGACTTAAACCAAATCAAGAAAAATAAATCGTTTGCTATGTGAAAATGAATTGTGATTCAACCACTATGTTTGTTACAAAGTTTCAGAGAACAATTAGTCTGTGTAATGATGCAACTTCTGTTGAAAATGTTCATATTGCAACCTGCAGGTTTTTCAAAAAAAAAGATATTCACAACAAATAATTTCCAGTAAATTAGAAACTAGCATGTCTTGCAGCACAGCCTTTTACTAATTACTGATTTTTTCATTATTGCCACATTAGTGCCCCCTGAAAATGTCATTCTTATTGTAACTTGGTTTTAGTACATTGTTGTGTACATTTTTTGTGTGTTTTTCTGTATGTGCAGTGTGTGCAACCTATGCCTTGTCACACTGTTTTATTTATGGTGTTTTGCTCTTTCTAAATTTGACAAAGGTTCAGCAAATTGAGTCTTCATAATATTGTCCAAAGTATAAAATTACCAGATGTAGCTCCTGTTCAGTGAGTACAGAAGTATTTTTCCAAAAGGCTTTGTTATTGGTTTACCCTGATGAGGTATAGTTTTGAAGACGGTAATGTGTTATTTATTGTGGATTATCCCTCACCTGTTCAAACAAGGACTATTCTGTACTATGGCGCTAATAGATATGAAAAATACTGTGGGTATTTTGTTGGAAACTGAATGGGAATTTTCTCAGGAATGAACACAGCTAGCAGTGGTCGCCCTCCCTCCCCATCCTGTATAAACTCTTTGTGTAGAGTTTAGTAGTTTCCTATTTGTTTTATTTTGCATTGGAATGAAGTACCTGAATCAAATGACACTCATTTTGGGAAATTGTAGAGTAATAACTTAGAAACTTTATGTGACAGACTAATCACATTTCAGCAACTACTGGACTATTTGAAATGACATCATTTGCTGTCCCCAAACGATGTTTGTATATTTGATGTTTTAATCAGATGCATTGTAATTTGAATAAAACTAGCAGTATATACAGTACATAGATGTATCTTTAAACTCTGCATTTACACACTGTAAATCAGAGTTAATGACAAGGTATCCAGTTAACAATTGTGAGATTTACCTTAAAAGTTCCATCTGGAAAATAATGGTGAAAACATTAAATGTGACATTTAAAGAATACCAAGGCTTGTTGTCCATACGCCTCATAATGCAGAAACAAAGGAAAGGTTCACAGCACAAGATCATACTTCATGAAATTTTGTATTTTGGTTCCGAAAGTTTGAGTGAGTCAATACCCAGTGCATCTACCACACTAAAATTGCTTCACAGCCCACTACCAGCTTGGCAGGGGGGGATCGTGTGTTGGTGCTATATGTAATCTGAGAGGTAAGTGAAGACACAACTCGGAGGTAATGTGTTTATCTACACTTAATATTTATTTTTAAAATGGCTACAGTAGAACATTAAAGAGAGACATGCATTGTCTGTGTCAGAATCTGAATCTGAGGTCACTGTAAGGGTTAGTGCATCAACAGCATTTCTTTTTTGTTGTTATACTTCAAAAATTGGAAAAGTGGAAAGCAGAACTACTGCTTGACTCATAAATGCAGGAAACACTGTTAATAGCACATTTACACACATACACTTGCACATATCATTGTCACAAATATTTAATGTGAATGAATACAGCCAGACAGTGTATGTTCCATGAAAATCAGTGTTTCAAAACGCATGTGAATGTGGATGTTAGGCTTCTATATATGCATCTTTGAAAGACACTCCTCAGTCTAAATCATACACTATACAAGGATTACACACCCAATAATTTCCACACAAAACAGTCACTGTTAATGCGAAAAATGGGGGTGGGGGGGAAATAGTAAACTAAGCAAAAGGTGTTGTTTGCAATCACAATGTTAAATAAGCAGCCCATGTGATCTCATTATAGATGGAAGGACTGCTCAGGACCATACCATGCCTGGAAGGGGAAGACAGTTACACAGTGATGTTTCTGGTGACTTACTAAAGAAAATATTCTTATGAGACAAATAACTTGAAGCTTCAGCCTCATCTGTCTGCTGCAAAATCATTACTGTCTTTACACCTGAGGGCTTCATCCTCCCATGTCTGTTCATGGCTTTGGTCATCTGTGTTCCGTTCATTTCCATTACAAGAAAGCATCATGTATTCTCTCTGACAGCTGAAAAACACAACAAATGGTAGTTCAGTCATCCTTGAATGAGGCCCCATGCCAGTCAGTGACACTTCCAGTTATACCTACTTTAACTGTTACATTAGTTCGACTCATGCGTGTTATAGACTCACTTTCACATGTATGTGCTTACTTTTGCACAGTTAAAAACAAGAAAGAAAAAAAAAAACACTTGTCCAACCAAGTGTCTTAGTAAGGTGCTGAATCACCATGTGCCACCAGAAGAGCTTCATTGCTCTAATGCAGTGGTTATCAAATTTTTTCTGTCGGGCCCCCCTTCGGAGGGCAAAAAACTTTATATATATATATATATATATATATATATATATATATATATATATATATATATATATATATATATATATATATATATATATATATATATATATATATATATATATATATATATATATAAACTGTGAAAACATGAATATGCAGGGCTGTGTTATTTTATCTGATTCCATTTTGTTGTTTTTCACAGTAAAGATCAGGGGTGTCAAACTCATTTTAGTCCAGGGACCACATAAAGCCCAATCTGATCTCCAGTGGGCCCCACCAGTAAAATCACAGCATAATAACCTATAAATAACCACAACTCCAACTTTTCCCCTTTGTTTTAGTTTAAAAAAAAAACACATTCTGAAAATGTTCACATTTAATGAACTATCTTTTTACGAAATATTATGAACCTGAAATTTCTTAAGGAAAACAAGTTCAATTTCAACAGTAGCCTATTATGCCTCAGTTCGTCATTTACACATGCATTGTAACTGCCAGATAACAGTTTATCTACAAAAACACAAAACACTCAGTCACAGGCATCTGGAACTGGACAATCTAATATTTTACTTCATGATCAGAACAAGTTGTCAAGTTCTAGAAATTATTTTAAATTTACAATTTTACAAATTTACAATTTACAGTTAAGGTTGTTGTAATTTTTATCATTCGGAAAGTCGTCCCGCGGGCCGAAATGGACCGTCTGGTGGGTCGGTTTTGACCCACAGGCCGTATGTTTGACATTGCTGGTAAAATATAATCGGAGATGAGCCGAGTATGTGACGTGATCGAGTACGCTGGTGTTCCGACAGCACATTAACGATGCGTTCTCCCGTTCTCGGGAGTCTGTACTTCGGAGTCTGAACGGCCAGTGTATATACCATAGATATATATAGAAGACCATTATTATTAATATTTTTTTGTATCTATGGTATATACAGTCTATGGGGTCAGCACAATTTCAGTATTGTACACCGAGAAAAACAGGCCGACGTTAAAACAATAGTTCAGCTAATTAGTTCCGTGTTGAAGGACCTTTTCCTCCCAGTCGCCCGCGCCCCCCCTGACATGCCTCTGCGCCTCCCCAGGGGGGCGCGCCCCACTATTTGAGAAACACTGCTCTAATGCATTGATTCTCCAAGTTCTTGGAACTCTCCTGGTGTGGTGAACGCCAAAGAGGGCTTTGATGGTGGTTTAGAGCATTGTCTAACATCTTGGAATAAAATCCACAACAGATGTTTAGTTGGGTTGAGATCTCATTTTCATACTCATCAAATCATTCATTCACCCTTTGTGTCATGGATTGTGGTGGCACTGTCATCCTCGAACAGACTACTCTCTTCGGGACAAAAATGTGTGAAAAAGGAAATTTCTGTCCTTGAAGGGAGCAGATATTGGAGATCACTCAGAACAATTTGGTAGTGTTTTGCAGTCTTCCTTCTAAGGGGAAAAGTGGACCCAAACCATGCCAGCAAAATGCCGCCCACAACAGAGTCGCTGGATTCCTTCACTGCAGAAATCAAGGTTCAATATTCTGAGAATGACATTCTAAATCTGATAAGACATTGCTGACACATGTTGACATGACATTTTTAACAATGTTTTGTGGAATATGCAGCAGTCTACTAAGTGTCAAGAGAGTATTTCTGAAATTTTGATTCATTTGTGGAATCAACTATAATTTTCCTCTATTTTATTTTTTCTCTGAAATCTTAAATCTTAAATCTTAAATAAAAAACACTGTATTTCTGACCTGATTCTTATCTTATCTTATCTTAGCTTAACTTAGCTTATCTTAGCTTAGCTTATCTTATCTATTATAGAATCGCGTAGGTTTTTGGTGGACGTGACACCTCATACTCAGAAGCAGTTGATATGGTGCAGATGAGGAAGCTCAGTGGAGATTTGTGGAACAGCAAATTCAGGAGCATGTCTACAGCCACTTACATTTACGACACAGAACCTGTTTTATTAGTCAGTCAAAAAGAACGTGTCTGCATATTTCTGTTTTTTGTTCAAACCTACAATTCTACTTGCAAATCTACAGTTGGGATGAGACATAATATTGGGCCCACATTGGGGCTTTATAAACAGTAGGATCGTACCTGTGTGGATAAAGTTCCTGAGTGCTCTGCCTCCTCTCTATCCTGGCACACTGTGGTTTTTCTCAGGGGAGTTTCCCTCTGTTTGTCAGTGCAGCGGAGAGAATATGCTTCATGAAACAACAAAGGAGGAATGCCTAACTGCAGGAGAAAAGAAATCAGTTAAAGTCCTGATTCAGTGTTACTGTGTTATGCTGGTATGACTGTACTTACCTCTCTGTAAAAGTCTCTTCCTGGCATAGATATAGTACTGAGGATGACATCATCACCACTCTCTCTAATCTTTTTGACAATGTCTTCATGCTCCATGGACTCAACAAGTTCCCCATTTACAGCTAGTAGCAGGTCTCCGTCCTCCATCCCTGCTTCCTCAGCTGGACTCCCCACATCCACCTCCCTCAGCACATGAACTGCATTACAGCGGTTGGACAGGAAAGAAGTTAAGTTCACTAAAATCATCTGATTATTTTGGCCTCAACTTGCGGATTTATCAGTATAAACTGTTACAGCATTAACATCAATTACAGTTTTGTCAATAGGTGTTTCATTCCCTCAAGCATTGCAGATATTTTGTTTATGAAATGAAAAAACATAAATAAATTAATAACAGGAAAATGCAAAGATCTCTGTCAAATAAGGTGACAGACTTGTTGCCTTGACTGTTGCCTCAACACAGATGCTCACTCTTACTGTCATGCACAGTCACCCACCCAAGGGTCATTCTAAACCAGGAAACCTGTGATTCATGTAAAAATAGTTTTTATATGGAAAGTTGCAGGAGGCTTGCACTGCTTTTCCAAAAAACTGTTGTTTTGCACGAGTCCTTATTTCCATATTGGAGTTACATGATATGCACATTTATGGAGATAGCATCAGGTTAAAATGAAATGAAACCATCTCACCAGGTGAGCAATGGTGGAAGAGGTACTCAGATCCTTTGCTCAAATAAATGCACCAATTTATTAAGAAATTTTTACAAGAAAATGTAGATAAAGTATTAAAGTAAAAGTCCTAGTTTGGTCCCTCTGAATGACATACATGACATCAATAGATTATTCATAGTTAAGTATTTGCGTGTCACCAGCATATTACTTTTGTAGCTTCTGCAGGTGGATCTAGTTTTGTATACAGAAACTACAGACAAATCTGAGGGCTTATGGCATGATTAATGGGAGAGGAAAGAAGAAAAGCAAAATTCTGATACACAAATTTGTTTGTGGACTTTTTCTGTAACCTTTGGTTTTTGTTGAAATATTAGATTATTTTAATATTTATTGAAATAAAACCATGTGGGGGCTGCACAGTGGCCTAGTGGTTAGCACTTTCGCCTTGCAGCGAGAAGATCCCTGGTTCGCGTCCCGGCTTTCCCGGGATCTTTCTGCATGGAGTTTGCATGTTCTCCCTGTGCATGCGTGGGTTTTCTCCGGGTACTCCGGCTTCCTCCCACAGTCCAAAAATATGCTGAAGTTAATTGGTCATTCTAAATTGCCCGTAGGTGTGAATGGGAGAGTGATTGTTTGTCTCTGTATGTGGCCCTGCGACAGATTGGCGACCTGTCTAGGGTGTCCCCTGCCTTCGCCCGAGTCAGCTGGGATAGGCTCCAGCCCCCCCCCGCGACCCTAGTGAGGATTAAGCGGTGGATAGATAATGGATGGATGGATGGAAACCATGTGGAGAGGCTTAGGTTGAAAAATTTAATTTTTGTGGAGATGGTAACAACTCATAGAGATCTGAAATGTGAGACTGACTACAGACTGCTTTTTGGAAAGGTCCAAAGGCTGGGAACCACTGGTGTACTTTGTAACTATGTGTTGTAGTTTACAAGCTTCTTATACATGTTACATTGTGTAAGATGTTCATCTTAAATGTTCAGCGTTACATAAGCTGTGAAATAAATGTAATGGAGTAGAAATATAAAGTAGCATGAAACAGAGACACTTAAGTACAAATACCTCAGATTTGTTCCTACGTATGGTACTTGAGTAAATGTTACTTCCCATCAGGTGACTCTGTGTGTGTGTGTGTGTGTGTGTGTGTGTGTGTGTGTGTGTGTGTGTGCGTGCGTGCGTGCGTGCGTGCGTGCGTGCGTGTGTGTGTGTGGTCATCACTGTGTACCTCACCTATTCGTCGTGTGCCTGTAACCTTCTCTTGCCTCAGCAGGAAGCCATATCCATGGCATCCTTTCACCAGATGCATGGTCTTGGCAGTATTGGGCAGGCTGCAGTTTTCTGCCATCACAGGTAAGATGGGCATCTTCCTCCTGGCATAGCAGAACTCACTGTCACTGTCAATGACCAGTACTGTCACTGAGCTCTTCTTCATCTGAGAACCAAACCCACTGCAGTCACACATACATTCAGTCAAAGAAAGCACACAAGTCAAATCTGACTGGGAAAAGTGAATTCATACAGTTTTGTTGAGAGTGGCACGTGTGAGCATTGACACCATGGCTCCATTGATCCAGATCAACTTATCTCCAGTGCAGACACCAGCTTTTTCTGCTGGACCATCAGCCACTGTGCTCACCATGTACTGGCCCCTCTGACCTGATGACACAACCATATTGTTATCAAAATCATAAACCATGTTATCAGTATAGCAGGGTATAAAATTGTTGTACTTTGAACTAGATCTGCTCAAGTTTACAGAGGACGTCATTCTCAGTTTTCAATATATGATTCAACTACCTAGTTATGAGATGTACTAGGGACACTGTATCTCTGTATTGGGGCAACAATGCCACTAGTGACTCTACCTTACAACACAAGATTCTCAAAGTAATAGCTCAACAGTGACAAACAAGAAAAGTAACTCATTGCCATCATCTTTGCAACATAGTACACAACTGACCAGCTCAACACTGTATATTACACCCATCCTCCTAGCACAGCTTTGATAACTACTATGTCGCTTTCCCTCTCTCTCCCTCTCAACCCAACCCCTCCCACAGAGTGAAAACACTAACAGTACATCCACACACTGGATCTCCTCTGAACAGAAGATATGTTTAGCTTAGCATATCAGAGTCTGGAAGCAGTGGGAAAAAGTTAGCTTGAACAAAGTTTCAACTTTAAAATGCATCTCAGCATCAGGGATTTTTTTTTCAGGGTCTTTCCATAGAGAAGGGGTGAATAAGGAATAATAAGAAGAAAGTGAATCATTACTGGCCAGTGGATCAGCACAACATCTGCTGACATTCGTACTGGTTGGCCTTCTTATGAAATTGTTAGGGGTCATGGAGTGTGTGTGTTTATTGTTGTCAGAGAAACTATAAAAACATATTTGTGCTAATTCTGTGTCAAATTATGTTGTGTTATTCTGTGTCAAATAATGACAACAGCGAAAGGTACCATTCCCTGACATAATGGTCATTCCGAGCCCGCTGTCTGGGTGTCTGCTGATGTGACACATTCTGGGCCTTGACCAGTGGTCCCCTTTGGAGGCTTTGGCTAGCATTTGTAGGTCCACTCCCATAGACACTGCCTGGAGAAGAGAAGCATCAGCAAAATTCAGCTCATGGAAGAATTAATTTGAAGAACAGCACCATAGAGAACAACTCACTTTAGTCATATTTAACTAACAGCAGTTCTTGGAGTAATAGTAACCTCTGTGCAACCATGATCCATTCACCCTGCTGTTTCCAGTTCTTCATGCAGACATCACTGGGCTCATTATGGCCCAGTGAAATTATGTTGTCTCAAACCTTTGTCAAATACTACTAATAACACTAACAGGCTGTTGACAAAGCTGTTGTCTATCATGGAGGACACCTCCCACCACCTGCAGGAAACAGTATCATCACTGGGCAGCTCCTTCAGTGACAGACTGCTTCACCCGCGGTGTCTAAAGGAGAGATACCGCAGGTCCTTCCTTCCTGCTGCAGTCAGACTTTACAATCAAGCCTGCTCCCAGTAGCTCAGTTCACCCACCTACAAACTGTGCAATAAAAATGTACATAACGATGCTGTGCAATTTCATAAGAATGTTGGTGTAAATATTGTATTATTATTTTTTCTTCCAGAAGGAGAAAATATTTATATCTATGCACTTTGTGCACTGTCTGCTGCTCTCCTTTTTATTCTGTTCTATTTGCTGCTGCTGTTACATTGTAAATTTCCCCGCTGCGGGATCAATAAAGGTTTAATCTATCTATCTATCTAATCTAATAATGATGTTGGATTAAAAAGTCAAGCGTGACCCTTTCACAGTGTCCATTCTCAATCACTGCTGCTCGGGCTGGCATTTGGCACAAGGAAACATGATGATATCTATGATACAGACAGATGCATGTGCTGTGCCACACATGTGGTGCTTTCATCAGCAAGAAATATGGTAAATTAACAGTTAGATACCTCATTGTGGGTCTTGATGACAGCACAGGGAGGGTGCTGAAGTAAATTTTTTAAACACTTTATTTATCCCTGAGGGGCAATTAAAAGGCACAGAGAGCAGCAAACAGCTAGTCTGAATTGAGAGTACACACACAATTGATCATTGCTTTTTTTGTTTTTTTTAATAAGTGAATTAATATTAAGATTCTAGCATCTTCTATAGTTTTCTGTTCACAAATGCACAAGACACACAAGCAACTCACCATGTTCATGCAAGCTCAACCATACTATTGAGTACATTAAACATTACATAGCTTATTTTGCTGTCTGAAAATTTACATGAGTGGGTCAAATCTGTAAATTTCTGAGTAAAACATAAACACTTTTTACTCACTGTACAGAACTGTCACTGATGTGCTGAATCCCTACCTAATGGTAGCTGTAGCTACATATTAGGAATGTACATTTTGCATAGTGAGTGTAACTTGCTGGACAACACTTAACTACCAAGGCCAGTTAAAGGCCAGTGGGCCAGTGGGCATTTATTGAAACATTTTTAAAGTAAGAAGTGGCCTATATCATAGTGTCATCGGGATTTTGCTTTGTATTCAGCATATTGTTACTCAATCAAATAAAATAAACTGTGATATATATATATATATATATATATGTATATATATATATATATATACATATATATATATACATATATATATACATATACATATATATATATATATATACATATATATATATATATATATATATATATATATATATATATATATATATATATATATATATATATATATATATATATATATATATATATATATATTAGGGCTGGGACCTTAACGCGTTAATTTCGATTAATTAATTGCCGCTTTAAAAAATAGCGTGTTAAAAAATGTAACGCAATTAGTTGCACCCTCCTCAGTTCCCTCATTTCTGGGACACCGGTAACGCTGATGAACACTCCAGCCCAGTAAGTGGCGGTAATGAACCTAAAGTCTTTTGTAGCCATGAAGAAGAAGCACAGGAAGTACTGAGTGAAGTCAGGCACTGGTGAACAGTGAAGGAAGACGAGACTGAGCTTTTTGGGCAGAAGGTTTCCTTTTAAAAATCTTCCCCGATGGCAGCTTGGATAAAAGCCTGGTTGTGTGCAAATTGTACAACAAAGAGTTTTCTGATCACTGCGTCACTTCAAGCCGACGGTATCACCTCAATGTAAAACATGTTGCTGTTAGCACCAGAGCTAACGTTAGCTACGAGTCATGCTAAAGGCTAACGGTGTAGCCATCCCATAATAGACCACTTTTCTAGACAGTGCTTGAGTTTACAGAAAGTCTTAAAATGTTGAATAAAATCGCTATAATTGCACTTAGATTTGCAGTAATCTGTGAATGTAGCAGACAGATGAAAAATGCAGATAAATAGAAATGAAACATTTTTGTGGTTTAAGTTTTTACTCCGTCGAGGCTCTGCCTCCTTGGAGGAGGAATAACTTAAACAACAAAAATGTTTTTTTAATAGCTTAGTTATAAACTTTTTGTTTATAAAAAAATGACATAAATAAAAATTGATATTCCTATTAAAAAAAATTTAATTCAAAATTACACCATTTATCAGACCCAGAAAAGATGAAAACAATGAATCTCTGGATTTTCAACTTTCTGAAGCTCCTTGAACTACTTATGCTGATTTTATGTGCCATATAGTGGAAAAAACTAAATTCAGGATTTAAGTCAACAAAATCACTTTTTTCTATGTCCCATTTTCCTTTTTTTAAAAAAATAAATTTTAAATTATAAACACGTATATGTCTATTCATTGATTCAACTGTCAACCATAATTTTATTTGAATTGAAAAACTTCACATTGTGTCAGATATTGCTATTTGACAAAACTGCAATTAATTGTGATTAATTAATTACAAAGTCTGTAATTAATTAGATTAAATTTTTTAATCACGTCCCACCACTAATATATGCCATTGGGATGTGGTATGAACCACTAGGATGTAAGTGATGCACCATTTTTGGAACAGAATTTCTGGTGTGCACCAGTGACTCGGCTGACTAGAGTTTTGAAATGAAAGATGTACATCTGGGCAGCAGTAGCATATGTCAGTAAGAATACTACATGCCAACAGGAAATCCCACATGAAAGACAGCAGAACACCAGAGGCATAGAAATAATCAACACTGACTCAGTAACTACAATAGCTACCACAAGAAGAGTTGCACACTACCCGTCACTTTTCACTGTTGTAAGTCATGGTTGTATTACACTGAGGTATTCTAGGCACAGTGCCTCAAATTATGTATGTTAGTTGACTAGTGAAAGTGAATAGTCCTGATCCATCATTGGGATCACTGGTTTCCCCCACTACTTCAACAAGACACCATGCTTAAATGGAAGGTAGTAATGGAAAAGGTTATTCATCCCAATACGGTACCCTTTCATATGCCTCTCTCCTCAGCACCAGGAGAAACAGATGTAGTCCAGACAACTGGATCTTCCTCACAACCTGTCAGGTAATTAAAGAGACAGAGAGAGACACATTATTCAATTATTGTAGTTTTTCTTTATGGTAGAGGCCCCTATTAAAATCTAATATAGACTATTAGTGATTGTCCTAATAGTTTAGGCTCTAAATGTATATCATGTACTACATTACATAAAAATATAAATGTAAGAATTTGAACTTGGTCATCATATTCACATTAGTTTGCCTACAGTGTGCTGACCGGTCAATCCCCACTGGTTAGCATGAACTTCTCCAACCAAATCATATTCACGTCCTGAGACATGGGATAGACTCCAGCCTCCCCGCGACTGTAATTAGGATAAAGCGGTGTACAAATAATGGATGGATGCACAGTCCGGCTGGGGTCCACATGGACCTGGAACAATTTTTCTATATATACACCACAAACCTGGTTGGAATCAAATAAGTGTTGGTTTATGTGATGGCAACTAGGTGGGTGACAACTACCTAAAGGGACTGAAAAATCCAACTTGCAAATAAAAAGATATGACGTTATACACCCCTGGAGTCCGCATGGGCCCCAGGTGTACTGATGTGGGTTAAACTGCTGAAGATTTACATTACAGCTATCCTGAATCCTCACATCTGAATTATAAGCCAGAGTTATATGCTCCTTCATGATAATTACATGATAGAAGTACATTACTGAAGAATGTTAGTATCGCAGACTGTCTGCGATACTTACAGCTACTGATTGTCGAATATTTATTCTTTTTAACAACATAAAATATATTTAACCATAAAGCTGAGAAAATGAAAAATGTTTAAAAAAAAAAAAAAGTAAGAGCTGCTTGATGAGTGTGATGTTTCACATTTAAGTTATTGTGTAACCTCTTGGTCTGCAGGAACCAGGATTCTTCTTATTATATATTGAACAATGATATATTTGAAAAATGCAAAATTTTGGACAAGAAAACAGTAAGATCACACAATTTCCATGTTCTTAAGAAATTTGGTATGTAAAAACTATAATTAATTTAATTCTGCGTTTTGATCATTTAATTAAATTTGCTAATCCTAAATTTATCATGAATATGTGAATAATAAAGCTCCACAGGTACTCAATGAGCTTGTGTTTACTGTCAGGATTTGGTACCACAAGCAAGATTCATGAGGTGCCCTTGTGTAAATCTGCACTCGGATGAGCAACTTTTTCTGTTCATGGGGTCAACATGCAGAATTCGTAGCTGAAGAACTCAAATTGGATCCTGACTGAGGACATTTTAAGCTGAAACAGTTTTAAAGACGGTTGAGTCATGTTCTCATGAATGATCTGCTGACTTCCTTTATGGTGCATTGGAGTTAATGTCTTGTGCATTCTGTCTGTATTTTGTTGTTGCATTTTCAGGAATTTGTGTTTATACTGTTGATTATGTAATGTAGTTGTCTGTGTATTTACTTGTAGTTATAGTTAATTGCTCATCTAGAGATGGGCCGTACACATGAGCTTAGGTTATAAATGCTGTGCTGTGTTATACAATATGGGGTGCCATATTTTAACCTCTAGCCATCCTGTGAGACAGCATCAGCCATTTCAGTAAATACCACAAAACTACAAAAACTACAGCCCTCTAGTGGTTGTAGTACTTATGGCAGGCACAAAGGAAGTGCAGTAACATCTATCTATCTATCTATCTATCTATCTATCTATCTATCTATCTATCTATCTATCTATCTATCTATCTATCTATCTATCTATCTATCTATCTATCTATCTATCTATCTATCTATCTATCTATCTAGTCTCCCTGCCCAGGCAACACACAAAATGTACCATAATGCCTAAGAACATCAAAAAAGTTCAATTCAGTTTTACTTACTGTACACATCACTAATTCACAACACATCATCTGAAAGTACTTGACATACTAAGGTCAAAAATTTTAACAGAGAGACACAACAGATCCAAAGTAGGGGGAATCAGCCCTGTCTAACAACCCACTTGGCCCCAGTTTTCCTCGTATGCCACACTGAATGGCCTGATTGCCCACTACAACGCAACCCTATATGTAACCCAAAGCTCAGACAGTCCCCTCCTGTCCTGCCCCATGGTTCACCCTCTAATTCCTCCACATTCAGACCACTGGTCAGAGGCTTTACAAATGATCTCGATCCACTGTCCACCTCAACCAGATCTATGAAAAAGCACCCCCAAATGGTCAATCCTACTTAAGTCTCATCCGCAACCAGCAAAATAGCTGAGGATGTTGTTCTCCATCATCAACCAAATATTATGCCTTGAAAGCCACCACCGAACTGGTACTTAAAGGTTTTAGCACTACTGCCCTCCCTCTCCCTACACAAGCCAGCCACAGGGCATTTCTTTCCCAATTACACACCTGCCTCAGTGTTTTCTCTCCTGCTCAGGTTGCCAAACTGGTCACCATAACCAAGGCTTCCACCTGCTCTTCCACAGCCTTGGCATGCCTACCTACCCTATGTCCCATTCTGATGAACATTATAAACTCCTCCTTGTAATCTAGCTCAGAACCCTTTAGCTCCTCCTAGAGCCAAGACTGTTATCTGTTGGTACCTCACAATTTGACACCCTCAGCCCCTCTAGTCCCATCCAAGTCCCAGGTTATATGTTTGGACGTCACTTTTACCACCCTGGCAGCACATCTCCACCACTCTTGAGTGGCTCTTGGTCTAGTTCTGCATTTCCTACAAAATCCTCCTCCTCATCTATAAATGGCTTCATGCCATTCCCTCTTTGTATCTGTTACCTCCTCCACCACTATACTATGTCCCAGGAACTGTGGCCCAGAGATATGGGTCTACTGTCAGATGAATCAACTGAATAAAATGATTTGTGTTCTAAAGGTAAAGAAAGCAGGAACTGGACAGATCTTTTTTGTTGTTGTGAATTTCACTCTAAAGAGCATACACTGTGAGAAAGAACTAGCTGCTCTGAAAGTTTCTGTTTATTTTGGGTAAATGGGGAAAATCTGATAAAAGGTCAGGAAGTCACCAACAACAATACAATTGTCACTATGGGCACCATTAATATGTAATGCAATATTACTTAGAAATGGGTCCAGGAGATGGTATGTTACTCAGGACAGCAAATAGGTAGACTGATTGATACAGACCCTGTAGAAGTCCATGGTGTCCACATATTCCTCATTCACCTCCAGCACTCGGTCTCCATCCCTGAGACCACTGTGCTCTGCAGGACTCCATGGCTCCACATCTCTGATCTCAAACACCTGACTGTTCTGGTCCGTTCGCAGGTAGAAGCCAAAGCTCTGTCCCTCCAGACGCTTAAGCTGGCACAGTGTGGGCATCAAGCCAGGACTGGGCTCTGCGTACATGGATAAGTAAAGATTAAAGAGGTGGCTGCTAGGAAATCGATTTTATGAAAGAGGTTTTTAGGTGAGGGGATTTAAAAGGTTGTGTTTTTAAGGCATGTGTATCAAACCTCACCAGGATCATCAGTGATAACCAGCGCTGGATTATCAATTCCTTCCTTTGGATTGAAGGTGAAACTGAAGCAAAGAAAAAAATCTAAGTCATGGCTATGGGACACTGCAGGGTAAATTCACATACAATTAAGTGTCTACCTATAGTTCTCAGATACACTTTCACTTACACTTTCTCACAGCTGATCATATAGTTTATAAAACTATGCATTTACATTGGATTAATTACAAGTCCTTCTGTGCTATACATTCAAGTTACTATATGTTCTGATACTTTAACTGTGTTTCACAGGATTGTAGCTGATGAATATGCAACAGGTTCACATGTCCATGAGTATCCTGACATAATCGCTCCCTAGCTAGGTGTGCAAATATAATTTTTCAATACTGAACATTAAATAATGTTGTCACTGAGCATGTTTTGGCGAACTGACCTCCCAGAGACGGAGTTCTGACAATGAAAATAAAACACACTGCTACTATTCTCGATTTAATCTGACTTCTGTCATTATCAAAGGAATCTGAGACATTGTCCTTAAATTAGATCTTTGATGTAACTTTTTGCACGTCTTGTGAGCAGCACTAAAGCATGACAGTCACCCCACTGCATTGAGGTGGAGTCAGAAATCACAGATTTCTGGCACAAAAGACATTTTCATTTATTTGAACAAAACTTACCACAACATACCACAGGCATATACATATAGTTTTTAAATAGCATTAACTTGTCTTCATCATGAGGTATTACTACTACTACTGCTGTGTCTAAAACTAAACTCACCGTGGAAATTCCACTGCATCCTGGCAATCTGGGGAAGAGACAGTGATTGAGTAAGATACTTGTACCTTCCTGCAGCCACAGACAGCTGCATCCTTGCTCTGTCATCCAATGTCCCACACCTTTGTGCACAGTGTGTGATTTATCAGTGAGCAACACAAAATATAGAAGTTACACCATCCCTTCTCACACATAGGCAGAATGGCTTTTGTTTCTGGAGCACCTCTTGTCACAAGGTTCAGTCCAAGCAGCCTATCACACTAAAAGTAGATCAGTTAGAATTCAAGTAACTCATGCGCTCACCACTATAATCACCCTAACAAACATGCAAACAATGGACCACACCACAAAATTTTAGACTGCACCTTCAGCAGTTGGCTACATATTCATAGTAAAATGACCCAGTCAAACCTTTCTGTAGCATCTCAATTGCCTCAGGTCCCACTGTAAAAATCAACACTTATAGTTTTAAGCTTGTTCTGGCTCTTCGTAAGTATTGTCCCTGTGGAGGCATTTTTGAGTTTGAAATGTTGTCTTTATTCTAGTTTACAAGATTGTCCTGAAACATGTAATCTCAATTTACAGTATATGTTGCATATTGTAACTGTGGATCACTCATGCACTGGATCTGTGAGAACAGACCATCTGGCTTTTTGTTAACACAGATCTTCTAAGAGAAAACCAGCAAATTGTCAGAAGTTCAGTTTGAATTATATTGCACAACGGAACAGTTTAATCCTGCAGTCTTTTGTGATTTCACGACACTGAAGCTCATCTGCTACATGTCACAAAGGAGCTGAATAGTAATTCAGATTACACGCAAGGAGATAAGAAGACATGAGGACCTTCTTACACTCTCTAATTCAGTCAGTTTTTAAATATTGTCTGTTTCTCTAAGAGAGTTAGATGCAATATACATAGAGCAAAATGCAAAACAAGTTATAAAAAGAAATTCATGAAACTTTAAAACAGACATAGAAAGTGTACCAGACTTATCTTTCAACATAAACCTGAGGAAACTGCACTTTTATCCAGGACTGCAGCACATTACAAATGACACATTAACACAGCATTGTTTCTGGAGTACTATATGAGCCAACAAGGTAGTATCAAGAATCGCTCTAATGTTTGATACTGTGTTTCATGGATATATTTCTTTCTCTCTAATTTGTATAGACACTCACTGGCCTCTTTATTAGGTACACCTTGCTAGTAAAAGGTTGGACCCCCTTTCATCTTCAGAACTGCCTTAATTCTTCATGGCATACTTTCAACAAGGTATTGGACACATTCCTCAGAGATTTTGGTCCATATTGACATGATAGAATCACGCAGTTGCTCCAGATTTGTTGGCTACACATTCATGATGTGAATCTCCCGTTCCACCACATCCCAAAGGTGCTCCATTGGATTGAGGTCTGGTGCCTTTGGAGGTCGTTATGGTACAGTGAACTCATTGTCATGCTCAAGAAACCAGTTTGAGATTATCTGAGCTTTGGTGCATTATCCTGCTGGAAGTAGCCATCAGAAGATGGGTACATTGTGGTCATAAAGGGATGGACATGGTTAGCAACAATACTCAGGTAGGCTGTGGCTTTTAAACGATGCTCAGTTGGTATTAACAGGCCCAAAGTGTGCAAAGAAAATATCCCCCACACCATTTCACCACCACCATCAGCCTGAGTTGTTGATACAAGACAGGACTCAAGGTTTCTCAGCAGAACATTGAACTATAACAAGATGATGGATGTTATTCATTTCACCTGTCCATGGTCATAATGTTGTGACAATAACATTATGACAAGGTCCTGTAGTCTAAAGGAAGATGGAGCAGCTGCTACCAAACAACTTGGTTTTCTGCATCTAGACGCTACCCTTTCCTTTCCTACTTGCCCTCTTCTTTATGTTTTCTCTCCACTTTATAAATTGCAACAAAACTGAACAACATTTTCTGAAGAATATGTTTTAAAATTTGCTTATATGTTACACCTGTTAGCTAATGCAAAACATGTATTGATTTAGAAAAAAATGCAGGAAATACAATAACTGGTGACTGCCATTGTGTCAAATGGTATACTTTCTGTGTAGTAATGCACAAAAAAGGAAATGAGCTGGTGAAAGCTATATCTGTAGAAATGCTAGTTATTAAACAATGAATTGGCCAGCAGCTGGTTTGCATGCAAGACTGACTGTCCAGACTACTAATCTGACTGTGCTCGATACAAGGATAAAGGGAAGTAATTGGCTGGGTTTGCCTAGAGCCATGACATTTGCTCCTGACCTTGCACACACAGAGAAAAACCCCTCAAAAAAGGAAAGAAACTTGTTCTGATTTCAAAGTCTCCTGACTTTGGTATACTTTCTGTGTAGTCATTATTGTGCTAACGTCAGCACCTCAGCCTCACTTCTTCGTTATATCATCATGCATGTATTACTGTTGTTGATAGAGAATGGGCTGCCAGAACCAACAGCACCTGTGTGAACATTTACCTAGTAACCTTCAACCAACGCTATGATAGAAAGTAACAAAACAAGTAAAGTCACTGTGTTTTAATAAATCTACAGTACTCATCAAACATAGCATTGATGGATACAACAGACCAATGACTTTCAACAAACCACCACAAACAACAAGCAAGTACAAAGATTTTACCTTCAAACGCAACACAAAGTTAATACTAGCTTACCACTTCACCATGGGTAACCACAGCCATTAAAATTTCTTTGCAGGCGAATTATACTACTAAGCTTTAAGGCTGTTCACATTTATTAAGTCAGTTCATAAAAAGGCATGTGTTTAAGAAGCAGAAATAGAAACGTTTACCCGTGGAGGACCTCATGGAGTCCAGAGTGTGTGTCTGCATCTGCTCAGACTGAGACTAGGCAGACAAGGTTCACAGCACACGTAGACAATAAAAGACTCCATCAGCAGGTGAGACGTTGACTCCTGCTGGGTTAAACATTTACTGAGTGTTAGAAAATGGGTGCAGAATGTGACACATTGTTAAGCAAAAGACATCAGTGTGACAAAATAGCCTCTAAAATCTAAGTACATTGGTCAGTTATTATCACATCTGAAATCAGTCAATCAAACCCCATGTAAACCAATTCCTCTAAGCATCTAAAAAGGCCTCTGCCCTTTTTAAAAATGATTTTTACCCAAAATATTGTTCACTGCAGAAGGGTCAGTTAGAATAGTTGTTGATTAGATCAGTTAAGATTATTTCATAGTTTTGATGTCTTGAATTGGAAAACAACCAGGTCTGTTAGTTATATCGCCCAGCTGCCCCTTACTTTGAGTTTTTATTTGAATTCTTGGCTGATTCAGTGCTAAGTTCAGAAAAGTCACTACGACTTTAATATCCATGTGGATGATGAGAATGACAGTCTCAACTCTGCATTTAGTTTGTTCTTAGACTCAGTAGGTTTTTCTCAAAAGGTAAATAAATCAACCTCCTGTTTTAATCACGACCTCAAACTTGTTTTGACATATAGCATAGAAATTGAACACCTGTTTTTCTACAGAACCCTCAATTTACTTCAGTGACATGCCAACACAATGGAGAGCAGCTCCTCTAATGTTGGTCCCACACAGGTGGATAATCTTGTTGATAAGAATCAAGCCTCACTGCATACATCAATTGACACTGTTGCCCCTCAGTATCAGTTGATGTTTGCAAATAAAAATATGTTAATAAATTATAAAAGAGTAACTCCATGGTGTAATTCAAAATTGTGCATCATAAATCAGACTTCTTAAAAACCAGAAAGGCAGTGGCATTCCACTACTTCAGAAGAACTTCATCTAACCTGGAAAGACAGTTTTATCACATATGAAAAAGCGATTCTTAGGACAAGAGCTGGTTATTGGTTATTATTCATCTCTAATAGAGGAAAACAAGAACAACCCCAGGTTCCTTTTCAGCAGCAGCAGGCTGACAGAGTCACATATTCACATAGATACTTTCCAGTTTGTTCATGTTAATGATTACTCTTCCACTAACACCAGAGTTAGTGTTGAACTTCTGTGTTAGGACCCAACACTAACACTGGGTTCTGTGTTAGGACCAATACTATTTACAGTCAGGTCCATAGATATTTGGACATTGACACAATTTTCAGCACCTGGCTTTGATCAACATCAATTCGCCTACAGGTCCAACAGATCCACAGACGATGCCATCTCCATCGCTCTCCACACCGCTCTCAGCCACATTGAAAACCCCAACACATATACTAGGATGCTCTATGTTGACTCCAGTTTGGCATTTAACTCCATCAGCCCCAGCAGACCCATCAACAAACTGCAGACACTCCAACTTGGAACCTCCCTCTGTCTGTGGATCAAGGACTTCCTGACTAACAGACCCCAGCATGTCAGAATGGGCACTTCCACATCCTGCACCATCGTCCTCAATACTGGTGTTCCTCAGGGCTGTGTACTGAGTCCAGTCTTGTACACACTGTACACTTATGACTGTGTCGCTACTCATGGCTCCAACACCCTCATCAAATTTGCGGATGATGCAACTGTTGTGGGGCTCATCAACAATGGTTATGAGACACCATACAGGGAGGAGGTCCAAACATTGTGGCAGCCTGGTGCAGTGACAACCACCTCAACCTCAATACCAAGAAAACAAAAGAAGTCATTATTGACTTCCAGAAGTAGAGGACTTCACTCAGGCCTGAGCAGCAATGGGAAGGAAGTGGAACGGGTCACTAGCTTTAAGTTTCTTGGCCTGTACATTTTGGAGGACCTGGGCTGGACTGTGAACACCACCCACATCATCAAAAAGGCCCAGCAGTGGCGTCTCTCCTTTCTGAGAACACTGGGGAGGAACAAACTCCCTCCATCTCTGCTGAAAAACTTCTAACACTGCACGATAGAGTGTCCTCACCTGTGGCTGTATGGTGTGGTACACTAGCTGCACTGCATCTAAAAAGAAACAACCATAGCGGGTAATCAAGACGGCTCAGTGGATCATCGGCTCCCCACTTCCATACCTAGACCATCTCCTCCGACGGGCCAAAGAGATCCGGATCATTGTACCAGGTTTGTGACAATAAAGCTTCTTATCTTATCTTAAATATTGCAGCTGAGAAATGATTTTGACTCTGTACACCACCATAATGGAATTGGAATGAAACAATCAAGGTGTGCTTTAAGTGCAGACTTCCAGTTTTAATTTGAGGGTATTTACATCTAAATCAAGTGAACGGTGTAAGAATTACAACACATTTTATATGTGCCATCCATTAGGGACCAAAAGTAATTGGACAACTGGCTGCTCAGCTGTTCCATGCCAGGTGTTATTCCTTCATTATTTCATTTACAAGGAGCAGATAAAAGGTCTAGAGTTCATTTCAAGTGTGGTATTTACATTTATAATCTGGTGAGGTCAACTCTCAGTATGAAGTCCAAAGAGCTGTCACTATCAGTGAAGCCAGCCATCATTAGGCTGAAAAATTAAAACGAACCCATCAGAGAGATAGCAAAAACATTAGGTGTGGCCATATCAACTGTTTGGTACATTCCTCTTTTTTTTCCATATTTTATTTTAAGTTTTCTGGTTACAAAGAAAGCAATCAAGGGAAAACAAGCAAGTAACAGTGAACACATACACCCATCCCTCCCCCCAGCCCAAAAGAATAAAAATAATAATAATAATAATAATAATAATAACAATAATAATAATAATAATAATAATAATAATAATAATAATAATAATAATAATAATAATAATAATAATAATAATAATAATAATAAAAATATAATAAAGAAAGCATATATATGTACACACATAATACAAGCAAAAGTATAAATATACACACACACAAAGAGATTGGTACATTCTTAAAAAGAAAAAAAGACCGCATTGGTGGGCTCAGCAACACCAAAGGACACGGGAAATAAATGTGGTGGATAACAGAAGAATCCTTTCCCTGGTCAAGAAAAACCAACAGATTCACAACAGTTGGCCAGATCAAGAGTGACCAGAGTGACTGGTTCTTTTATATTTATTGATGATATGACTGCTGACAAAAGCAGCAGGATGAAAGTGTTGAAGTGTTTTGGGCCATATTATCTGTTCATATTCATCCAAATGGTTCAGAACTCATTGGATGGTGCTTCATGGTGCAGATGGACAATGACCTGAAGTATACTGTGAAAGCAACCAAAGAGCTTTTTAAGGTAAAGAAGTGGAAGGTTCTGCAGTGGCCAAGTCAGCCACCTGACCTGAATCCAGTTGAGCTGATTTTATTAATATAGTGCCAATTACAATTCAGATTGTCTCAAGACGCTTTACAGAACCCAAATGGCCTGAAGCCCCCAGAGCAAGCCCAGAGATAACAGTGGCAGGAAAAAACTCTCTTTTAACAGGTAGAAACCTTGAGCAGAACCCGGGTCATATGGCGGGACCCAGTGGTGTAATCTAGTTTATTCTAGTGCGTATACTCTGATTTTTCCCCTTCCAGCCTCGCAAACCAAAGCCATGTCAAGTTCTCCTCTATGTGTGTGTGCACGCACACACATATAGATGAGAACTTAAAGATGATGAGAAATTAAAGAGGTCCAGTCAGATAAATGTATTAAAGCAAAGGTCCAGAACATCATAATATCTAACTTGAATTAGTGTGATATATGTTGATGTAACTTAGTAGTTTTATTTGAGTCTGCCTGTAATCAATATCTGACCGTCCAATCAAATAAATTCAGTATGATTCAAAAATATTTTGATAACTTTTATTAATAAATAACTTTTGATATAGCTGTATATCTTAAAATATAGTGTAGAACTTGAAAAAATAATGACAACAACCTGAAACAACATATATACATCTGTAACAATAGCCAAATCTTAAAAATGTAAACAATTGAACACTTTCACATTTGTTTTTCTGTCTCATATCACTCCCCTTGCATCCCCTGCTGCTTATTGGGAGAACTGAGCTACTGCTTGCCCTGCCATTATTTTGAATGGTGGCCTGAATGGTGTCAGGGCCATTCTCAGACATATTTAGAGAAGCTCAGTGGTGAGTCTGGAACGACATTTAGTTTTGATTATGTTCATAGTTGAGAAAGCTGCCTCGCAGCTGTACGTTGAGCCACAGTCGGTCCTCTAGTGATGTGTAATGTGAAAAGATACAGCTCTAAGAACTGATGCTTTGTAATGATTCTGAAGAGCCGACTCCCATCGAGTGAGAGCCGATTCTCAACTTATTTAATGGAGTATGGTGTTAAACAATGTCAGGGTTCTTTCTTGAAATTATTTTCCAGGACTTTTCCAGGACATTTTCAGCCGGTACAGATGCATTATCATATCATACACTAATACATTCCCATTCCCCTCTTTCTTCTGAAGTGTTTTTTACTACAATTGTAACTTGTATTTACCCAGATTGTTTCTATATTTATTACTCAGACATTTGATGTGCAGTCTATGGTTATAATTTATCTCTGAAAAATAATTATGACAAACGTATCATAAAATAATGCAAACACACCCACAGATTATAGTGTAGTACTTCACTAGCATGACAAACTTGAGTTACAGTGTTCAATTGGGTAATTCCCAACTCAACTTTCTCTTCTCTCTTACTTTCTCTGGTGCAATTCATTTAACAATATTTGTATAGAGCCGCGCATGACTCTTTAGAGCTGACAAATCCATGTTGCCAACATCAAACGACTTTCTGCAAAACTTGCAGTATGCCCTTTGTACATCTCCTGACACCTCTCCAAGCCAGTCCCTGAACTGGGGGTCTTCCATCCACTCACTTTTGAATTTGGACTGTATTCCTGACATTGTCACTCACTCCGGTAATAAGAGGACAACACACATTTGAAACTGTCTATTACTGCCCATTTTTGTTGTTTAATCAACCTGTCAAGTCCGTTGAATTGCATTTGATTTGTTTAAAAATTACAAAATAAAGTCACATTAACTGATTGATAGCTGTAATGCTAATTTAGCCATTTTAAATCACCTTCATTTATGCTAACAACAGTGGAAATAAGAAATGCCAGTGGTTAGGGATGAAGCAGCAATTTTAAAATGGAAAGTGTTCTAAGATGCCACCCTGCCCACCCCCTGCCGCTGCTGCCGCCACCACCGCTTTAGTATTAAACCAGTTCAAATCAAATTATGCACTATTTCCCTATTTATGTTTTGTTATTCCATTTGGACTGCATGGAATGCTTCTTTGGCCAAAAAATGTCTATGTGTGTAAATTACATTACGATAATGTGTTTTTCCTCAACCTCTTAAGCCCATATGGAACCTAATATGGTTCTGCTGGCCTACTGGAGAATTTAATGCAAAAATATGGACAAAAATGCCACAATGTGCTCCAACTGTAACAAAATGTGCCCAGAAAGTGACAGAACTAAGACAAAATGTGCCCTTAATACGACAAAATGTATCTTAACATGCCCAGGAAATTCCAAAATGAACCTGAAAAATACCAAAATGTGCTCTTGGTATGCCAATGTTGTTCAAAAATGTGATCAGATTATAAAAAAATTTACCCAAAAATATGCCAAAATATGCCCCCTAGTGTTCCAAAAGATAGCCCTAAATATGCCATATCTAGAATATGCCCAGATGTAGCTTCATTTGCTGATCAGGGTTTAAGAGGTTAAAGTTTGGTTCAGTGAGGGAAAAAAATGTGCACAATGACATGTAAACAGTAGCCAGGACAATTCACCCTCGGGTTCATCTGGTCCCGGTCTCCCCGAGTTCCAACGTTTATAACCTCATTTATTGAGAATCTTTGCCCTCTGATATTCTGTGTAGTGTTTGCAGACCGACGTGTTGATGGTTTACTCTGTAGTAATTGGATATGTTTGCTTATTAGCGTGTGCACGCTAAATTCACGGTCCCGTGTCTGCAACTCTACCCAGTGTTGCTACCTTGGCGACTTTCTAAAGCCTCCTGGCGACGGTTTTTGTCAAAAGCGACTAGCGACAAATCTAGCGACTTTTTCTGGTGTTTTGGAGACTCTGACATGAAAGCTCGGATCATTCTGCAGTTACTGTCCTCAACGAGCAGCAGGTGCTGCTGTGAGCTCCTCCCCGTCCCAAAGCACAGCCGGTCAGTCTCGTAACCCCGCAGCACTGTCTGATTAGAGGAGACCCACATCGCTCCGCGGCCAGACGGGGGATGAATCGCGCATGCGCAAAGTCGTTGCAGTTCCGTCCTGGTTTACAGAGATGTAAATGATGTAAATGAAAACGTTTATGCACTGTCATACTAAAATAAATCACTGCATTTAGCCTCTAGTATAAAAACATATTTGGGGTGTTTTATATTCACTTTTTGTCTCTCCCACAATGTTATTCCTCTCTCCTACAATGTTGATTATAACTACATGTAAACGGAAATTATGCAAATTAGGCGATGACGTCATTTAGCGACTTCTAGCGACTTTTAGGACAGCCGACAGCTGCTTTCCTTACTGAGGAGTTTGCAACACTGACTCTACCACCTACTGAGATGTAGGAGGTGTAGTGAGCGATGTCACCGTGATGTCACCATCATATGGAGGCGGACAGTCCGCTACAGAGACTTTATGTACCTGTGTGGACAGGGGTCATCGACTGAAAGTTTGATTCCAGCCATGAAGCGCTCAGCTGCACCTCAACTGTTGTGGGAAGATGTAGTTTATGCAGGTGCCACCATGCACCTCTGCAGTGAGAGGGATGAAATGATGTTTAAGTAAAAGTGCAGGTGTCGCAACACCCACATCCCCCCGGTGTGCTACGCCCATGCTAGAACATGTCATAGTAACAGTCTTCTCATTGTAAGGGTGCCCCTCTTCCCTGTGGTCTCTGTGCGCATCTCACTCTGTTGAGAACTACTTTTATTGGAAATTAACGAGATTAAGTCGACATGAAGAGTCGTTAATCTCTCTAATTTCTTCTCTCCATCTATCTGTGGACATAGTAATACAACACAATTCCTAATGTTGTTTTCATTCACATATTTTTGTCAGACAATAAAACAAGTGTGAAATACTGAGTGAAACGTGGCCCATTAAGATTACCTGTTAAACTCCCGCTGCGCTGACATCAGAGATGTGTTGCATCTCGCAGCGCACAGCCAACTCTGTAACCGACACGCCCACTAGAACGCTCCTCTGCCTGTCACTCAATGGAGGACAGAGAGGAGCCTGTGGCCGTCCACGGGAGAGAAAACCCTCACACTCGTGGACCAACACTAGCGACAGTTTTCACCTTAGTCACTAGTATTGTGTCTAGATGATAAGTACTTACGGAGCCCCAGAAGGGACATGGAGAGAAAAAAAAACAGGAAGAATCCCGAGAAACTTTGCGAGACCTCGCAAAAACTTTTGCAAGATCTCGCAAAAGTCACATCGATCTTATTGGACGTTTGCTCTTCAGATTAGCGACCTGTCATCATCGTAGTCACGGGCAACAGCGACTACGTTTGAGAAGACGGGTAATTTATCTTTATAGATGGTCTTAAGGTTAATTGCGAGGCAGAGGTCACCTGTTGTCTGGGCACATCCGCGATCACGCTACTGGATGCTACACAGTTGTACCGGATTTCAGCTGAAAGCTGCTGTTCTGTCCAAACTACCATAAGACATTGACATTTTTCTTGTGATATACCCACCATTGTTGTTAGCTTTTCTTTCAATAAATTGTTTGAGATAAGGAAATCACTATTGCATGCTTCTACTTAAACGCCCTACTACAGCATGAACTTTCTACATTTTCCATAAATTTCACCCAAAAGTTGAATAACTTTTTGTAAGCAGTGTATGTAGACATGTCATGTCAGTACACTTCAATAATATATCTGCTGCAGTAGTGCAGTTTATCTATCTAGCTCGGTGTGACAGTAAAAAAACAACATATGTTGCCGATATGTTTAAGATTAAGAATCTGGTTGAAAAGCACAACTGATTATCTGTCAAAATGTGTGTAACAGAAGTGAGCACTGAACATTGAATAAAGCCTCTGTAGATTATAGACAAAACACGCATCTCTCATCACACATTTCTTTTTATTCACCCAAAGTGCATGAGCAAAAATACAAACAGATGAAGTTAAATAAGTAAAAAAAATGTACAAAAAATAAGATTTTTTTTCTAGAAAAGGAAGAAAGAAGTTGACAATGCATTTATTTCTGTGACAGTCGCTCCAGCACCAACACCATGCATCCCATCAGTCCAACCAAGGTGTTTGAATTTTCATCTGTCCCCTGGATGTTCTGGAGCATGGCAGTGGTCAGGTTGGTGTCTTCTGATCTGTTCAAAGAACTGTTCCTCTGACCTCTCCAGATAATGCAGCAGATCCACAGTAGGATCCCGCTTCCTTTTCCCTGCATAAAAGTGTAACAGTGTATATGTGATTAAATAATTCCACTTGCTGCAATTTAGTTGTATTTATTGTTATTGGCTCAGTGGTGCCCTCTCTGGAGCTGTGGTGTGCAACTGGCGTTGGTGGCACACTGTCAGTTCCAGAGAGGCGTGCATGAGGTAGGTCAGAGGGCACAGCACGGGACCATAAATGGTTTCTTTTGTGTTGACCTTTTGTTTATTTTATAAGTACATGTGCAATATGATTTATCCAGATGTTGAATGGAGTGTGTTCACATGTATTTAATGTTTTATGTGTTTGGAGATGTGATTGGGGAGTGTGGGACACTCTGGGAGCTAGCTACGTAGCGAGCACTAGTTAAGGCACATGCTCTTTTCTTTAGCGTGCTGTGCACGGGACAAGTGAGCCTGCTGACCAGAGATTTCTGTATTTTACCAGGTACATATTCTGTTTTATTAACTTGATTGTATTCTATAAGGGCTGTACAGTGGCATAGTGGTTAGCGCTTTTGCCTTGCAGCGAGAAGGTCCCTGGTTCGCGTCCCGGCTTTCCCGGGACCTTTCTGCATGGAGTTTGCATGTTCTCCCTGTGCATGCGTGGGTTTTCTCCGGGTACTCCGGCTTCCTCCCACAGTCCAAAAACATGCTGAGGTTAATTGATTACTCTAAATTGCCCATAGGTGTGAATGCGAGAGTGCTTGTGTGTCCTTGTATGTAGGCCTGCAACAGACTGGCGACCTGTCTAGGGTGTCCCCTGCCTTCGCCCGAGTCAGCTGGGATAGGCTCCAGCCCCCCCCCCCCCCCCCCCGCAACCCTAGTGAGGATTAAGCGGTGTATAGATAATGGATGGATGGATGGATGTATTCTATAAAGTATTGTATGGTTCTGTAAGCGCACTGTCAGTTCCAGAGAGACGTGCATGAGTGTACTGTGTGTAGCGGTTGTGTACTCTCTCTTGCGTTGTGTGGATAATCAGGCACGAAGCTTCTTCCCTTTTGGCATCAAATCCGCCGTTTATTTGCAGGAGCTGGTAAAACACACTGATATTACTCTCACAGTCGCACACGTGGTAACCTCCCAATCATGCACGGCACCCGGACACAGCAGACTGAGCGCGCCAAAAAAAATGAATGAATGAATGAATCGTGTACCTGGTAAAACACACTGATATTACTCTCACAGTCGCACACGTGGTAACCTCCCGATCATGCTAAAAACACAAAACAATTTATTCAGCACGGAGGTTAAACTTAATTAGCATTTTTCTAGCAGAGCTTATACCGGTCATCTTACCACGGCACCCGGACACAGCAGACTGAGACCGCAATGTGGGGGCACACACCCCAAGTCTGCAGGGGCCCGGACGTGTGCGTCCACGCCATATCCGGCGGTCACCATGGGAACCAACTATGTAATATGAGATGGCAAGTGGAATCATTAACTTCGCTACACTCCCCCCTACTGATCTCCACTTGCACATCCCAATGAAAACAGCATCACCATTAGAACAACAAAAAAACAATCAAATAAAAAAAATAATAAAAAATAGATAAGCGCTGTGAGAGCAATATGGAATACAACCACACCAGGTATCAACAACTACATACAAAATGCATAGAGGAAGATGCAGAGAAAAAAAAAAAATATATATATATATATATACAGTACTGTTCACATTATAGATATCAAGCATCCCAGTCAATGACCATTCCTGAAGAATTAGATTGAGAAAAGGGTCGCGAATCCTCTCAACACTCATAGGAAAAACAACATGCCCGTGTACATGTCAAGTTGCCAGATACCACATAATAAACACAGTACAATTACAAACCACCTGGATCCTACTATCAGAATTCACAGACAGGTGTGCAATTCATACAGAAAACAGATCCCCAGAAAATACTATAAACAGACTTCACAAATCCTCATACACAAGAAGATTAAATACCAGTAAGAACCTTCTGGTGCATCTGCTGAATAAGTCGCACAACAGGCCTAACAACTCTCCCATACCTAGTCGTCATGCTAAGCCGTCTGTTACAGGAGGTAGAGGTAAGTAGAGCACGTCCAACACCAGGTGTGTCCACAGAACCCTCAACAGAAGACCGCGCACTACGTGCTGTCACAGGAGCAATAGGTGGAGTCTCAGGATGGTCGTCAAGACAAAAAGTCTTAGCAGGTAAGTCACAGGAAACAGTCCAGTCAGATCTGTCAGCAGTCCCCTCAGAGTCAACAGCCACAGGAACATCACATGAAGCAGTCAGCTGGTCTCCAGAGGCATCTGGGATCTGAGAAATCCATGAGGCAGTTCTGTCTTCAGGGTCACAAACAGGCAGTGCAACAGAGTCTGCAACACCATCATTCAGCAGGGAGTCATCCGAAGCTTCAGTGGTCAGGTCACTGACACACGAACCCCCAACCTCAGACTCCACGGAAATAGGCAGGAAGTTAACAGGTAGTAACAGGTTCCTGTGAACCACCTTTTCCTGCGCTGTAGCACAGTTTCTGATCTTGAAGGTATGAGTGTTAAGATGCTTCTCCACAACAGTGTAGAGGTGGTTCTCCCAGCGAACAGCCAGTTTCCTTCTACCTCGTTCACCTTTGTTAGCCAACAAGACTCGGTCTCCAACATCCACATGGACACCCTTAACCTTTCTGTCGTAAAGTTCAGTCTGTTTCTGCTGCTGTTTTGTGGTGGAGATCTGAGCAACTTTCAAAGCCTCAGCCAAGTCGTGCCTAAGGCACTGCACATAGGCATCATAGTTGACCACCTGGTCATCTAGAAGAACTGACCCAAACATCAAGTCGACAAGCAGCCTAGGAGTTCTGCCAAACATCAACTGAAACGGGGCAAAACCAGTGGTCTCATGCACTGTGGCATTGTAGGAGAAGGTCAGAGATTTCAGTAACTGGGGCCATCGGTGTTTGGCTCTAGGTGGAAGAGCTCTGATCATATTTCCAAGGGTTCGGTTGAATCTCTCCACAACTCCATTGCCCATAGGGTGGTAAGGTGTTGTGTCTGACTTTTGAACACCAGCAATGTGGAGCATCTCTTTGATCAGACTGCTTTCAAAGTTTGCACCTTGGTCTGAATGCACACGTTCAGGGAAGCCATACACGCAGAAGAAGTTGTTCCAGAGCTGTTGAGCAACAGCCTTTGCTGACTGGTTGGGACAAAGGTATGCCCGAGCCAGTTTGGTGAAGTGGTCAGTCACTACGAGCACATCGAGAGACTTGTTGGAGGAGTCCTCAGCTGACCAAAAGTCAATGCAGACCAACTCGAGTGGTCTGGACGTTGTAACACTCTCAAGAGGTGCTCTGGCTTCTGGCTCAGGGGATTTGCTGAACACACAGCGACGACAGCAGCGGACATAATCCTGCACATCTCTCTCCATCCCATGCCAGTAGAACCTTTGCCTACTCAGGTACAGCGTCCGTCTCTGGCCTTGGTGACCTGCCTCATCATGTACCCCTCTCAGAACGCCCTCTTTCGGTGCAAAGGGCACAACATACTGGTAAGTCTTTCTCCCCGTTACAGCATCTTTCGTGACACGGTACAGCACACCTGATCTGACTGTGAGCTTATCCCAATGTCTGAGGATGCGCAAAGCATCAGCTGGTTCATGTGCACGTTCACGTCTTGATGGGCGCCTCTGACGCTCCACAAACAGAAGCACACGGCTCAAACAGGGATCAGCACGTTGCATTGCCATCAGCTTATCCCTTGGCAGGGGATGAACCTCAGACAGCTCAGAAGGTTGGATGGATTTAACAAGCTGAGGCAGGAGGAAGACTTGGGGCGGCAGGTGCTCTTGGTCCGCAGACCGAACCAGTACTGCAGACACCATCTGCTGCGAGATGCATGAATCCGTGGCCTGTGACCTAACATTTTTGGAGACCACAGTTGCCTGATGATGCATCTGTAGCACCGCTTGAGGATCACAGGAGTGGCGAAAAACATCCTGCACACAGTCAGAGTTGAAAGCGTTTGCTGCCTCCATGAGTGCACCATAAGGGACCTTTGTGAGACGTTGGAGCATACTTGGTCGTGCAAAAGGTTCCCGACTGAGGGCATCCGCGACCACATTCTTAGGGCCTGGAATGTATTTAATGTCAAAGTCAAAAGGGGCGAGCTTTGCAACCCATCTCTGTTCACAGGCATCGAGTCTCGGCTTACTGAGGATGTAGGTCAGTGGATTGTTGTCAGTCCACACAGTGAAAGAATGACCTCTCAACCAGTGGCTGTATTTATCACAAACAGCCCATTTAAGCGCTAGAAACTCTAGTCTGTGGGCTGGATAGCGAGACTGTGCAAAGTTGAGAGACTTGCTCGCAAACGCTATTGGTCGAGCAACACCATCGCCCTCTGCTAGCTGAGACAACACAGCACCAAGGCCGCAGGAGGAGGCATCAACGGACAGCAAAAATGGCCTGCTGAAGTCAGGGTGAGCTAGAGTGGCGTTATCCAACAGAGCCTGTTTCAGCTTTACAAAAGCCTCACTGCATTCAGATGTCCAGTCAGCAGAAGTGAGCTTTCTGATCACAGGTGAGCACCTCTTTCCTTTAGCCTGTCGTGGTCTCTTCACACCAGATGTCAGGGCAAACAGTGGCTTACTAATGTGGGAGTATCCCTCAAAGAATTGCTGGTAAAATCCAACCATACCAAGAAATGATCTTATCTTGGAGAGAGGGAACGCTAGTGTTCTCGACCATCAAGTCATTCTCACTGAGGTCCACTATAGCTCTGACTTTCTCTGGGTCGGTGGAGATGCCGTCCTTGGACACAATGTGCCCCAAGAACTTCACAGATGACCGCATGAAGTGGCACTTTTTGGGAGCAAGTTTCAGGTTGTGTGCCTTCAGCCTCTCAAATACCATCTCCAGCCACTGCAAAGCCACTTGTTCATTTGGAGCAAAGACAAGGATGTCATCAAGGTAACAAAGGAGGCTCAGAAAGTTCTGATCTCCAAAGATGCTCATCATCATCCGCATGAATGTTGCTGGACTGTTGCAGAGACCCTGTGGAAGCCTGTTGTATTCATACAGCCCGAAAGGAGAAGTGAATGCAGTGAACCTTTTGTCATCTTCGTGGACCTCGACGTTGTAGTAACCAGAGGTCAAGTCCATGGTTGAAAAGAATGCATTTCCTCCGAGAGCGGCCAAAGCATGGTGAGGTAGGGGATGTGCGTCCTTAATCGTGCGTGCATTCAGCCAACGAAAATCAGTGCAAAGACGCAGATCTCCATTTTTCTTCCAAACTAGTACTAGTGGTGACGCATACTCGCTAGAAGACTTCCGTATGATATCCCGCTCCTCCATTTCATTCAAAGCTAAACGTAGCTTCTCGTAGTGTGAAGGGGACAGCCGTCGATAGGGCAGCCTGAACGGTCTGCTGTCGCTCAGCCGGATCTGGTGAACAAAGTCTTTGGCCTTTCCACAGTCAAGACTATGGCGAGAGAAGATGGATTCATACTTGGCCACCAGATCAACCAACTTTGTTTTCCAGAATGGAGAAAGCTCGCTTGAGTCAATGTCAATGTCCTGCAGTGCTAAGTCACAGAGGGCTGAACTGGTAGGTCTGTGTACATGGCACTCAGAGTCAACAGTCAAACTTTTCTCGCTACCAGTGTCAGTCTGATTAGCAGTCTTAGTCACATTGCATTTCACATTGTCATTATCATACAGATAGTCGATGTTAAAGTCTTCGAGTGCTACACAGGGAGAAACGTCAGCAATCTTGCAGTTGCGTCTCAGAGTTATTGGTTTATGGGAGGGGTTAATGACTCTCACTGGGACCCAACCGTCGCCCCACAATGGTGTTACTGTTCGTCCCACCATAACTGTCCTAGGCACTGTCCGAGACTCACTCGGCTCTACAATGACTGTACTGCCAGCAGAGAGATATGCATGACTCGGCAAACGACCCCACACCAAATGTTCCTTCATGGGTTCCAAAGTCACAGCATGTTTTAATTTCACTGTGCCCACTTTGTCAGGGACCTCACTGCCTCTCCATTTCTCCACACCATCCAACAACTGCAGCAGGGCACCATCTTGACCTGAGGACTGACCTAAGATGGGGGCCCTGTCACAGAAATTCCCAGGAGCCTTCAAAACATGAACAAGATGTTTTATAACATTGCTCCCAAGAATCAAGTCATCACTCTGGCCATCCACAATGAGTGTGGGAACCGAAATGTGACAGCCAAACACCTCCATCTTAAGCTCACAGACACCAGTTGGGCACGTCCTCAGTCCCCCACAACCAATTAGGATGATTGATGTTGGAGAGATACAGTCTGCAGAAACAACATTGGCCTTTTCCAGTAGAGGGAGCATACGAGAACTCAGAGAGCAGGCCATGGAACCACTGTCCAACATAGCACGCAGCTTCACAGCATTCTGGACCAATACATCAGTATAGAAAAGGTCATCAGTTGCAGACAGCCTCTGTGTGTTCTGTAATATCACTGTAGAATTACTCCCCTCTGAAGCACAAAACTGGGAATAGACAGATTCAAGGTCAGCATCATCACATGGGGACATGCTATCTGGCCCTTCACTAGTCCCCTCCTCGTGTGGGCCACCTAGTTTTCCTGCCGGGCAGGGAGTCCAGATCGAACTGGTGGTGAGTCAGAAGCTGCAGCAGCAGTACAAGTCACAGCCTGATGACCAGCAGCATGGCAGCGGAAGCACAGACGGTCATTACGACAGTGGGTTATGGTGTCATGGTTGTCGCTACCACAAATCACACATGGACCCTGGAACCTCGGTCAAGCACTATGTCTGGGTCTAGGTGGTCTGGGACGCAGAGATGATTCCTGATGCAGCAGGCGCTCCAGAAGAGTGATAACATGGTTGAGAGACTGACCCTCATTCGACAGAGTTCTATCAGGCGCAGGTGGTTGCGGAGCAGGAGGGCTCACAGCAGTCTGAACATGGTTATGTAGCACCTCCACAGTCTGGACTGGACACAAGTTCTCAGCTGGACGACTAGACTGACGTTGCTGGAGTGTCTTTTTCCGGTGATGTTCATCCAGCCGCACTTGAACGTCAGAGGCCGTCCACTCCTCAAGCGGCCTGCAGCTGAAGACCACAGACAGCTCAGGGTCAGGACAGTGTGTAATGAACATGACCGTCACTTCTCTAGAGGGGTTGTCAAGGGTCTTGCCCTGTCGTGTCAGTCCCTCAACAGCAGTGTCTATGGCTTTATTAAGCCTAATCCAGTAGTCAACAGCAGTCTCAGCAGGAGAAGGCTTTGTGTCATAGAAGTCAGCCAGGGGCATAAAAGATGTCACAGAGTCACTAAAGTGCTGCTTGAGTATATCAAAAATAGGACGAGGGCCTGACTTCAAGCTCAGAGTGGGGTTGCTACGTAGCCCAACTCTCACAACATCATGTGCTCGCCCTCTTAGCTTGCTCAAAACTTCCTCTGCCTGGTCACAAAGCTGAATGTCCCTCTTATGCAGATACACCCTAACAGACTCCTCCCACTCAGCAACTGAGATTCTGTCTGTGCTGTCTCCCCAGAATGAATGAGGCTCATAACTGTCATGGCTAACTGTCAGATTGACCCTGGAGATGTCAGCAATAGCAGAGCGAGTCAAACTAGCATCACCAGCTGGAATAGATTTAAGACATGAGACAATATTTTCACCAATGCTGGTTCCTATCTGCTTCACCAGATCACTGAGAACACTAACAGGGACATGCTCTGCATCCTGGACCACAGGAGATGAAACTATATTACCAGACCTATCATCAGTACTGTTATACACATCCTCACTCATAGTTTGAGACACCTTGGCATGATGAGGGGTAGATGTAATAGGTTTCCCCTCATTAAGTCCACCAACTGTCTGCAGTGATGGGTTAAACCACAATTTCTGACCTCTGCCAAAACTAGTCAAGTTTAACTCATCCATTGTCACTGAAAAGCACAAGACTCAAAACAATAAAAGAACAAAATGTCTTGAAGATTAAACGTAATTTCTAGCAAAATATAGACTGCGCCAAACGAACAGTTACCTGTGCAAATTCTCCCCCTGAAAACTCAGTCACTCAATAAAATGTCCTTCACCTTAATATTTCACCCTTCAAAATGTCGAGTCTTTTTTTTTTTTTTTTTGTAAAACCTTCCACCGGAAATAAAACACCGAAGACGTCCTCTCGCCACTTGCGATCCACGGAGCCTAGTCAGACGCTGCAGAGCGGCCGGCTGTGACAGACGGAGAGCTGCAACACTCCAGCGACGAAACGACGGAAACCCAGGAAGTAGACGGGGTCACGGCACCATTGTAGCGGTTGTGTACTCTCTCTTGCGTTGTGTGGATAATCAGGCACGAAGCTTCTTCCCTTTTGGCATCAAATCCGCCGTTTATTTGCAGGAGCTGGTAAAACACACTGATATTACTCTCACAGTCGCACACGTGGTAACCTCCCGATCATGCACGGCACCCGGACACAGCAGACTGAGCGCGCCAAAAAAAATGAATGAATGAATGAATGAATCGTGTACCTGGTAAAACACACTGATATTACTCTCACAGTCGCACACGTGGTAACCTCCCGATCATGCTAAAAACACAAAACAATTTATTCAGCACGGAGGTTAAACTAAATTAGCATTTTTCTAGCAGAGCTTATACCGGTTATCTTACCACGGCACCCGGACACAGCAGACTGAGACCGCAATGTGGGGGCACACACCCCAAGTCTGCAGGGGCCCGGACGTGTGCGTCCACGCCATATCCGGCAGTCACCATGGGAACCAACTATGTAATATGAGATGGCAAGTGGAATCATTAACTCCGCTACATGTGCACGGGACAAGTGAGCCTGCTGACCAGAGATTTCTGTATTTTACCAGAAATAAATGGCACAAAAGAAGACACGGCCTTCCGACTTCTTTATTAGAACAAAATACACAACGCAGAGTCGAGGGGTTTGAACCAGCCGAGTGTTACTGTGCATGGTTACAAAAGCACCCAAAAAGGTACTAGTTGTTAGTAATTACTTTCTATATTCATAAACACAGTTGACTTAAAGTAAATGTTCTATTTCGCAATTTTAGGATTAGCCAAAAGATAACATATTGATCATGTTGATGTCTGCACAGTCTAATCAGATCTTACTTGATTTGGTCTGTTGAGAGGAGAAGCTGCAGGACGGACCGGTGAGCTGCAGAGTAGTGGTCCTGGTAACTGGACCTCATCATCCAAGGTCGACGACTAAATAAAATGAACAAGAAATGTTGTTAATAGCATCTGTATTACAACTAATTTTCTCCATTAATTAATTAACAGTTTATTGGTTCTTGAAGGGAAATTTCAATGATTACCATATAGTTAAGTAATATTATTAATGGGCCATTGTGTAACAGCGTGGGAGGTTTTGCATACAGGTTTTGTAATGAAATATTGCTGCTGCTTTTCTCAGGTTTTATAAGACACTGTTTCATAGCTTGCTGGTTTACCAACGGCTAACTGGATAGCAAACAATAGTCAACGCCAACCTCTGATCACTGATACTGTGCCCCTACCACGTTAACTGGTGTAGCGTTCATAATATTAATGTGGGACTACTGTAGCTTGCTTATTCATAGTAGGCTAACAGCAGGGTGTTTGAGAAATAAGACTTACCAGGATCAGGATCAGTGGTCTGCATGGCAGACTCATCGTGCATCAACTCCAGCTCGGCTGTGGCGTTCAGGGCCCCGGTGGAATCATGAATGCAGCCGGTCAAAATGGGATTCTTTTGGCCGACCACTGCTGCGTCCCCAGGAGCCGGTGGTTAGTTGATGGAAACATAAATAAAAGAATTGGTGCTAAGTCAGGCTCCGAACTTGCACTGGAACCAGCTTGCTTGAAAAGCGGTATCGTTTATGTGAAAACTGCCTCTTGTTAAGCACTGCATGAATGTCTTTATACAGGGCTGCCAACTCTCACGCTTTGGCCGTGAGACACGCATCTCAGTCCCTTCACACGCTCTCATGCCACACTTCCAATATCACAGGGGCAAAAAAAAAAAAAAAAAAGTTCCACTTTGCTGTTATGGGAATATGTAACCTTTGGGGAAATCCAGTTCGCGTTTTTACTCCAGAGAATCCAGGTTTGTGAAAATACGGTCCGCATCTTCCATCCTACACGCTCCCCAGTCTGGCGGTTTCTGAGTGGCGAACCTGTGTTTGAAAGCCTGTGTGTAGCTGCCCGGAAGCTTTAAATGATCGTGGAGAACTGATTCCAGATCATCATACCGACATTAACCTCTTTTCAGGTACGTATTAAGGCTTTAGAACAAGTATATTGCTCAGTTGCTGTGTCAGTGGGCTTGTAGTCTCAAACTGATTTGTTTCCCGCGAGCGGGAGAACTATAAGGTTGCTAGCATGTCACATACTTAAATGTTTTGGTGTCACAGGGCTGCTTAGAATGTTGTTACAATGTGCGTCAAAGGCTGGACTGCAAGCTGGAGGATGCTCTCTACTTTGTTGAGAGGTTGGTGTTGAATATTTAAAGGGTGAAAATATTTGCTTGTTACATTACAGCAGGGATTGTCAACATTTTTCAGGCTATGCCCCTTTCATTCCGTGTATTAAATTGTGTTTCGAATTCTGCTGGATATTGTGATCTGATTGTTTAATTTTCAGCTACATCGTTTGTTTTAAAGAACAAATATGAATATATGAAATATTTGAAGACAGATGAGATAAACATTTTAGATAAGTATCAACTCAAACAAAAAAGTGCTTTCTCTTCAAAAACTGTAATGTACTGTATTTAAAATATAATAATAAGTTTACATGCAAGTTAAAGTGTCAAATGTAGCATAATTTATGGCTCCACCACCTTGAGAGAGCTGATCCCATCAAATATTAGAAGCTAAGCAGGTTGTGGCTGGTTAGCACTTGGATGGGAAACTATGAGCAAAAACTAGGTGCCTGTGTGGTGTTTTGTGGTCTTTGGTCCAGCCGTGCTTCAGTCTGCATACCCCCAAGGACAACTGTGGCTATTTATGAAGCAAAGTATGGCACTGTCCTTTGAGAATAGAGTTATACAAATAAGATTGCCTTCCGCATCATGGATGAATTTCTGGGGATCACAACCTCCAAGTTGAAAAGAATTCAAGATTACGAAAAGTTTTTTCCTAGAACAACAAAAAATATTATACATTTTTGTGACTTATTTATTGTGGAAGATCTGCGTAATATTATGTAGATGTATTTGACCATGTATTTGACCTTCTTTCATAAGGTTTCCCCACTTGCTGCCATATCATGGACCCCTGGAACAAGACAAGCTGGGGGAGGAGTTTATCGACTATCAAGTCATGCAGGTGTCTCTTCAAAGCCAAGACTTTGACATGGAGCACTTCTGTGCAGAATTGGCAAGCAGGAAACACAAGGTAACATGTTTATACACCAAAAACACAATGGAAATATTACTGGTACAGCAATGAAATATGACTTAGGACAATGAACTAGCAAATTCAAAAATTTTACTGCAAAAGGTTGCCTTGAAATTTTAAGTTTTCTCAACTATTCTTTTTTTTTTACGGTGTACCCACTCAAATGCCAACGCTGAACCAGTGTTTTCACTGGCTGGACTGAACAAGACTAAGACCAGGAACAGTCTGGCTCTAGAGGGAACACTCTCCTCTATTATGACTATTAAAATGACTGGTTTGGAGCCGTGCCATGAATGGGAACCCACCACAGAGATAATCAAGGCTTCAAAAAAGGCCACCAGGGAGTACAACATGGCTCACAAGAATTCATTTTTCCCTGTTCTTTTCCTGTTCCTGTTTACAGTTGTACCATTTATTCTGAGTTTACAGTCTTTAATTTTTTGGGGGGGCCTAGTTAGTAAGTTATTCACCCTGCTCCTGTGAGGTCCAGTCAGACCTGGTTTAGTCCTGGGTTTGGTCCATGTCACCCTGCTCCTGTGGGACAGAGTTTAGTGTCTGATTGTAATTCGGTTCAGTAAATGGATAATTTAAGTTATGAAGATATGTTTTGTTTTTGCTGAAGGACTTTTTATTGTTTAGTTGGCTGATGTGGTCAACTTGAAGCTGTTGAGTGTGTGCATTAAAATCCATCCATCCATCCATTATCTATACACCGCTTAATCCTCATTAGGGTCGCGGGGGGGGCTGGAGCCTATCCCAGCTGACTCGGGCGAAGGCAGGGGACACCCTGGACAGGTCGCCAGTCTGTCGCAGGGCTACATATATAGACGAACAAGCACTCTCACATTCACACCTACGGGCAATTTAGAATGATCAATTAACCTCAGCATATTTTTGGACTGTGGGAGGAAGCCGGAGTACCCAGAGAAAACCCACGCATGCACAGGGAGAACATGCAAACTCCATGCAGAAAGATCCCGGGAAAGCCGGGATGCGAACCAGGGATCTTCTCGCTGCAAGGCGAAAGTGCTAACCACTACGCCACTGTGCAGCCCCTGCATTAAAATCCTCCAAGACAAATGTTACAAAGTGGTTGCTGGAGTTATTTCAATTATGCATATATTTATGGAAAATACTGAAATGTGGTGTGCATATCCAGCCACAGAACTTTCATCCATATTTTCCATGAAGAGCCATTTTCAATACTGCCTGCCATTGCTCTGTTTTTTTCCTGCTTTTTTTCAGCTCAATGTTTTTTTTTTTATTATCACTTAATGTTATCTCTATAATAAGATTTTAACAGGCAAAATGCTCTTAAAATACACCAGAATGCAGGAAATAGGATCAATAATTTTCAAAATTTTCTGGGGGAGGGCCCTCAGACCCCCCGTCAGCATCAAGCACAAACCAAATCTCACTCTAAGGTCTGGTCCCAAGTTGGCAGCCCTGCTTTATATTTCAGGCTGATTTCAAAATAAAACTCAGTGAAACTGTCGTAGGGGTGGGTGTCCTTCGTTGTCGTTTCTCCATACTGCCAAAAAGATCCAGAAGTATATATACCTGGGTCATTCCATATGAAATCAACAGATTTTAAGAAAATTTCCCACCTGACCCCCTCAGATTTTTCTAAATTTTTACATACTTATAGAACATTATATATGATGGAAAAATCCAAAATTGCAAGGCTTAATTGTAAAGAGTTCCAAAGTTATGACCATTGGAAGTAGGTAGGGGGTACCCTAAAATTGCGACCAAAATTAAGACTTGAAATTTTCGGCTATTTTCAGGGTTCTATAACTTCTGAACAAAAAGAGCTAGAGGTCTGAAATTTTCAGGATCATTACATAGGACTCCATAGTCCTAAGAAATGCGAAAATATTTACTTAAAATTTATAATTGCATGTTACAGAGAATGACAAATTTGAGATTTTATCCATTGCGAACTTCTAAAATGCTACTTTTGGCCACCTATTACACAAAAACTAATCATCCTATTCATTAACAATTGTATGTGCTGCATCTTGGCTACCTAGGGAATGGATCTCTGTAAAATAGAGGTCCTATGTTATGTATGATATATGAACAGCTAAAAATCAAAAATATCTGTCCGACCTTCGGATTCAAAGGTCAGTGTCAGCATGTGGGATAGGTAGTATCACAAAACAACAGACACCATATGAAAGTACAGGAATTGCCCTAAATTTTGACACCAAGCGCAACTTGCTTCTATAAATCCTTTGTCGTAGTTTCTCTTAGACCTCAAGGATGTGTAGATGTTGAAGAAAACGTCCGTTGACACTGTTACTTTTATAATATAATTTATTACATGAAAAGGACAGCATCTGAACAGGCACCATGGTCTGCCTGTGGAGAGTTTCCCAGCCAATATGAAAATCCCACTTGAACAAAGGAATCAGGTTACTTTTATAGGTTTAGTGACGTAGGAGGTCACTACATCTGGTTCAAACCCCCACTCAAGAACAACATCTCCTCAGACGAAACCCCCCTACTCTGCACATTCCTAGGGGTCACAAATCAGCTATAGGTAAACAGTGGACCCCGAGGTCAACACAACATAGAATTCCTTGGGCTGTAAACACATACCTCAGTAATTACTAACCCTGTTAGTTGAAAGTTCACTTTATGGTCAACAACTATCAGAACCCATATCAGATCAGATACTACATCATCCCCCCTTCGAGACATTTGTCTCGCTAAGTATCGTAATATTAAGTACATAAGAGTCACACTCAAAATGGTCATGACTTTTCATCTGTCCATGCTAGTCATGGCACAAGCTTAGCAACATAGTAAATCTATGGAGTGTGAGAGCGAAAAACCTGCCAGGCAGCTATCTTTCCAAAATTATCCATCAAACAATCAAGACAGGAAAATTCTCCCACGGTCCCTCTGCCTAGGCGACCACATATGGTACTCCAAGCCAATCCAAAAAGAGGTTCAAAGAATCATGTAAAATAAGTGGAAGTAAATACATTTGGGAATCACAGAAATAAAAATCAAAAATTGTCCAAAGTCAGGCTGGTCGACCCATCGCACCCTTCAGTGGACCTTCTCCTGCCTAACATCACTGTCCCTAAACAATTGAAAAAAAACAAAACCCCTGAGATCCCAATGTACACACCTCCTAGACAAAACATCCCCTAAACTAAACAGTTCACATCCATCATAGAGTTATAGAAACCCCCTAAACTAAACATACTAGTGTTATCATTAATTCAAATATCCCCCTATCTAGGAAAGTATAAGCAAGAGTAAACCTCTCATAATAAAACAGATTATACATGATAAACAGCATCCAATCCTGTAAGCATACATAAGAACACACATCAAAACATCAAACTGTCGCTCTTCAGCAGCAGCATCTGGTCGTAGTATGCTCTCACTGCAGTGTCCTCATTCAGGATTCTCCCTCCTTTCTCATTGTCCATTTCATTGTCCACATGTGAACATCTGAGTCCACTCGGCTGCAGGAATCTCTGCACCACAGCCACTCTCTCCCCTTGGCGTTCTAGGAAGAAACAAATCATCCACCAGTATCTTGCAACCAACAACATCATACATTGTAATTCACTTTAACAGATTATCATCAGATTATCATCAGACATCTTGCAGTCCCCCCTTTGATCAAACTAAACCCCTTAGGGTTTGGACATCACTATTGTAAGTGACACCCCAACATCAAACTTAACAACCAACTTAACAAAAACTTAGCAACAGACTTAGCAACAGACTTAGCAACAAACTGAGTATCCAAGTCATCTTCCAATATTTATTGCCAATATAAGAACTATGTAATTTCTCCACACTTAGTGGAACACTGAAAAATCTACTGAAAAATCAGGCACTATATTCTCAAATCATCTATCACACAATAAAAATCCTCTAGCTGTGTCACTGGATGTAGATGTATGTCGCTCTCAGGGTTCAGACTCACTTCCCTAACTACTACTCACTACAAGCCTCTCTCCTAGTTTCTCTCCTAGTTTCCACCAGTTGCATCTGATGTAGGTTCCTAAGCATTTCCTCGTCCTGCAATTTCCGAGCACGCTCCTTCTTCCTGTGTAGCTCCACCAGATGAGCCACATGATCTGTGTAGGCAGCTCTCGTCATGCTCCCCAGAGAAACCACTTCTGCCAATCTACTCCTCACTGGTAGGGGCAACCCCCTCTGTATTTTACTTCGCAGAATCGACTTCTCCATCTGATTCACATCTGGATCATTTCCTGTGACATTTCTCCACGTCTGATGAGCCCTGGACACATAGGCCCTCGGATTCTCCTCCGGACCCAGTGGCTCCACCAAAATATTATCAGGATGTATGTTCGTTGGGAACGTATCTCTCAATGCTCTCCACATCCTACCTCTGCTTGCAGCAAAGAGATCTGCATCATTCACCGCAGTTGCCACATATCTGTTAAGACCCGCCTGTTGTAGGATCTCCTCCATCACAGGAACTCCCAGGAGACTAGCTAAGAGTCGCTTAATGTCTCCCATGGCAGGTTGTGTTCCCACAAAAACCTCCTCAAGCTTCGAAATCCAAGGATATGCCCTATCATGAAGAGTCGGCAACTTCTCAAGTATATCTGACATATCAGTATTCTGCCAAGGCTTGTATTCCAGATTCTGGCCTCTAACAACCACTGGACACATCTTATCTGACACCTTTCCTCTCCTACTCTCAACTTCTCTTAAAACCCATTGTCTCTCACTCTCAGAATCTCCATCACTGTCTCCATCCTCACTCTCATCTCATCAGTCTCCTCTCCTAGACCTCCTCTCTTCTCTGCTTTAGCCAAAATCCTTCTCACTACTGGATCATATCCTCCAACAGCCTCATCTCTGATGCAACAGTCACCCCCCTTTCTGAGCACTGGGAGCTGAGGATAAACAGCAGCAAACTTCACCTCCTCCTCATCAGGTGGGGGCTTCTTCATTGAAGCCACATGTGAGAAAGGTGCATCAACCTTCTCCACTAGCTGCTCTGCTTCCTCGACCTTCTGCTCTCTCCTTTCCTTCACAGCCTTCAACAACTTCTGTCCTTCATTTTCAAACAACTTCAGCATACCCAGCTCCATCTGTCTCTTCTCCATGCGTCTCCATCCTTTCTTCCCTTTCTTCTGGCCTGCTTTATGGGTGGACACCAGCACCTGCATCGTCTCTATCACATCAGGATTGAGAGTCCCCTCTACTGGCCAAGGTCGGTCGATATCAGGCCATCGCTTGCTCCACTTCCGCGACATCTCTGCAATACCTTCAACAAGCGGATTATTCTTTTGGACTACATCAACCGGCGTAACCACTCTCCTACCTTCACGCTCCATCTTTGACATCATGCACTCAACAGCCTCCAAGCCAAATCAACCTCTCTACAAATGTTCAACAATCCTCTAAATCACTAATGATCCACTAAGCAATTAAACGGTCAGATAGTCAGTCTGTTGTCAAGCTTCCTCTCCAATAAGTGAAACATCCCCTGTATGTATACACAGATGTGCTTCATCAACCCCAAACTACAAGAAACACCGTGGGCCGATATGTGAACAGACTAAATATGTCCCCAGTATCAAAAATAAACGTATGTGTGTGTGTCCATAAGCAAAGCAACATCAAAAACAGTTTGTGGATAAAATCACACTAGCCTTGATGACGTCGGACACCAGAGCCACACATGTTGTCATCTGCTAAGCTTCAGCTCATGTAGAGCACCATCAGCTGTCCACTCGTCTGTCCTCTGGGAGATCAGAATTCAGACGCATTCCATCTCCTCAGCCTCCTCCACAATTCTCACACATCACAGTCGAACATTGGAAAAACAAAGAAAACAAAGGGCTAATGTCATATGATCACCCAAAAAAACAACTCACTGCAATTTGCACTCATCTCTGTCAACATTTAGATCATTTAATTGTCCCCCAACTAATAAATTCCCCCAGGAGTCTCTACTTCCCCTCAGATTCAGCAAAGGCTCCAGTATATTCATCAGATGTATACACATCCACCATAAGGCTCCATATATATTATCAATTCGCAATAGTCCTCTCATAAGGCTCATAAAGTCTTCAGCAAACTCATAAACGTCCCCCCTGCAGAAGGGATCATAGGTATTCAACACTGAGGAGGCAACAACCTCTCTCTATATCTATCTACTTCAGAAGTCTATTCTCTCTATATATCTCTATATATCTATATATCAGCTACAAAAGTCGACTCAGTCAGAAATATCCCCCATATTCATCTATGTTTTCATTATCTGTTTCTCTCATTAAGCCTCTCATTCTCACAGAGATCTCTCACACACACAGTCGCTGCAGCATCACACACACACAGAGAGACAGACACACATCAGGGAGGGGCTGGCGTGCACTCCAGACCCAGACCCAGATGCAGACATAGGCGCCGACACAAACTCACAGAATAAAACACCCACACTCAACACACTATCAAACAAATCAACCTCACAAAATAAAACACATAGGCCTACTCAACCTCATCCACAACACTCTCAGCATCCAATCCCAGCATCAAGCCATTCATACAAATCCTAAAAGCATGCTTAAGCCGCTCCTCCAACTTTCTCTTTCTCTTATCATCTAAATTTGTGCTACCATTCTGGGATATAAATCATCCAATCGAGAAGCTGCTTCGGACACCGTGACGTCTTTCGGTGGGAACTTGAGAGGGAACTTATTTACGATTGAATATAATCATTATATCCCCAGTCCTACGAACTGACCCATTACATGTAGGCTATTCACATAACAGGGTTTGTGGCCAGTGCTACCTGCCTCCCAGAGGGCTTAGTCCAAATCTGCGGCTTCCCTTGTCATCCTCATTCCTCTTCTTCATCGGCTCCTTGAGCTCTTCATTTTCCTCTTTTTCACTTATTCTCTCTTCATTTCATCTCTTCTTCTCTATATGTTTTCATTTTGCCAATTGACCTCTGGGCCCCAAAGGTAAAATCCACTCTATCCTCTTCTTTTTCTAAACACCAATTCGACTACTCAAAAGCCAGCTTTCACTTAAAGCGTCTAATTTACACATGTCTTACCGTTAACAAGATTCAGGCCTGTCTCATTAATCTTGCATGGTTATTTAGCTTGCTCCATCGTTACTAGTTCTGCTATTCTACATTTACCCCTTAAACTTCCACATTCATCTCTCTTCTACTTCTAAACTCTCTTCTTCTTTCAACTCTAACCTCAACTCTATCTATGCGCAATAAACCCCCCAATTTAGACCGAACGCTATCCTAAACCTCAACACATCCTTGCATATGCACACATGATCCTTTACAGTGCAGCCAAACACCCCCAGGTTCCACGCACCAACCAGCACCCCACATTGTGAGAGCAACATACTCACTCCTCTCTGACCAGTCCTTTCTCTCTTCTCCTTCTCTGAAGTGGTGGCAAAGTGCGCTGGAGCTGTCGGTGACCTCAAAGGAAACCACAAACTGATCCCATCCTCGTCGCCACTTTTTGTCGTAGTTTCTCTTAGACCTCAAGGATGTGTAGATGTTGAAGAAAACGTCCGTTGACACTGTTACTTTTATAATATAATTTATTACATGAAAAGGACAGCATCTGAACAGGCACCATGGTCTGCCTGTGGAGAGTTTCCCAGCCAATATGAAAATCCCACTTGAACAAAGGAATCAGGTTACTTTTATAGGTTTAGTGACGTAGGAGGTCACTACATCTGGTTCAAACCCCCACTCAAGAACAACATCTCCTCAGACGAAACCCCCCTACTCTGCACATTCCTAGGGGTCACAAATCAGCTATAGGTAAACAGTGGACCCCGAGGTCAACACAACATAGAATTCCTTGGGCTGTAAACACATACCTCAGTAATTACTAACCCTGTTAGTTGAAAGTTCACTTTATGGTCAACAACTATCAGAACCCATATCAGATCAGATACTACACCTTCTATGTTAAATGTTCACATTAAATATGCACGTTTTCACCCCTCATTTTAGCCATATATAACAGAAAATTTAGTGATTTTCAAGTGTTCAAATGTATGTATTGCAAAGTAAAGGACATATTAAGTACTTACAAATTTTCAAGAATAGTTTGCAAAGTTGGTTCAGTTATGTCTTTTCAGAAATTTTTTAAACAGTTCAGAAACCTTCTTTTCTGCATCCTGGCTAAGTTTATACTGACGACCTGTTGCTGTCGTTAAGTCCACAATTTGAGTAAGGATATGGTCTGTTGGCACCCAACACTGGTCTTTCCTTTTGGGCCAAGAAAATGATCTGGCAGGGCCTTTTGGTTTCATGAAGTCTAGGAACACATGTGCCTGCTCAGTTGACACTTCCACAACATTTCCCAAGTACCAGTAATTATCATAAACAGCTGCAACATACTGACCAGGATGCAGATCATGCTGCAACAAATCTGCCACAGTTTCTTCAGACACAAGGTCATTCACAGCTGATGTATAAATTTGTAAGTACCGAATAATATCTTCTTTACTCTGCAATACATACATTTGAACACTTGAAAATCACTAAATTTTCTGTTATATATGGCTGAAATATGCGGTGAAAACATGCATATTTAATTTGAACATTTAACATAGAAGGATTTATAGAAGCAAGTTGCGCTTGGTGTCAAAATGTAGGACAATTCCTGTACTTTCATATGGTGTCTTTTATTTTGTGATACTACCTATCCCACATCCTGATATTGACCTTTGAATCCGAAGGTCGGACAGATATTTTAGATTTTTAGCTGTTCATATATCATACATAACATAACATAGGACCTTTATTTTACAGAGATCCATTCCCTAGGTGGCCAAGATACAGCACATACAATTGCTAATGAATAGGATGATTAGTTTTTGTGTAATAGGTGGCCAAAAGTAGCATTTTAGAAGTTCGCGATGGATAAAATCTCAAATTGGTCATTCTCTGTAACATGCAATTATAAATTTTAAGTAAATATTTTCACATTTCTTAGGACTATGGATTCCTATGAAACGATCCTGAAAATTTCAGACCTCTAGCTCTTTTTGTTCAGAAGTTATAGAAGCCTGAAAATCGCTGAAAATTTCAAGTCTTAATTTTGGTCGCAATTTTAGGGTACCCCCTACCTACTTCAAATGGTCATAACTTTGGAACTCTTTACAATTAAGCCTCGTAATTTTGGATTTTTTTCCATAATATATAATGTTCTATAAGTATGTAAAAATTTAGAAAAATCTGAGGGGGTCAGGTGGGGACCACTGTATGAAATGATATGTAATGACCCACCTACAGTTTTGCGAGATCTCGCAAAAGTTTCTCGGGATTCTTCGTGGGTTTTTTTTTCTCTCTCCATGTCCCTTCCGGGGCTCCGTACAGAAGCAAAACATCTCTGACAATGATCTGTTTTCTCAAACGTAGTCGCCGTTCTCAAACGTAGTCGCCGTTGCCCGTGACGACGATGAAGACAGGTCGCTAATCTGAAGAGCAAATGTCCAATAAGATCGATGTGACTTTTGCGAAAAAGTTTTGCGAGAGATCCCGAGAAACTTTTGCGAGATCTCGCAAAGTTTCTCGGGATCTCGCAAAAGTTTCTCGGGATTCTTCCTGTTTTTTTTTCTCTCCATGTCCCTTCCAGGGCTCCGTAGACAACAGACATACATACGCATAACTTTTAACCTGTTTGCACTGACAGGGGGAGGATAAATATTTTCCAGGATAAGTTAACTGTTTCCAGGACATTTGACCTTTTTTCTCATTTTCCATGTTTTCCATGACTGGAAAAGTGGTCAATCATTTTCCAGGTTTTCCGGGATGTGTGGGAACCCTGATAATGGATGGATGGATAGTTTGGTGGTTTATGACCAAGAATCTGCAAAAGTGATATTTTAGGAAAATCCAAAAATGTTTTAACAATAATAACTAGGAGGACATTTTTTGCACCACAACATTTAATGCAGCATGTTTCAGTTACACTCCATCACCAATATTACAGCAAAAGCAGTTACAAAAGCTGCTAGTTTCTTATACAGCAGGGAACATGCAACAAGTTGTTTGGTGCTGGTTTGGTTTCATACTCATATGAAATAAAAGCCTAAATAGGGCAGCATTGCACAATCTATGATCCATCTATAACCATCTCACATGCATAAATCATCATGGAACTGTCTACTTAGACACACATTTACCCATTTCACCCAAAAAGGGAAAAAAAAGAACACAGAACATAAAAACAAACAACAAAAACAATGACCAGGATGGATCTGGGCAATAACTATAGATATTTCCAACATGTTTTTATACAACCCCTTTTTTTTCATTCAACAAAGTTCCCAACTGTTAAATAATATTTTTTTAAAAACACCTAAAAATATCTATATATTTTTGCTTTTCTACCTAAAACTCTGATCGAAAGAATATATAAATATGACGCTTTTTTGATACAGTTATGGTACTTGACAGTTTCCAATCCTTGGTGGAAGAGACATATGTTAGCTGGTGCTACAAAAAGTATTCACATTCAACACACATTATTGTGTTGAATGTAAACCAGCTAGAAGGCACTTGAGAAGTGTGAGAAAAAAAACTAAATATATTTTCCTCTGCTGTATTAAACTAGTCATGGACACAGTATTGTACAGCAATAATATGTTGGTTTAAAAATGATATGTTTTCAGTATGGCTTTGCATAGATGTAGCTGTATATTGGTCAAAATAACACAGCAGCCAAAAGTGCAGAAAATGAAGACATTAGCTGTGCACTAATCAAACTTTGTCTTTCCCAATACTGTCAGATACACTGTCAGCACTATGTTATGATCTCAAGCCACTCCTTTCACATTTAAAAAATGTGAATAATGCTGACTCACTTTTGGATAACACACTGTCAGCACTTTTCACTGGATTAAGATCAGCTCCCCAGAATAGCAGCTGTCCTTCCATCTCCAGCATCTTCTACTATCCAAGTAGGCAATCTACTACTACCAAGTAGTAGTAGATGTACTACATTATGTCACTTTTCATTTGTAACCAAACCTGACAAACTTGGGCAGGAGCATATTTAATTTTTTTTATTTTTTATTTTATTATCCATTATTAATCCCACGAGGGGAAATTCTGATTTTCGCATCTCTCCCCAATGGGGGGGGAGTCAGAGCGACGGGTCAGTCGCGGTACAGCGCCCCTGGAGCAGGAAGGGTTAAGGGCCTTGCTCAAGGGCCCAACAGTGGCCGCATCGGGGTTTGAACCTCTGACCTTCTGATCAGTAGTCCAGAGACTTAACCGTTGCACCACCACTACCGTTATTTATTCAGCCTACACGGGACATGGATTCAAAATGACAGCATTTTAGTCATTCAGATGTGTGTCATTTCTCCATTAATGCTCCTCTCAACTTCATGCAGAGATACATGGCTTGTGCTGGAGAAAGCTGCGGTTCACATATTAGTCATTCACACCAGATTAGACAATACACCAAATGATGTATAACACATAACGATACAATACCAGGCTAAATCTAAACTATTACCAGTTTATCAAACTATCCAAATAACAGCCCAGTCTATTTCCGATTTTTTAAATAGTGAAATTGAAAGTTCAGGACTCAAAATGAGGACAGTTATGATGTAACAAATGATTTAACTGCAGCTGATAGACTGTGACTCTGTGTGACAGCTCATGTTGAAAATGAATTAAGTTAATTAAATGTAAAAGCTCGCAGCTCTCTGTCTCTTCGGACACAGGTGTGAATCCTAGCACTGTCTGATGCTGCAGGTCTGTAGTAAACTAAAATAGTTCTAAACAGCTGGAAACTAAACTACCATTCTGTGTGTGACAGTTTACCTATAAAGACATCCATCCATTATCTATACACCGCTTAATCCTCACTAGGGTCGCGGGGGGGGCTGGAGCCTATCCCAGCTGACTCGGGTGAAGGCAGGGGACACCCTAGACAGGTCGCCAGTCTGTCGCAGGGCTACATATATAGACAAACAATCACTCTCACATTCACACCTACGGGCAATTTAGAATGATCAATTAACCTCAGCATGTTTTTGGACTGTGGGAGGAAGCCGGACTACCCGGAGAAAACCCACACATGCACAGGGAGAACATGCAAACTCCATGCAGAAAGATCCCGGGAAAGCCGGGACGTGAACCAGGGATCTTCTCGCTGCAAGGCGAAAGTGCTCGCCACTACGCCACTGTGCAGCCCCCTATAAAGACAAATAAGCCTAATTTATAAATCTAAGAATTTCATGAAGTCAACAGTTCCATTGCTCCACTTGCCCATATGTGTGCAACTCTCTTTCTTTGGAGAAGTGCATATGGACCCCACTGCTGTCTGATGCTGCAGCTATTTAATACACTCAGAGGGAATAGTTCTAAATAGCTGGAAACAACAAACTTTAGCTCCTTTTAACGTCTTGTGGGGGGAAAAATTCGGATTACCTTCATTTTTGATGAGTATCATTAATCTCTAACCTGTCGGTGTCTGTTTTATTGCAGTAAAGTTTTAGTATTATTGACATTTCATTTTGTAGACTAACAGATGTGAATCTGTAGAGGTGTGTCATTATTCTGGTGCACAAACTGTGTATTAAACCTATCTGTGATGTTTTTGGACAAATACTGTTGGTTAAATTTGAAAAATCCTTGCTTAAATCCCTGCAAACAACTTGAAGTACCGTTGCTTGTGTGTGTCTATCCACAAATGTGACAGTTCAGTTCAGACTTGAGCCATGTGAAATAGTCATAAGGAAATGTTACTAGGTCCGACCTAGTGAGATTGCCAGTGCGAATTCAGCAGAATTTAGACATAATCCAAGATGTGAAAATTCCATTACCATAACAATACGGGTGGGCTGTACAGTGGCGTAGTGGTTAGCACTTTCGCCTTGCAGCGAGAAGGTCCCTGGTTCGCGTCCCGGCTTTCCCGGGATCTTTCTGCATGGAGTTTGCATGTTCTCCCTGTGCATGCGTGGGTTTTCTCCGGGTACTCCGGCTTCCTCCCACAGTCCAAAAACATGCTAAGGTTAATTGATTATTCTAAAATTGCCCGTAGGTGTGAATGTGAGAGTGATTGTTTGTCTTTGTGTGTAGCCCTGCGACAGACTGGCGACCTGTCTAGGGTGTCCCCTGCCTTCGCCCGAGTCAGCTGGGATAGGCTCCAGCCCCCCCCCCGCGACCCTAGTGAGGATTAAGCGGTGTATAGATAATGGATGGATGGATAACAATACGGGTTGCATATCTGAATGGGGGCTTTACAGTTTAATGTTGAAAATTAGTATTCTGTTCTCTGAGCTGAGGAAGCACTGAAATGAAGTCAAGGACTCTTTACGCTGTTTTGCTAGATATTGTAAATGAAGAATGGAGTGCCTTTAACTGTATTTAAACTGTATTGCCTTGACGTCCCATCTAGGTTTTTTTTGCCGATTTTTCCTCTGTACAGACACAGTTCCCTTACACCACTTGGGATTGATGGGTTACTTGTGATATCGTTTGGATGGAGTGTCCTTCTCCAGCATCTGTAGAGTCTGCTTCACCCCTTTTTCCACCTTGCGAAAGTGCAGCCTCTTCCAGAAACTCTGCTGCTGCTGACGCCCCCACTCCAGATCAGTGAGGAACACCTGCACAGATGGACAGAGGGCCACTGGGTGTCTCAGACAATTCCAACAACAGAGTTCATGCAAAAACATTTTTCAGTTCTTCTCCTAAATCTCTTTCTTTTCTTAATGAATTTGTTTGCACCAGTGTTTCAAGTAAGATTCACTAAACGCATGACCTAACACACTTTACACTGGATTTTCTTTCATCTGTCACCAACTTGTATGTCAATGAGTTGTCAGTTATACGCATCTCGTTTTGAATTTGTATGCATTTTGCTGAAAACCTGATAATATAAGTTATCTGAACTAGTACCATTACTGGACTTTTAGGCTTGATCAAGTGTCACTAAAAATGCATGCTCTGTATTCTAGACTTGGTGTATGTTAGTCGGTGGTGTCTTGTCAGCCCATGCCGGCTGGACATATTTATATGTAGAACAGAATTATATCATTTCATCCCCAACGTCATCATTACACTGTAATCTCTTCACAACTGAATGGCTTTAAAACTTTAAAGAAAATCCTGACACATTTAATACACAAACACAACAATCATTTTTTTGAAAATGCACCTTGTCTGAATTCAATTCACAAAATAGGGGCATGACATGTTATTTTTTTGTATGTATATATTGATATTGTTGGTGTGAACCTTAAGCTGCTGCTTGATGCGTTCGCGGTCCCAGGATGAGGCGTTCTCTCGTATAACGCTGAGGATGGGGTGCCAGTCTTCTGAGATGTCTGATCCCTCGGTGACAGAAGCCAGGACCTTGACATGCCGACCACTGCCGCCGTGGCCCCTGAGAACACCTCGGACATACAAGGACTTCTTCCCCACATCGCTGAGAGGGTTCAGATACAGGCTATACAGGCAGATGTAAACACAGAGGCCAGCACAGATGTCAATAAAGTCCATCTTACGAGCCTTCATAAGCTAACTTTAAGAGGTGTTTTTCAAAAGTTTTGATGCTCTTAGAAATTATGATAAATTAGCAAGTATCTGTGACCACAGTGGACCATAAGCTTCGTAAGACACTGTGGAACTTGCTGGAGGGACAATAAATTACAGGTTTTATTCATGTGTTCCAATTCATCTACACTTTATTATAAACATTGATTTAATGTAAAATGAGTGAAGTTTGAATAATTCATCTGTTTAAAAACTATGCTGAAACACACTTGCATGATTCATTCTTTATATAACTACAATACAATACAATTCAAGTTGCATATCTACAAACTAGTGAGTAGATAAGATGAACTTCACTTAGCTCTCAGAAGGAAATTTTATAACTTAAGTCATTAATTAATCACCCTCACCAATGATCCCCCTCTTGCCATTCAGTAATCTGAGTGAAACTCTGCAATCCAGAGTTGTGTTTATTGTCTGTAGGATGAGTTTTTAAGTTAATCAATTTCTTGCAGCCATCACATAGCAGCAGGATTCATGAGTAAAGTGAGAAAGGTGTTGTATGTATTTACACATATGAACAGCAGTGGTTTCCTCATTATTAATTATTTAGAATAGTTTATCTTTTTTTGTAACAGAACCTGTTCTGTTACAAGAATTTATTTCTATAGTCACTTTGGCACTTCAGATGCAAGTTTGTTTTTTTTTTGTGTTTTTTTTTAGCATAGAATAGATTCATGTTAACCTAGTCAAACAGAGGTTATACTCTGGATGAGTTCTTCAACCTTTCAAAAAGGGTTAGGACATTTAACTGATTTCACAGTAACACTTTATTCTATTTCACTTGGAAAAAAATTATGTTTGAAATCTAAGAAAATTTTGACGCTAACCTCAACAAAGTCAAAGTGAGTTATGCATTTCCAGCATTTCTTTTTCAGAACAGAAGAGGCCTTTAATGGTGTAGAGACAAAGGTCTCTACACCATTAATGGTATGGTATGGTATCTGGTAGCTCTTTTATTAAATGCCTGAGCCTAATCTAATCCTAATCTTTCAATCAATCTGCACCTACATCTACTTGACATCTACCACTCTAAGGTGTAACAATTTTTTTTGCATTGTAATTAAAACTTGTACTTGTGGCATTCATGTGGATGTTACTTAGACATGAACCACCTACGTAAACATTGCTGCAGACCATGAAAGCCAATGAAAAAAGCTGCTTACTGCACAGTGTGAATGCTGGGATGCTCTCTGCAGGCGTCCACCAGAGTCAAAGCAGCATTGTCTCCAATATTGTTATAGGCCACATTGAGTTCCTGGAGCCCTGTGTGCTGCTGGAGCCTCTCAGCCAGCTCCAGGGCCCCCTTGTCCCCTAGTCCAGTGTGCATCAGGCTTAGGTGTGTCAGGGACTGGTTCTTTGGCAGGGACTCCAGCAAGGTGTGGGCTCCAGAGTCCAGCAGAGTGTTGTCACACAGTCTGGAGGACACATTTGAATGATGAAACATTTCTGAACATGCAATGGTGGCATTAACCAGGGCGTCATGGAACACAGAAAGACTGTGAGTGTGGTCAACATCTGATACATGGTCAGAAAAAAAGAAGAGCTAATGGATTTAAAAGCTAACAGCAATGAGTAAATACACACAATTACGTCGTATTGGTACTGCATGAATAGTTTACATCTCACCTGAAGGGACTGTTAAAAAACAATGCTTACATTAACATATTGCAGGAGTGTTGGCTTTAAACTATCTTTTAACTGTAGCTCTTCATCCAAGAGCAAACTGTGGCTTTCATTCTTTGCGATGTTTAAACCTGAGACACAGTGCTAAATATATCCTAATCTTGTGCGTGAAGGGTTTATCATGGAAAAGCAAAGCTAACAAAGCTCCAATAATCTTGTGACAAGTACAGCAGATTTCCTACAGCTGTCTCGCAATAAGTCTTCCACTGGTTCAGTTTATTTGTCATAGGTAAAATTACTCAGCCTGTGAAAACAGTATCTTGTCTATTTTGTTGTGAGATTTCTACATTTATTTAGAACAGATAGCCTGTGTTACAAACTGGGGTAAAGTTAGAAAGATGTAGGCATTTACGAGACATTGAAGGACACGACAGACACTAAGGACTAAATGTCTGCGTTTTTATTTATTTTTTTTTTTTTTTTAGTTTTGGCATTTTTTTTCTTCATCTGTTTCTTGAAAACCCTGTAACTTGGAAGGGCAAAAGTCAATGTGTTTTGTTTTTTTGTTTGTTTTTTGTTTTGTTTTTTTTTAAAAAAAAAGTTTTAGTCAATTTTTTAACAGAAACAATGATGATAACAGTGTCGAACAGACAACAGCAAAACACACAAGAACTAAAATGAAATTGAAACAAAACACCCCAATATTCAGTCGTACAATCTACATAGTTCATTAATCTGCCACTATACAGCCCCTGATTTAGCTTTATAAATGAGTGTCCATTGGCAGTGTTGGGATCTGGAAATGTCCATGTCAGGTAAGATAATTGTTTGCCAACAAATTAAAAGTCTCAACAGGGAGACAGACCATCAGTGGTTTACAGACTTTCAGGAATGACCACAAAGTAACAGTGGGATGGTGTATCTTGGATACATTTTAACAGCATATATAATAAAAGGGACAGTTTCCAGAGATCAGATAGATTGGGGGACATTTTAATACCCAAATAGGTGAAGCCCAGGCTTGACCAACTAAAAGGAAAATCCTCTACAAGATCATATAAATCCAGCCTACCAATAGGCAATGCCTCAGATTTATCAAAATTCACTTTGTAGTATGTCACTAAATTCTTTTTACAGTGCCAATATCGTTGAGGCTGAATGCTCGGGGGATGAAAGAAAAAGCAAGATATCATCAGCATGGACAGCTATTTTATGCAGTATGCCTCTATAGAGACTCCCTTCACTTCTTTATCAAGCCTAATTGTGACAGCAAGGGGTTCCAAAGCAATTGCGAACAATAAGGGGCTGAGGGGGCAACCCTGTCTGGTGCTTCTAGCCAGTGGAAAGGTTCAGAACGTAGGCTATTTGTGATAACAAATGTTGCTGTAGGTGAATGATAGATGGTCTGTATTCACTTAAGAAAGTTACCCCCCAATCAAACTGACCCATGACATCAAACAAATAACACCATTCAACTCTATCAAAGGCTTTTACAGCATTGAGAGACACTGCGAGAGCTTTGCCACCAAATTGGTTCGAATGCTGAATCACATTCAGGAGTCGCTGAATATTAGAGGATGAGAGACGACTTTTAATGAATCCAGTCTGGTCTGGATTAATAAGGCTTGGTAAGAGATCCTCCAGTCTCCTCATGAGAACTTTGGGTAGTATCTTGCTATCAAACCCAATCAGAATGATAGGGCGGTAGGAACCACACTCCTCTGGGGCTATGCCCTTCTTCAATATAAGGGATATATTGGTCAAATATAGGGACTGAGGTAGTTTACCAATGTCAAAAGAATGTCGATAGTGTTACGTTCCTTGGTGTGTTTGTGTGCAGGTGGGGTCGGTTGTGCTTTTGTTACTGTTCTCTCCCCTCTTTTTAATTTCTTTTCTCAGGTTACACCTGGTGGGAGTGGCCAGGTACACCTGCATCTACCTCACAAGTCAAGCCAACCTGATCTCATCTTTGCCAGTGGGCCAGATCAGCAGCTAGGGTGCCGTGTTGGTGTCTCGCATTCTGCTAGAAGCACAAGTGTGGTATTTTGATTTCGGAGCGGCTTTGTGTGAATAAGCTTGCCTTGTATTGAATCTTGGTTTTGTTTCCTTTTTGTAAAATAAATAATTTGTCTGCTACACGATCAGTTTCCCTGCCTCCTTACCCGGTTTTCTGCATATTTGTTACTCGTAGCAACAGATATGAATGGTCCGGCCAAAGTCCTATTGAATGTCTTATAAAATTCTGAGCCAAACTCATCAGGCCCTGGGGCCTTCCCACCCTTTAGTGTTTCAATAGCGTCAAAAACTTCCTCCTCTGCTATTGGTCTGTTCAGCTTTTCCCTGTGTTCCCTACTTAGACAAGATAGTTTCAGCTCACTCAAAAAAGCTTCTTGCATCTCTACAGAAGAGTTGCAATCTGAGGAGTACACTTTTTGATAAAATCCCCTCATAGTTCAGTTAATATCGTGATGTGTAAAGATTTTAATCTTTATTGTTCCTGAGAGATGGAATATTGCTAGTCTCAACTCTACCTCTAGCTAGGCGGGCAAGGAGGCACCCTGGTTTATTGCCTGATTCATATCATCTGTGTCGTGCGAAAAGAATTGAGGTTTCAACCTTTTTAAGTAATCAGCTGGTCCAATGCAGATCGGCAGCATCTAGTTGTTTACCACCAGACTTTGTGGGGTTGGACTTAAACTCTTTTTCAAGGGATTTGACTGTTGCCTCCAGCTCTAGCTGAGTTTTTATGATAAACTTTCTGTCTGCAGAGGTGTATGACATAACAGCATCTGTGTAATGTAACACTTAACAGTTTCCTATAAAACTGAAGGGTTTATGTCCGGTGTTTTATTTACCATCAGAAAAAATTCTAGCTCTTGAGAGATAAATTCCATAAACTGAGGGTTGCTCATTAAATGGGGATTGAAACGGTAGTGTCTGCACGCAGGATTATTATATGTTGAGCTACATGTTACACTAATAGGGGACTGATTTCAGAAGACCTGAATTCCAATTAGCATTCAGTGATTCTAGCCAAGATCTCTTTTAATGCTAGAAAATAGTCGATCCTGGAAAATGATTGGTGGGGAGAAGAAAATGAAGTCACGTCTCTTAAGAAAAGTTTGAGATCTTCACAAAAATCTTGTAAATGGGTACTTTTCTGAGATCTCCTAGTTTAAGAGGGGTCTGGTCAATGTTGGGGTCTATTGCGCAGTTGAAATCTCATCCTAGAACCACAAGTGAACAAGACAGGGGAGAAATATCAGCAAGCAGGCAAGGAGAGAATGATTGATCATACACAGTGTATGCGTAAACACAATCAATTACAATGTGTTCCCCAAATCTGTAACCAGAGATTAAAACATAACATTCTTCCTTGTCTTTTACCTACCTGTTCGGCTTAAAGCCATATATGTTTGAACCAGAAACTGATTCTGAAAAATAATGACCCAGAAAGGCCCACCCTACTAGTTGACAGTATTTCTTAGGTTTACTATTGTGTTTTTTGTCATCTGTACACTGTAGTTTTAAGATGCAAATAACCAGCTATGGCGCCGACTGCTTATTTCACTTATAATATGTAACATAAAATAATAAAGAACTTTTCACCAGATGGGGACTTGCACTTGCAAATTGTCTTACAAAACCATATAGTTTTCTTACAAAATACAGGTGTGCATGGTTTCCTGACATGAGAAACATTTTGCTGTTAGTACATGCATCAAGCTAAGTTTTTGTCACGCTCCCTAACAGCTAATGTATTTCCTTTTTCAGTTGATCTTGTGCTTTTCACTACCTAATCCTAAATACAATTAATCTAATTAAAACAACACAAAGGGAAGTATTTCAGCCTGTTCAAGCTCCAAGTGCAATGTAAAACTGTCTCTAAAGTGGCTCTCCTTCTAGCTTTGCTACAGTTTAAATGTTTTTCAAGTATAGCTGTATATGAAACCTCAGATATTTGAATTTTGAAAACAAAAAATTTGAAAATTAAAAGACACAAACATGGGTTCAAAGCATGAAGACAAGAATCAAGATGTAATCTTACTGTAGAGATCTAATCAAAATCTTGGAGTCTAGTAGCAGGTCTCTCAGCAGGATGCAAGACTCCGGACCCAGGCTGTTAAACTGCAGACTGAGGACGACAGAAACAAGCAGACACAACAATCTCACACACACTTCATACACATGCTGCACACACACGGGAGTTATTCAGTCAATAAAAAAACATTTCAAATTACCTGTCATCAAGGTTAATTTTGACACCGTGAAGTAACCCAGTAATCGGTCATAATATAGATTATATTGTTAATCAATGTATGTTTGATGTTAACAAATGCCCTTCTATGACCAAAGTTGTAATTAGCAATATGGTAGTGTGTCAATAATCTTTGACTTGCCTCTGTCTGTAACACTGTAGGTTCCTTCTAATGCACACAACAGCCACAGCATTAAACCATCTGCCTAGTATTGTGTAGGTCCCTCTAGTGCCACTGAAACAGCTCTGACCAGTCGAGGCATGGGCTCCATAAGAAATCTGAAGGTGTGCTGTGGAATCAGGCCTTTAGACATTAGCAGCAGATCCAGGTCATTTAAGCTAATTTACAAGGTGAGGTCTTCATGGACTTATTTTTTCAGTATGTCCGACATGTGTTCAATTGGACTGGGATATGCAGAATTTGGAAGCCAAGTCTAAACTTTGGACTTATATTCACTCCCTGCCATTGTAACAAGATTATCAGTATTATTCATATCATTTATCATGGTTTTAATAGTGTGGCTGATTGCGGTACTCATCTTTAAAAACACCTTAGATTAGAAATACACACTTGCATTTTTATGTAGTATGTAATAGAAATTTAAGCCTTAGTGATTTTCTGAGAGCTTGCCATTGTGTTTAATAAAAAAAACAGAAATACATTTTCAGTGGTGGTTTAATCCATATCTGGTGCTCAAGTGAAAATATGTGGCAGCAGGACAGTGAATGTGGGACTGAATAAAAGTAAACTACAGTGGGTGTTCATGGTAACAAAGAAACATGATAGCCAGTGTAACAGTGTGGCTCACAAATATGTTTGACAGTCTTTGGACAACTATGTAGAAGCAGTAGAGTCATTCAGTGATGGTTGGTCTTTACTGCTGTAAAAATGTTTTGTTATTCACTGATAGACAACACCATCTTCCAGGATACCAATTTTACTTTTCTGTGAAGGAATGAAAAACAGGCAAACTGGAACGTGTCAGTTTGTTAGTAGTTAAAAATCCATTACTGGCTACAGCATGAACATCCAGAAAACATACTGACAGCAGAAAAACAATTACGTCAGAATGACATTTTACACATTAATTTAACAAAGACTAAATGTTTGTGATGTAATGAATCGTGTTTTTTTTTTTAAATTGTTGTTTTTTTTTGAAGAAATAAATTTAAATAGTTTTGTTTTCAGAAATTTAGAAAGTTCTGTCATGATTTTGTGTTTGTTTATTTGTATATTTGAAAGTGTTGACTCTCTACTTGGATACTTGAGCAATCAGTTCAGAAAATAATTATTTTAAGATATCACCATAGAACTAACTCAAGTATATATCAAACAGGTGAACTTCCGCAAGTATTTGACAGATACATCAGCATGCTTGTTCGTGTCAGCTGAATTCAGCAGATGTTTCGTACCAGTGGACATAAAGAAATGCCAGTAGACACATGTTATAGATACAACATTATGCAAACATTCAGGACAAATACCAATTTGCTTTTGTTATGCTACACTGGTTAAAATCTCAATTACTACACTTGCTCTCATACTCAGCAGCAGAACCCAATCCAACCCAACTTTAACATCTTAAGACTGGAGCAGCGGTTATAGCAGTATAACATGAATAGTCACATCATGCAAAAGCATCTTCTTTTTCTTCTGTTTGTTATTATGGAAATAATAACAGAACATGCAATGAGTTTGTCTCACTTGAGGTTGTGTGTGTGTCTAAAGGCAGGCCACAGCATCTGAAGCATGTCATGAGTCAGGAGACAGGAGGACAGGTCCAGCTCTTCAAGGTGATAGCTACAGGAAAACATTATAACATTAAAAAAAAAAAAACTATTACAAACTTTTTTTAAAAAAGAGACAAAACTTTGGTGATGCTGCTATAATCTCTGCCAAAGAATTTAAAGCTTCACAATGCAATCTTATGTTAATGGCTATATGTGTCAGTTTAAAAACAATATTTTCACGACTTCAGTAACTAGATATTCTATATATCAGCATGTATTCAGCATGCCAATAACTACTGTACCTACCTTATCCATATACAACACAAAAGTAATGCTTATGTGGCTAGAACACAAAGAAAACATCTGTAAGATAAACCATGACTACAAAATGGTATGATTTTTTTCCACCGATTTCTACACAGAATGTTTTCATGTATTCCGCATCAACTGGACCCGAAGCTTAAGGCAGTTAACACTCTACTGTGGTTGTTGGCCCTCAATCCAACTTTCATAAAAGGCCCATGCGGTGTGACTGAGACTGTAATCTAGCTCAGTCATTCCCAGTTTACCTTGGAGGTGTGCATGAGAGCACAGAACTCAGTATGAAGCATTTGATTGGCGTCATACGAATGTTGGTGAGTCGGATGGCTCTGATTGAGGCCAGAACCTCTGCAGTCAGTCTTGGGTTCTGAAACTCATACAGAAGGACCAGCAGATCCATCAACTCCTCCGGTGGCTGCGGTTTGCTGAGTTCTAGCATTAAAAGAGCAGGCTCAATATTCATACATACATCAAATTCCATCACTCAATTCAAGCTGGGCTCAAACAGAGACTAAGGTTACCCTTGATACATACAAATTCCACTAACAATTTCTTTTTGAGATTTGATTTGTCTCAGTCCACAATAAACAGTTAAAAGCAAATGAGGACGTCCTTATGCAATCAGGCAATTACTACACATTTGTCTGGTAAACAATTGCAAAAATAGTAGTACTTGTAGAACCATTGTAAAAGATCAGATTGAGCTACCATTTTAGCCTTATGCCATACTTGTCCAGTTCTGACCCTGTCAGTGATAACTACATTGGTGTGCTGGAGGTCTATTACATTTCAAGCTTTTTAAAGGGTTTTCAAGGCATGCCGAAGTGTATAGTCAGGTCCATAAATATTTGGACATTGACACAGTTTTTAGCATTTCAGCTTTGTACACTACCACAATGGATTTGAAATGAAACAATCAAGATGTGTTTTAAGTGCAGACTTTCAGCTTTGATTTGAGAGTATTTACACTCAAGTCAGGTGAACGGTAGAGGAATTACAACACATTTTATATGTGCCCTCCACCTTTTTAAGGGACCAGAAGTAATAACAAACTAACATTAACATAATTATAAATCAAATTGTCACATTTAATATTTGGTTGTAAATCCTTTGCAGTCAATGACAGCCTGAAGTCTGGAACCCATAGACATCACCAGACGCTGTGTTTGGTCTGTGATGATGCTCTGCCAGGCCTCTACTGCAGCTGTCTTCAGTTCCTGCTTGTTCTTGGGCATTTTCCTTCAATTTTGTCTTCAGCAAGTGAAATGCAGGTCAATTAGATTTAGGTCAGGTGACTGACTTGGCCATTGCAGAACATTCCACTTCTTCGCCTTAAAAAACTTTTTGGTTGTTTTCCCAGTATGCTTTGGATCATTGTCCATCTGCAATCATGAAGCACCAATGAGTTCTGAAGCATTTGGCTGAATATGAGCAGATAATATGGCCCAAAACACTTCAGAATTCATCCTGGGTTAGGTTAGGGTTAGGGTTAAGGCTAACCTAGTCACATCATAAATAAACATAAGAGAACCAGTTCCATTGATAGCCATACATGCCCACGCCATGATACTACCGCCACCATGCTTCACTGATGAGGTGGTATTCTTTGGCTCTTGAGCAGTTCCTTCCCTTCTCCAAACTCTTCTCTTCCCATCATTCTGGTACAAGTTAATCTTTGGGTCATCTGTCCACAGGATTTCACAGGCCCCTTTTTTGCTTTCAATGTTCTTTATTATTTGCAGCATTCATACAGAGAAAAGCATTTGTTATATATTGCATTTTTCTTTTTTCTTTAACAAACACAACCCATTACTCCCACAACCAACTTCTCTCTCTTAGCCTCTCTTTCACTGAAAGATAATATGAATATAGTGTATGTCATTGTCCTGAGTACAAAGTAATAAACCATTTGTTGGCACCATATAGAGTAAAAATGCTAAATAATAAAGAAAATTTGCTGGAGCCTCGTCAGCTGTGAATTCATTGTCTTGAGTTCTAAGTAGTAATAGCTGTTTGGAAACATCCTGTTTGTCGTGTCCTTTTTGGTGAATACTAATCGCAGGTGCTTTAATCTGAGATTCCAAAATTCATAATTTTTCCTGAATGGCTCCTGTTTTTTTTAATTGTGTAACTTGTTATTTGACCTCTAATAAAAGTCTTGTAATGTTTGACAAAAGTTTTGCTGACACCAGAAAGTAATCTATTCTTAAACAACTTTTGTAAGTACAAGGACAAGAGGAAAATTCACTGTTTGATGAGTTCAAGTGCCTCCAGATGTCCATCAAGTTCAATTCTTCTATGAAGAAGTGAAATGAGTGCTATCCATTCCAAAAGATTTATCTTTTCTTGGAATATACAATTTAAATCTCCAGCTATATGTTTGCCTGGCAGTGTTGAATTTTTTTTTTGGAAAAGGTTATTATGATGATTATGATCATTGTTGCTTGTTCCATATACAATAATTAAATTAAGCTGTATGTTTAGGAGGCATCCTTGTATCATTAAAAATCTGCCGATGGGATCCCTCCAACATGTACTGGAATAGATTTGTGTAATAGTGTCATTACCCCCCTGGAGTTGTTAGCATAAGAGGCTGAAATGACCTGTCCTGGCCAACTTCATTTTATCTTTGTTGTTTCAATAGAAGTCAGGTGTGTTTCCTGTAAAAACACTATCTTGGCTTTCAGTTCTTTTATCCTGTTCACAGCCTGCTTTACTTTTATAAGTTTATGTAGACCTCTACCACTCCATGAAATGCATTCAACTAAAATGTCCATCATTATTTGTTTGGCTTACTTTGGCTCAGCATGTTATTCAGATTACTATAGAAGAAAGGCGCTGAAAAGACACTGAAGTCAAATAAAATTGGTACCATATTGAACAGAGAGAGAGATCCCCATCCCCTATATGAACAAGCACGATTTGAACACCTGGGCACCCCCTTACCCTCCTTCAATCACTTCCTTTTGACACTTGGAACGGGTCCACTCTGTGAGGAGGAACCATTCTATCCTCTTACTTTACAACTCCTGCTCCCATTGTTTACTAAATCAGACTTAATCCACAATTTTTCTTACGTATAAGAACATTACAGTTCTTATTTAACTAATTTAAACTATTTTAAACTTAAATATTTTCACATAACTTGAACATATGGAATAACAAACTGCCTAGTAGAGCTATATGTCAATAAGCCATTTCAGTAAGCGAACTGAAACATTTGAGTCACTTTATGACCTTAACATTAGTTTTCAGTAAACAAAATTCTGAGATAGGTTTTCCCTGCTAGACTTCAGGAGCCGTTTCTCCTAGCTCCCTGATGTATTAGTTCACATCTGCCGGTGTGTCGAAGACAGCCCTGTGCTCTCCGTTGGTCAGCAGCATCTTGGCGGGGAACATGATTCGGCGTCAGAGGATTCCCTGGTCCCGCAGTTTCTTCCTCATGTTGTCATATTGTCTCTGTTGTTTGTAAACTTCTGCTGACAGGTCCGGGAGAAATCTTATCTTGTTATCTTTGTACATCATCTCTTTCTTTGCGCAAGCAGTTCCAGTTCCAAAGATGCTCACTCTGTCCTTGTAGTTCAGACACTTCACAATATAGACTCTGGGAGCCCCGTCGGGTCTTTGGCTCTTTATTTAGTGCGCTCTCTCCAGAGCAGGTGGCAACACATTGAAGTTGTCCACGATCCATTTCTCAATGAAAGAACAGGGATTGTAGCATTCTTCTCTCTCAGGGATACCCAATATGTACACATTGTTCCGTTGGCTGCTGCACTCCAAATCTTCCACTTTGAGCAAAAGTAGTTTTGTTCTTTTCTCAAATTTTTCCACCACACCTTTTAGCTTGTTAACCACATCCTCAGCTGCAGATATGCACCGCTCTGCTTCTGCGATGCAGCCACTGCATTCTTTGTTGTCAGACTGAACACTTTTAATTGCTGCCAGCACTCCCTCCGTTTCACTATGAAATTGCTGTTTGAAGGACTGTATAGCCCTCATACTGTCCACAGTGGAGGGGTTAATGTTACCGGTATCACCCATCATTGCCATGTTTAATTCTTCAATATCACTTTCTGAAATGTGTTCTTCATTACCTCGTAATTCGGTTGCCTTTTGCTTGTCCTTGTTTGCTCTTCTTCTCATATTTATTTGCATTACTTATCTGTTTTGCAACTGTGACATTTTTAAGTTGGTTCGGATTGTTTAAGCAGTATTAATTTCAGGATTAGCCACAGATCAGGAGTAAAAGCAACTTCTCAGCATGCTGCCATAACCACAAGTCTGCCCAGGCTCTTTTAGATGTTTTTTGGCAAACTCTAATCTGGCCTTCCTGTTTTTGAGGCTCACCAATGATTTACAGCTTGAGGTGAACCCTCTGTAGTCACTCTGGTGAAATCTCCTCTTAATTGTTGACTCTGACTCAGATATGCCTACCTCCTGGAGACTGTTCTTGATCTGGCCAACTGTTGTGAGGGGGTTTTTCTTGACCAGGGAACGTGTCCTTCTGTCATCCACAACACTTGTTTTCCGTGGTCTTCAGCCTTTTGGCATTGCTGAGCTCACTAGTGCATTCTTTCTTTTTAAGAATGTACCCAACAGTTGATTTGGCCACTCCTCATGTTTTTGCTATCTCTCTGATGGGTTTGTTTTGATTTTTAGGCTTAATGATGGCTTCCTTCACTGATAGTGACAGCTATTTGGACTTCATATTAAGAGTTGAACTCACCAGATTACAAACACAAATGTCACACTTTCAATTAACTCCAGACCTTTTATCTGCTCCTTTTAAATGAAACAATGAGGGAATAACACCTGGCATGGAACACCTCAGCAGCTAATTGTTCAAGTACTTTTGGTCCCTTATAAAGGTGGAGGGCACACCTAAAATGTGTTGTAATTCCTCCACCATTCACCTGATTTGGATGTAAATACCCTCAAATTAAAGATGAAAGTCTGCACTTAAAGCAAATATTGATTGTTTCATTTCAAATCCACTGTGGTGGTGTACAGAGCCAATATGTTGAAAATAATGTCAATGTCTATTTGACTTAAATGTACAATAAATATTACAGCTGCAAGCAGTGATGATCGGGCTCACATCTTCGTGCATATTAGGAATGGTGGTAGGGTGCCAGCTGTGCACATTCATGACCGCAAAAGCATGTCTTTATGTCCTTGTCTGGACTGCATGAGGGTGGGCATCATGCATGGATATGTGGGGTGTATCCACCGTGTGGCACTACAGAACACGCAAGACGCATGCATTATATTGCTGTACATCATGTGTAGAACACAAGTTGTATATTTCATTAAGATTGAATGGTGTTTGTCCAGTAAAGATGGTTTCAAGCTAAGACTGGTTTTGTGAGTTTCAAAGTATCCCTAGCAACTGAACAGCAATTTCCATTTGACAGCATTTGCAAAGTTTCACGAATTTCTAGCACATTTAGCCCTTACAAAAAATTCTGCAAACATTATTGACAACAGTAAATATTTTCAAGAGGGCATTCACAAACCTTGATGCAAAGACCCTAAATATCAAGCTAAAGTTAAAGCAATAGTGTAACTTTACCAAACATCAATACAAAGCAGATTGCATAGGAAAAATTTAAAAGAATGTGTAAGTTACCTCTGACAAGATACTTCCTGAGGGCAAGTGTGATCTGGGCCACAGTGCTGCTTTGAATGCTGCAGCCAAGTTGTTGGAGAAGCACACGGTTACCATAATGCAACAGTCCACCCATGAAGATGGGGTACAGTTCAAAAGGTTGGCCTTCACTGTACTGCTTTGGCTGCGGACCATGGACGCCAAGAAGGTTTTGCTCCACCTGATCCAGGACATCCTCGTTGTAGCTATCCTCAGTGCGGAACATCTCAGCTGCCATGGTTCTGGCAATACTACCTTTGTTGCGACTGCTGATTTTCTCAAAAAGCTTTGGAAAAAGTTTAAGAAGGTTGAATATAGCAAATATTCTGAGGGGGATGAATTTAGAAAGGATGTTCATAAGGGCATTCACATCCTCAGTTGCCTGGCCAATGGCCACAGACACCTGCCTGGTCAGTTTCTCCAGAGCCGATTTGTTCTCTCCTAGAACCATGTAGAGAGCCGCCAGATACTCCTGCATGGCTGGGACAGCAAACACGTACCGCCTCTCATCATTCTCACTGAGGTCTTGGGATAAATACTTATCATTTCCTACACAGGGAGCTAAAAAGAAGTCTAACACATCAGTCCGGAACATGGCCAGCTGACGTAGCTCCTCATCCGTCTTGGTCTTCCCTCCTATCCACTGTTCCAGTTCCCTTTCTGAAAACGACGTGCGCTTGTAAGTCACACCATCAAAAGCAAGTTTACCAACTGTACGAACGACATACAACATCAGAGAACTGTGGTGCCCCTGAATGGGCACATTAGTCCCTGCCCCTGTTCCCAGCACCTCACCCCCAAAGTTGAGCCTGAGAAAACTGGTGTATATGCCAGTCAATGTGCGGATAGGGGCATTGATGCTGGTGAAATGGAGGAAGTGTAAGGTAGCACATGTGAGCCAGCAGTAGGAGGGGAGGAAGCAGGCTGCAGCAAGCTGACTTTCTCTCTGAAGGCTGAGGTAAAGCAGCTCTATTAGAGCCTGGGCCTCTTGGTTATGTGCTGTCTTCCCACTCTGCTGCAGTAGGCGGCTAGTGAAATATGCCCGCTGGCGGTCTGGGTCAGTGAAGCCACAAATCTGTGCATAACGACTAATATACTTCTGAGGGATACGGTCTAGAGCAGACAGTCTTGTGGTAACCAAGATGCTGGCCTAGGAAAAAAAAGAGCAACAAATTCCAGATGCACCCATTACAAACACTACTTTAAATGATTTTGTTTGGACAGGAACACAACAGCATGCATATCTACATTTTGCAGATGCACATGATAAATACATGACAGTCCAAAATAAAAACAAAACAGCCCATGGAAGACACAAACCATGATAAAAAAAAAAAAAAGCACTGCATTAATGGTGGATCTCTTACCTCAGGCAGGAGATACTTCCTCAGTAAGTTCACCACCACTACACCTGGAAGCAGAGCTTCATTAGGGTCACTACATAGCTCTGTGGATCCAATGCGGAAGTCCAATTGTATCTTCTCCATCCCGTTAAAGAGGAAAAGCACATCCTTGGCCTGGCTTCCCTCCCCACTCAGCAGGGGGTGTTTTTTCAGGTGGAGGTACTTCCTACTCACCAGGTCCCTTAGGGAAGCCATCCTGTGTGGAAAGGGATCCATCACTTTAGGGTTTTCAAACATTAGTGTGATTAAACTGGAGGCAACCAGCATTAGAAATCTTAGTTCAAATCAAATTTGATAAGCAACAAAGGTAATCCATGAAAGCAGTTATAATCACAATGTTGTCGAAACTGTGTTTTGTATTTTATGTCTATTTTATCTATGCATGTTTCCCATTCATATTTTCCATTCTGGTACACACTCCTAGTACAAATGGGTGGACATTTCAATGTCTTCATAAAGAAAGTTTCCTTCCTGTAATGTGTCCCATATTTTAATGTATGCCACCAAAGTAACAGTAACAATACTTTATTATCTAATTTTCAGATTCTTGTGGAGAGCACAGGCTGACCTGTGTGGTTTGATCCTTCAGGTGATTTACTGCAGCACAAACTGCTAAAAACTTAAAGTTGGCTATTGTTACTGTTGCAGAGCACATACATCCTTTCATGGCAGTGAGATTCCCCAATGGAATTTGCCTCTCTCAGCAAGGATAATGACTCCTGCCACACTGCAAACACTATTCAGGAATGGTCTGAAGATCATGACAAAAAAGTCAAGGTGTTTACTTGGCCATCGAATTCCCAAGATGTGAATCAGAATGATCATCACAGTGGGATGTTCAGGAAAACAAGTCCTAATCATGAAGGTTCCATTGTGCAGTTTTTAGGACTTATAGGATCTGCTTCTACCATTTCAGTGCATGATACCACACATCTTCAGAGGTGTGTTCAGTTGAGGTGCGTGTCCGCTAGATGCGATTTTCCTGCACCGCAACCGGACCAGCATGCCACGTGGTGTGTTTCCAGTTGTGATCCAGTGTGTTTACCCGGAGCGGGCCGCAGCTTATTTGCATAAAGTAAACTCGACTTCTACTTTATGCAAATTCGATGCGGCGTGCGGAGATTCCACACATCGTGAAACTGTCCTCAAACGTCTAAACTAACCGTCGGTGACCTAAAACGAGGACAAATTCAGCTGCTGCACGGCTTATTTCTCGCCTCAAATGTTTTCAGAAATACTTTTTGCTGAAGTGTTTTCGAAATAAAAGGGAAAGTTTGCGGCCGAACTGCTGTGTTTATCCGACTCGGCTGCCAGACGATCAAGCTGAAAGCTCGGTCACGTGACCACGTAATGGCCCGCTCTTGCTCGAGTGCTGTCATGTGACAATATTGTGGCTCGCTAGTGACTGCCTGCCATCTGTGCGAATTTCAGATGCAGTGCGTTGCCGTGCGGGAAAATCGCATCTAGTGGACACGCACCTTCAGTCTGGATCAGAGCAGCGATGGCATCACAAGAGGGTCCAACACAATGTTAGGCAGATGGTTTTAATGTTGTAGTGGATGTGACATTGGGAGAGAAGACAGAAGAAAATAATAGCTTACTTTGACAGCTGGTTAAGGTCCTCACAAGAGAATGGAACCAGAAGCTTGAAGTTAGCTAGAGTGGTCCCAGTGCACCAATCCAGCACTAGCTTTCGGATCACCGTACTTTTTCCTGTTCCCACTGCCCCATAGAGCAGCACATTGAGCCCGCGATCCTCACTCCAGGCATCAGTAGGCTCAAACAGCTGTTCCACAGTCACGGAGGGGAACGAGGAGTTCTGGGTTTGCAGACAGGGGCTGAGCAGTCCCAACCTCTCCTCGGGATTTCTTTCCAAGATCAGTGGATCCACATGCATGGTCTCAGGGCTAAAGTAACCTCCAAACTGTTTCTCCTCCTGGGGAAGGTGGCTGAACCATAGGAAGAGCTTCCTTTTGTGAATATCTATGGGGTCTATAAGAGAGGAAAAGCGGGTTTATCTATCCATTCTATGCATCTATTTAGATATTCTTTGACACAATTAAAAAGATTAAACATACCCATCTAGAGTTACTTAGTATTCTAAAACAGAATGATCCAAATCAATGTCTTATCCTGATATGCTGATATCATGACTTTTGTTATCTATCCATCTATTTATCCATCTATTAATCCATTTATCCATCCATTTATCGCACTTAGCAATTCTCATAACCTAACATAAAGAGCCTGTTGATATAATATTCATAGAAATATACAGGTGTCTACATCTATGGTCATCACCACCTTACTCACCATTAGGGAAGCTAAAGTAACTATCAGATAACAAAACAAGCTTTACACAAGCAGTAACCCCCAGGGCTCAGAAAAGAAGCTAACATTTTACTGCCAAGAACTGCAGTTCTTCAAATGTCACTTGTGGTTGGCTCTAAAAGCAAGTAAATCCCCATAGACCACAGACTGTGAAAATATCCAACTTTACGGCAGAGATAAATGAGATGAAGTACAGTGCTTAACAAATTCATTAGATCACCACCTAGTGTAAGGTGTTTGCCACCGCTGTCTTAAACTAACGGTATTGCTGATTACCAAAATATTTTTTTAGGTTTCTGGATTGGTTAATCTGCTAGTATGTGAGATGAACTTTACTGTCGCAAAGGAAATTTGTCTGGGGCTCAAAGTGCCGGGAGCAGCTGCACATACATAACAAATACATAACAAGCACACAACAACCATCCATGTCACATCAGTCAACAAAAACTGCTTCAAAACGTATTGCACAGAATAGAATTGCACATGACATATGAGCGAATGGCACAGGGTAAAATACAATAAAATAAATATAACTCTAAATCAGATCACAAGAGTGGGTGCAATAAATACAAAAAAATTTTAACCTTAAAACCAAAGACAAAAGGTAAGAAGATGAAATGGATAAAAAATAAGAAGATAATAAGATAGATTGATTAGAGGTATCTAAGCTGTTTATTTAAGAATGTTATGGATGAGAGGAAATAAGAGTTTAAAACAATTACTTTTGTAACTGCTGGCTCTGAAGCGTTGATGGCAAGAGCTCATATTCTCAGTGGAGGATGTGCGTTGAGTCGCTGAGGATCATGTGTGTCTGTTTTATTGCTTTTGCATTGTAGATGGATTGAAGAGATAGCTGTCCTTTGTGCCCTATAATTTTCATTGCAGTTTTTACCAAAGTGGATGATGAGGTGAGTCATACTGATAACAGCATCATTTGTACTCCTGCCCTGCTTATAAGCAAATTGGAGAGGGTCCATGCCAGCAGCCTCAGCCTTCAGCATATTGACTATGATTTTTTCAAAGCATTTCATAACAACAGATGTTAGAGCTATTTGTCTGAAGTCATTGTAAGTAGATGGATAAGATACTTTTGGTACAGAAGTACTTTTTCCAGACAGCGGGTACAGTGCAACAGTTCAGGGATTTCTGAAAGATGGAACATAACGCAGATCACTCAGAGGAACATTTTCTTAACAGGAAAGGGGGCAAGCCATCAGGCCCCTTAGACTTGTTACACATTTTGCTAAAAACATTTTGAACTTGGTGTGGTTCAATTTTCAGCTATTCAGAGGAGCCGGTGTGAATTGTCTCTAGGGTCTCAGTTCCCTCTTTGGAGAAGTCTTCTGTCTCAAACCAGAGAAAGAAGTCATTCAGCTTGTTAACTTTGACTATATCATCCAATGTGATGATCTGTTTCCTCAGAGTTCATGTTTGTGATGTTCTTCATGCAGTCCCATAAACTCTTACTGTCCCCAGAGCTGAAGCTCTGTTCAATATAAGCCTGATGTTGGTCTCTGGATTTTTTCAATAGATGATTAAGTTCTTTGTGCTGAAGCCACACCCACGTGGTCCATCATAAAAGCCAGCTTCTTTGTATTTATACAAGTCTTAACCTCTTTGGTAATATGTGGTTGTTGTTGGGAAAGTGTAGAACATCTTTTTTTAGGAACTACACTGTCAACACAAAAATGCATGTAGTCAGTAATTGTCACAGCAGCCTCAACAAGCTCTAAGTTGTGGAAAATATTCCAGTCGCTGGATGACAGACAGCCTCTGAGTGTCTCCACACTGTCCTGATTCCACTGCAGCACAACCTTACACTGAGGACTGCTGGATTTAAAAACAGTTTTGTATCTTGGCATGAGGAAAACCTTTGAGTGGTCACAGATGGAGAGAGCGGACAGAGTCTTCGCTCGAAAAGCATGTTTAATATTGCCATAACAATTGTCCAGTACTTTGCCATTCCTTGTGCTACATTTAACATATTGATAAAAGCTCAGTAAAGCCCATTCAAGTTTACACTAATTAAAATCACCCTGATAGGGGCATAGGATTGGGGTGTGCACAACTTCAGCTAGCAGATTTGCGGCTGTTTTAGCATTTCCCCCTGGAGAGATGCATGTAGCATAGATAATGTTACCAATCTCATGAAGAAGATCAAATGGTCTTATTGAGATGCATAGTACTTCTAAATTAGGCTCACATAGGGTTTCTCTGAGAGTGAATCGTTTGCACCAGATGTTACTCACATAAACACAAATGCCCCCTATTCTGCTTTTCATCAATAGAACAGAACAGAATAGAATATGCTTTATTGTCATTATACAGTGTATAGCAAGATTGGAAAGCTTTTTTTTTTTATTATCTCTTATTAATCCCACGAGGGGAAATTGAGATTTTCGCATATCTCCCCAATTGGGGGGAGAGCGACGGGTCAGCCACAGTACAGCACCCCTGGAGCAGGAAGGGTTAAGGGCCTTGCTCAAGGGCCTAACAGTGGCCGCATCAGGGCTTGAACCTCTGACCTTCTGATCAGTAGTCCAGAGACTTAACCATTGCGCCACCACTGCCCCACAGCTTCTCCTTTTCAGTGCAAAGAATCTTAAAGATAGTGCAAAACAGTCTATTTACAAATGTACAGTATAAATAACAGGGTGTATATAAATAGAGTGAATGAGGAAGTGGTGTATATTGCACATTTCACATTATATTGTTTGCTGGGTGTGAGACATGAGACGTGAGAGTTCAGGGTGGTGATGGCTCTCGGAAAGAAGCTGTTTTTAAGTCTGTTTGTCCTCGCTTTAATACATCTGTAACGCCTTCCAGAAGGCAACAGATCAAAAAGCTGAGAACCGGGGTGTGAACTGTCCTTGATGATGTTCTGAAGTCTGCTGAGGCACCGGGTGCAGTAGATGTCCATGAGGGAGGGGGGAGGACAGCCAAAAATCCTCTGTGCTGCTTTGACTGTCCTCTGAAGCCTCGCTCTGTCTGCCTCAATGCAGCTCCCATACCAGGTGGAAACACAGTACGTCAGCAGGCTCTCGATGGATGAGCGGTAGAAGGCCAGCAGCAGCTTCCTGTCCAGGTTGTTCTTCATGAGGACTCTCAGGAAGTGGAGTCCATCCTATCTACTCACAAACAGGAGAAGCCTTCCAACTCCACCAAGGAGTCCGGTATGTCTTTGCAGAGCCAGGAGTCAGTGAGCTACAGGATGGATGAGTCACTATACTTCTAGTGGTACCTTCTGTTTGTGTGTCGGGTTAGGGTTACTCCTCTATTTTGTTCCGCAGTGACCTTAGGTTGATCAGGATGATTGAAGGCAACGATGGTATGTTGCACCTTCAGCGGAGCCATTCTCCTCTCCTTCCTCTTTTTGCCGGCGACGGTGTAGGCTGTTCACCAGTTCACCTCTGAGTGCCTCTGGTAGACCCACTGGCGCCTTGTACCCCTTGTGTCGAAGCACAAGCAGCCTGTCTGGTGTACAACCGTTGTGTCTCTGTACCTGTCAATCATGGTGTGGGCCAGCTCTTGCATAGTAGTTCAACGACTACCATGAAAAGTATTAGTATGTACACCAGAGCTGCCACAGCTCCATGAGCACCACTGTCTGAGGGATGGCTAATCCTTGGTGAGGCCAACAGTTAGCAGAGTCAGCAGCTAACAACACAGACCCAGCCAGCACAGTTCGGCAAAGTTCAGTCACTAATCCTCAGCTTCAGAAGCAAAGTCTGCAAAGTCATTAAAGTAAGTAGCACAGTAGCAAGATACACAGATATACAAGCTGCACGAGTAATAGACACTAAAAACAGATATAAAAAATAACATTGCAGCAGTAGGACTATAGCCTGGGTGGCCAGCAGAGCGGCATCACTGGAAGTGCAAGCTCTTTAATGATAAATAAATCAAATTATAACTTTAATGATAAAACATAATTATTGCTATAATCCATGAATTGTCAAATTTACTGTTTTCCAAAAAAGCAGGAAAAACAGTTATCATATTTTCATTGAGGGGCCAAATTACAGTTAATTGTTTGCATTCCTGAACAGAAAAATGTGCTTTAGTGGCTATATGTTATTCTTGATTGATTTCTGTCTTCTCAGAGAATTCCAGTGTGCTGGAGCAAATTTGGATATAAAAACATGAATTCTGTTTGAAATTCTTCATTCCCGTTCAAAATGATGAAGCGTAGGGAACTTACCAAGAAAGACAGAGTTTGAACTAAAGCATTTCATGATGTTGGATGGTCTTTGGGACAAATAGGGCAAGACATAAAGTGTTCTCACAATGTGGTCAGTATACCTTGGACTCAATTGCAGAGACTGCTCCTTACAAAATACGCCAAGGAAGAGGCCATAAACGAAAGCTAACTGAAGCAGATGTCAGGCACCTTAAGATTTTAAGTACTACAGACAGAAGGAAGACCACTGCTGATCTTCAGGCAGAGACTGATGCTTCTAGATCAGAATCCGAGAAAGTTTCCACTAAGACCATGAGCAAACGACTGAAGGAACAAGGCTTAAATTGAAGAATAGCTGCTAAGAGGCCATTATTGAGGACTGCAAACATCTAAAAATGCCTTAAATTTGCCAGGGAGCACAAACACTGGACTGTAAATGGCTGGAAGAAGGTACTCTGGATGGATGAGTCCAAGTTTGAACTCTACGGTCAGCATCATCATGTTTATGTTGACACAAAATCTGGAGAACATTTTGATGGTAGATGCATTGCACCCACAGTGAAACACGGTGGAGATTCCATTATGGTATGGGGTTCCATTTGTAGAAATGGCATGGACAAGAAGGTCTGCCACAACATCTTGGTGCCTTTCTGGATTGAACCTGATTGGTCATGGGTTCATATAACAAGAAGACAATGACATCAAGCATAATTCAAAGCTGTGAAGAGACTACTGGACCCAGACAAGAAAAGCACTCAGAAAGCGCAGTACTTCGCCAAGGCTGCTCAGTCGTTGCACGATTTCTGACGGAATAGTCCAGATAGGTCCGCAGTGGTGGATGGTATGGATTGCCATTATGTAATCGTCAGCTGTAGCGTTCACTTGTCATAGTTACAGTGTATGTGACACTGCAGTGCCGCTATCTCGCAATGATACAGAAATCTATAAAAAAAATTGTGGATTCAGACTGAAAGCCGCATCACTGCCAAAATCTAATCAGGTGGTCCTGGTGTCATTTCTGACCTTCCCTGAAAATTTCATCCAAATCCTGCATTCCTCTGGCATGGCATGGCATGGTGAGGGTTGTGTTCGTGTTGATTTTTCCAGCACCTTTAACAAATTTAAGCCATCCCAAGTGCACCAGAAACACACCAACATGGATGTTCAACCCCACCTGGTGTTATGGATAACTGACTACCTCACTGGCAGACCTCAGTTTGCCAGACTGGGAGGAGCATCTTCTGATTTGGTGGTCAGTAGTACAGGAGCACCTCCGGGGACTGTTCTGGCCCCTCTCCTCTTCACCCTGTACACATCCAACTTTCGTTGCAAGTCTGAGCTGGTACTCATGTAGAAGTTTTCTGATGACACTGCCATGGTGGGTTATTGTTATTGGTGGGTACTGGACTTCAGAAGATCACGTGTCTCTCTACAACTGGTATTCATTCTAGGGGCTGAGGCTGGCATCATCACCTCATACAAATACCTGGGGCTGCACCTGGACAACAAGTTGGACTGGTCTACACACAGAGACTATGTCTATAGCACGGTCAGAGTTGACTCTATTTCCTGAGGAAATTGGCATTCTTTAGCAGCTGCTGCAAACTGCTCAGGATGTTCTCCCAGTCCATGGTGGCCAGTTGTTCCTTCTATGCTGTGGTGTGCCGGGGCGGCAGCAGCAAGAAGAAGGACTGTGACAGACTCGACAACTGGTCAAACGGGCTGGCTTTGTCACTGAGTCTAAATGTCTGAACTGCACAGCCTATCCACAGGGGTTCCTCAAGGGTTGGTGCTTGGTCCCCTCCTCTTCTCAATATACACAACCTCACTTGGTGCAATAATCCACTCCCATGAATTCTCAGCATCCGCTGACCCCGCTCCGTCAGTTTACGTGGCCCACCACTTCATGGCTGAGTTCCCACACACTTTCACTTTCTTATAATACAGCAGACAGTTGACTGTGGAATATTTAGGAGCGAGGAAATGTCACGACTGGATTTGTTGCACAGGTGGCATCCTATCACAGTTCCATGCTGGAATTCACTGAGCTCCTGAGAGCGACCCATTCTTTCACAAATGTTTGTAAAAGCAGTCTGCATGCCTAGGTGCTTGATTTTATACACCTGGGACCATGGAAGTGATTGGAACACCTGATTCTGATTATTTGGATGGGTAAGCGAATACTTTAGACAATATAGTGTGTATATAATACACACACACACACACACACACACACACACTCATATATATATACATATATACACATGTACATATATACACATACACATATATACATATACATATATAAGATAAAATTGGTAGCATTAAGCTAATATCTACATGCCATGAGGTAACTGCTGACAGCATTTGATGAGCTTGTTCACATTTTTTTTTGACATTCAGTCTTTAAAAAGCTGTTTTCAACAGGCCATTCAATAAATAGGTTGTAAAAGTAAAATCTGCAGTCAAGTGTCATTTGTTTAAGCCACCATGGCTCCCGAAGAGCCTGTCGCCACTGCTGAAGAAAATCCTACAGGAAGCACTGCAGGCAATATACTATACACAAAACACATCCAACGTACCAGAGATAATAGATAAAAAGACTGGTAAAATTTAAGATTAAAAAGTATATGTTATCCTTACAAAAGTGCGAGGTGCCAAATACATAAATAACTTGAACTTGTTTTATGGCTCTTATCCAGGTTGTTTTCTCCTGTCTATATCCTTGCTTGTGTTGTATCTACTCTCAGATGTACATCGCTTTGGATAAAAGCGGAGTTATAGGAATCGTTGGAAACAGTCATGATATACATGATCTTTACAAGCGTATGGAAACTTTTGTTCATGGCTATAGCTACTGCCAAGATGGCAATGGCTGAAGCCATCAAACTGAGTTGAACAGTAGTTTGGAAATCCTATAGGTGGCATTGTGGAGGGTTCTTCCATTTTTATATAAGGTCAATGGTTTTACATTCTTGTTCGAGTAATAATTCAATAACATGCCAAAACTCATCACCTGTGTCTCTGAGCATGTTCAGTTCAGTTCAGTTCAGTTCAGTTCAGTGAACTGTGTCTCTGAGCATGTTGTAAATTTGGGTTTGGAAGTGAACATAAAAATGTTAAAGTGCGTTGATGCTCCTGTGAACATGGAGCCGTATGACAGAAGGTAGCCAATGCACCAGCACCTGTAGATGCTTCGCCAATCAAATACATGCTTTCACACGAACATGTTTATCAGATTATCTCTGGCAAAAGTAGGAATTTCTGAGGTGACTCCCTGCATAGATCAACTTCTCAATAATGTGACCTAAAATATAAATGTGCAAAATTTTTGCTATAAATGTGATTAAAAAGTAAACTGTAAAGCTTGCCAAAACTGTAAAAAATTTGTTAACTTCAGTCTTTGCTTTAACTATGTCTTTTTATTAATTAGTCAGAAATTTTATATAACCAAGGCATTTGACAGTATTTTGGGATGAAATCAAGTATCAGCCGGAAAAACAGATACAGATGGATGACAAAAACATAAAGCGGGCCACCATGTACCAGAAAGCAGCGATACGTGATACCTATTTTACAGCACAATTGTCAGCTGGAGAACTACTCTTCACATGCCAACACTGAAATCCTGTGTGTTTGTGTGTATGTAAGAGAGAGAAAAAAGATACTGAAAAAACAGCAAAAGGTCTGATGATCAATATTTAATTCAGAGGGGTTTTTTTGTTCCAATGTGTGTCTTTTGCACTAAATATCAATCTCCTTTTTTTTCCATTGTCCTCTTGTGAATCACAGCAAATATGGCCCTGGGGTCATTAAGTGGTCTCAGTCAATCTTACTATGTCAAACACCAAAGCCTTTTCCTTATTTTGGGAAGTTTATTGCTCATCTGGCCAGTGTTCAGCCTGAAAGTTTTGTGTAAAAGGCCAAAATTTCGCAAGGCCTGGGTCTGTCTCTATATATGAGTGTTCCCTTCCTCCCTGATATCGGTCTGAAAAGTTTTATTCGAACTACCTGCCAGCGCAATGTATAATTCAATCAAACGTCTGCTGCATTTAAAAGATAAACTAAGGATATTGAGCAAGTTCTGGTCTTTGACGGTCTTTCATACATTGTGTAGTAAGGTTTATACACACTGTTTTGAGAAATGCATTTATATTTTTGCGAAGGTTACGGAATTCTTGAAAATTGTATGAGTATGATAGAGAAAAATTGTACTTCGTCACCTGTCTATATGTGGCATTTGTCAAAACGCAAAAAACTGAAAAATGCAGTGACTTGTGATTATTTAATTGTGGATACACATTTTTGTCCTGGAAACATACATACATTTAGAGGGGCCTCTTCACAGGAGCAATAAGCACAGGGCAGATGCATCATTGCAATGAATGGCAATTATCTATGGTTAAATATCTATGAGGGACAGTTACTGTTTTTTAGATGTCACAAACCTCCTCTCAAGCCACAGACAAGATATTGTGCAATATTCTGATAGAGCAATGGAAATGTTTTGTAGATTGATAATGACGTGGAATTGTTGGAGGGCTGTATTAAAAAGTAGGCAATTATCAGGTTTGCAGCATAAATATACACCGATCAGCCACAAAATTCTGACCACTGACAGGTGAAACTTTGATTCCTGACATTCATGTGGATGTTTGACATGTACCATCCACCTAAACATTGCAGGTCAAGCAACCCCCCAAATCCCCACCCTTATGGCAACAGCAGTCCTTGATGCCAGTTGCAGGACAATGCACTCCGACACACCACAAAAACTGCCCGGCCCGGGGAACACGACAGAACTAAGCTGTTCACCCGGGTTCCACACTCCCCAGATCCAAATCTTACTGAGCCTCTGTGGGATGTGGCAGGATAAGCCTGATCTAGATAGGTCCCACCCTGCAACACATAGGACCCACAGAATTCACTGCCACCATCCCAGTGCCACAAGACATCCCCAGAGGTCCTGTGTTCATGTCCCATTGGGTCAGAGGAGATTTAGCAGCATGAAGGGGACCAACACAATATTAAGCAGGTGGTCAAAATGTTATGCCTGATCGGTATGTATTGTTTAGCTACTTATTGTGTAGGGATGTTTACTTAAAGGTACTCTGGTAACCTAATATCTGATATTAACTGTGGCCTCTTCGTGCAGGAAACAGTCACTTTTGCATGTGTGATGACAATGAAGTTCTGTTTAAACAGATTTACCCATTTTAAATTCCCCTCATTTAAAAAGAAAATCAGTCACAAGATTAGCAAATGACGAAAAATGGTTAAAAACACTTGGATCTACAAAATGACTTGACTTCAAGCACTACAATCAATGCTGCACCACTGTTTTTAAAAATGTAAAACTGAACTGACCACTTCTATTACTCCAACTCCAACTACTAATAACTGTCTCATGCAGCTGAGGATACTTTTTTTTTAAACAATCATGATTACAGCTTCTGTCAAAGCAACTACTGACTGCACTGTTCCCTTATGTATTTTCCATATGGCTATAAAAGATAACTGCAAATTGTACCGTGCCTGTTTCAAGTTCTGTCACTTGTACTGTTTCTGCTGTCATTAATGCAGCTAGTGGCAGCTAAGAGCACTGCACCAATTTGAAATGTCACATGTTACATCAGTTTACCTTCCTTTTGTACTCAGCCAGTGAAAAAACACTTACAATATCATCTGTGGCACTGAAGCAGCTTTGTCATAAAATAAATAACACATTGGCAAAGCACAGGATATTGCTCAACAAGTCTACAGAGCACCATTCAACGTCGGGCTTTTTGTATTGGCCATGCTGGCTGGCATTATGGTTTGGGTTACTGAACACTGGAAACAGAACAGAGCCATTGTTGGTGGTATTTGTTCAGAAGTCAATATGTCTGCTTAGAAAAAGGTAGGGAGGCTTTAATCTAATATCAAAAGAATTGTGGGATTCACTGTTATATCTCCACCGCTGCTGCCACACTGTGATTATTCATTTTTAACTGTTTCTTATTGGTCTGCCAATGTTATTGGAAAACAAAATTGCTGGAGTTCCCTTTTATTCACAATGAAGGTTATCATTTCTGCTGCTACAACTACTAGCATTTGACTGCTGTAGATATGCTAAAGAAAGTAATATGTTGTTGTGTCAAAAGGCAATAAAGATTTAAACTGAGTTGTGCACCTGGTTCTGAAGGGGTGGAGCAGAAGGCTCTGCAGTGAAAGACCGTTGCTGGACACAGGGAAGCCTCCACCCTTCTCTTCCACCTCCACACTGTGAGCAGTTTACCTGGCCTTCTGGAAAAAAACACAAGGCATTAGACTGGTTGGTTCAGATAGCGTTGCTCACATTCTTTATAAAACACACAAAGACCAGTTGGAAAGGTTATACTAGTCCCACAGTCAACAACTCACTTTCCTCACAAAGTGGACTGTTCAAACAGACTGAATCTGAGTCAAAGTGAGGACTATTGTGCACAGAACAGCTGCTATTAAGTTGTTTGCATGTTGTAGCAAGTTTACTTGCTTACCTCCAACGCATTTTTGCAGCTAAGCAAAGTTTTGCCTCTTAACCTGACTAAGACCTGTTTAATGTTGCTCTGAGAAAAATTCAGAGGTGGGGAGGGGTTACTGAGAACTTGCCTCCAACATGCATCAAATGGCACACGTGATAGAGCAATTATCACAAAAGCTGTGATTATGTTGAACTAAATAAATAAAGTAATAATCATAAAAAAAATAATAATTTGAATTAAAAAATAAAATGATCTGACACTGACCAATCTCTGGCACTGAAATATGTAAGTCATTCATGGCTCTGGACCAGCATTTACAGTGGATGTAAAGAATCTACATACTTCACTTAACCCTTTGATGCACAACATGGGTCAAAAGTGACCCAAATCCAATGGAAAATGGGCATCTCCTGACCCACACTGCACATCAAAGGGTTAAAAATGGCAGGTTGTTAAGATGCAAAGAAATACAGTTGCCAAATGAACCATCCATCCATCCATCCATTATCTATACACCGCTTAATCCTCATTAGGGTCGCGGGGGGGGGGCTGGAGCCTATCCCAGCTGACTCGGGCGAAGGCAGGGGACACCCTGGACAGGTCGCCAGTCTGTCGCAGGGCTACATATATAGACAAACAATCATTCTCACATTCACACCTACGGGCAATTTAGAATAGTCAATTAACCTTAGCATATTTTTGGACTGTGGGAGGAAGCCGGAGTACCCGGAGAAAACCCACGCATGCACAGGGAGAACATGCAAACTCCATGCAGAAAGATCCCGGGAAAGCCGGGACGCGAACCAGGGATCTTCTCGCTGCAAGGCGAAAGTGCTAACCACTACGCCACTGTGCAGCCCACGCCAAATGAACCAATCACATTAAAATGTTAAATACTAATTAGTATTCACTTGCTATCGATTAAAGTGACTGATTACCCACAATAAAGTGAAGCTAATGACACTTTCTTGGCATCTTCTTGGTAATATTCAAAGATCTTACAAATCAAGCAGGGGATCTTAGTGTTGAAAAATATCAATTAGGAGAAGGTTACATAATTTTTTTTCATTGTCATGGCAATGCAGATTCACACTAATTAATTACTTATTTCAATTAATTTCTTGTTTCAGAACCCCACACTCACATACAAGAGCCTTTGTTAAAAAATAAAGGAGCAAAAGGGAACACTTGTGAGTGCATTCTAACCGATGCCCCCTGGCGGCAGCAACCTTATTCACCAGTGAAATTATACAGCCCTTCCAATCAACACAAGTTAGATAAAGTAATAGTAATAAAAATGTTTTTTGTTTTTTTTTAAAAAAAAAAAAAACCCCTTGGTCAGATACATAGCATAATGTATATCCTAAATTGCATGACTTTTCGTGGATGCTATGGATTTTAGAAATATGGCGAACAATACAAAAACCCTACTTCCTGTTTCATTTTGAATAATACACTGCTGAGAGGATCAGGAGAGATTGTCTCATAATTGCACACTCCAACACACCTATTATCAGGACTGTGTCAGCAGTATGGGCTGCTGCACTTCTGACTACACCCAAAAAAATGTCTTTCATACTAATAGGCTAAAAATATTTGTGTAGTCTCAGACAAGTGGCTGGATTTACACACAAACAGGGTGACATAAACACTAACCAAGCCAGATCTACTCTGCAGTCACTCACTAACCAGCAGTGTAAAGCAGCTGGAGAGAACTATGGGAGATGGAAGCAACCTGCATGAGATTCATCAAAATTTAAGAAAGGGCCAATGTCTGACTGCGTCATTAAGATAATGTTAGAAGATATGCCATCTAACGAAAAAACTACCCGTCTATCTACCTGTATCTCCTGGTTGATACACAAGAAAACTGCTTTGCATCTGCATCGCAAAAGCTGAGTTAGTCAATGAACATCGTGATTGACTTTTAAGCCTTCGTATCAAAAGCAACTTGTCACTAACCTGTGTAGTAGGCTCATCCTTCTTTTCTGCTGGGTCTCTGTGTCAGGGAGAGTTCTGTGAACATTTCAAATATATAATCAACCAACTGGTGTGAAAAGGAATTTAAAGGTACCCTGCTGAGTTAGGGTGCTATAAAATTATGTTTTGGTGAGTTGATTGTTGTTTTCTTTATATCTCATGCTTGCACACATGAATGCTTCCGTTTGTGCAAGTCTGCAGTGAGATGATGCTAACAGTGTCACATTTCCTCTCAACTTTTAGACAGTTCTACAATTTAATTTAGCAGATGCTTTTATCCAAAGTGACGTACATCTGAGAGTAGATCCAACACAAGCAAGGATGTAGTCAAGAGAAAACAACCTGGATAAGAGCCACAAAACAAGTTCAAGTGTGACAATAGGACCATGGTGTCTACAGGCAGTACAGACGCATAGGATTTTTTTATTTATTTTTTTCAGTTTGTCAAGTGCAAAGGTGTTCAGTGAAGAGCTGGTTTTTAGTCTTTTGTTAAAGACTGAGAGAGACTCTGCAGATTGAACAGAGTTTGGTAACTTGTTCCACCACTGGGGAACCACAGAGGAGAAGAGTCTAGCTATGGCTAGCTGCCAGTAAGGAGTTGCAGTAGTTGATGCATGATATTACAACAGCCTGTACCAGGAGTTGTGCTGCATGTTCAAACAGGAATGGTCTGATCTTTCTGATGTTCTTCAAGACGAATCCACACGACTGAGCAACAGAGGCCATATGAGGCTTGAGGGTTAGCTGGTCATTGATCATGACACCTAAGTAGATTAGACTTCAAACACACACAATATGTTTTTTGGAGTACCTGAACATTAACAGAACTTTGTTTATTAAATGAAATTAAACACAGTTCCTGTGATGATTTAAGTCAAAAATATTGTGATGACACCGACTGACATTTATTGCACTTTGTGTCAAACACTTTAGACAGGAACACCTTCTGGTCTTCTCTTAATCCAAATCCTACACCTGATATATTTGCATTTTGTGATCAGACATAATTTTTTACAATTTTGCTAAAATCTTAGGTGAAAGATTCAAAACAGCAAAATAAATAAATGCATAAATGTCAAAGCTACTTATTTTGTATGAAGAGCATAAAAAGTCAAGAACACAGTGCTCAATTTCCGTTTTTGCTGAGCGTTCTGGAGTAATCTTTTTAAGGTAAACCAGCTTCGGCAGACTAGGAGTAGCACAGGCACATTAGGAGGTCCTGATGGAGAGGAGTGACAGGTTGTTGGTCAGAGTAGCAGCTCCAGCAGAGGAGAGGACCTCAGCTCCATTGGTACAGTACATGGAGCTCCGGGAGGCTGAGGGACGGACAGGGTCCCGGGGAAGTCTGTCCTGCAGTGTTCTCAGGTACCGTTGCAGCCGGTAGTGGCGACTAAGAACGTTGAACTATTTGTAACAGTTTCCAGGAAACATATGCAAATGTAGCTAAATATTACATTTAGAGAACGACTTGTTTGTCATCGTTAAAATACCTCCACCGTAAATTTGATTTGATTGAGATTTTATCGTACAGTTAATGAGCTCACTGCTAACTACTGACGTCATGCCGTGTCAGGGAAAACAGGAATCATTCAAACATACCACACCTTGTTGTCTTTGTCTCCGGTGGGTCGCAGTGTCCGGACACTGAGGCTGACTCACGTACTTTCGTTCATGGTAAGATCTGTCAGATGTTCCACATTTTCTTCCGCTTCACGTGCGAGAACCTTCCGCTTCAACGTCCGCCTGAACTTTTTCACAATAAAATAGTGCTACATGTAGACACTGTGAACTGCAGACTGCGGTTGCAGTGATTACTTAGAGTGCAGTCAGAACAGCCTCGAAGGAGGCCAAGGTCGGGGCACAGCCACCCCTTAAACCTCACTGGTCAACATCTCGGGTCTTACATTTCAAGTTCAATCACTAAAATCTGGTGTCTTATTTTCTGTGAATGCAACGCTCGAGTCCGAGTGCAAGTGAAAGCAGCATTGATCGCCACGAAAAGACCGCAGAGAGCCCTGGAATCTGTATCTGATGGAGGTGGCACAGACCTGATAAGTGTACTACGAACCGAGATTAGTGGGTTAATGAGGTATGTTGATCTTAAAGCCAGAGTTTACTGTCATGAAGGAGGATCTCTTTTAACCTGCCAGATCTCCATGTGGTAACTGATGCTGTGGAGCTGACCTGGTCCAGAGCAGATTATGATCACAATTTCAGATGTAATCGGCTGGAAGAAGCGTCCACCTTTAAACAAAGCGTTTCCTGTTGATTATTTATGACCGATACAGATTCTCAGCTGAGGGAATATGTTATATCTGCAAACCTGTTGAGCTGTATGTTACTAATATCCGTGAATCACGCCCTGTAGTTAGAGTAGCCCACACTGTATGTGTCATATTGCCATGGAAACCTACATGTATTTAGTTGGTGATGTTTAGTTGGTGATGCAGAAATTGTATAAATATGATTTTATGTTTGGTCCTGATTTGCTGCTCAATCTGTTTACTCTGCTGGTGCTGCAGCTGATAGAACACAGATTAAAACATTGATTATTCTACTGGTATTTATTGATCACACCACAAACTGTCATCTTCAGAAGTTCTCTGACAACTCCACCATTGTCGGCCTCATCACTGACAGAGATGAGTAGGAGTTCAGAGAACTCAACCTGGACTTTGTGAACTGGTGCCTGCTGACCTGCCTCCAGATCAACACAGAGGAAACCAAGGAACTGTTGATGGATTTTAGCAGGAACAGAACAGCGAACATCCAGGGGATGGACATTGAGATTGTGGACTTGTACAAGTACCTGTGTTCATTTGAACAATAAACTGGACTGGACTACTAACACCAACGCATTCTACAAGAAATATCAGAACAGATTCCACCTGCTCAGGAGACTGAGGTCCTTCGGGGTGCAGGGAGCACTTCTGAGGACCTTCTAATGATGGACAGTTGGATATTTATGAGAAATTGTAAACAATTAAATTGGAAAATGAAAAGGGAAATAAGGCCAAAGTGTGTTCCACATAAAGACTTTAGTTGTCAGTCATATTACATTGTCAGTGGGAAAAATGAACTTCAGTTTTGTATGTTGAAGGGAAATTCTAATAAATAAATGTTGCTATTAAATAAATATATGGTTATGAAATAAATCCTGATAAACAAATATATAACATATACATAAACAAAATCACTGCTAACAATAAATAACTTATATTCTCTGATGTCATGTTTATTAATATCAGGAGTCTTGAATTTCATAATGTCATTTATTTGTTATAAAAGATCTTTATTTCACAGTGTCACATTGATTTACTTGGATAGACTATTAATTTTATAACACCGCATTTACTTATTTAAGGGTAATTTTACTTCCTAATGCCTGGCTCCTTCTATTTCTAATCCTAATATTCTAATGAGGGGACATAGCTGGTGTGTTTGACGTGCCGTGTCTATTGTGATTGATTGGCCGCTTGGATGCAGCCAGGAGGCTCATTCATTGTTCAATTTGCAGCCTTATATAATTTTTCATTCAATTGTGTTATAATTACTTTTATTTTGTATTATGTGTCGTTGAAGTAGCAATACATTTTCCACAAATATGTTTGCCAGTCTTTGTTTTAATCATTTTTCAATAAGTTCACATTTCAGTTCACTGTAATTATACTTATTATGTTCATCCGTCTTCAACTAATTGTACTGAAATGCATATAAGGGGTTTAAATATCTGGTCTGGTAAATAAATGTTTATTTTCCTAATGGTTTTCAATTTTATTGTACTTTATAGTCAGTTTTAGCCTTAAAAATAACATATACAATGAACTCTAAAAGTTAGTGCAGCTTTTCCTGTGTGCTTTTACCAGAAAGGATGAGACAAGTATCCCAGTTAATATCACATCATCAAATGCAGATGCATGTGCTAACCAAGCTGGCTGATTAGTCAAAGCCTGATAAATTTTACAATTTTGGACTCATCTTTTTACCTGTTTTGCTGGATTTCAGTGCTGCATATGACACATTTGATCACAGCATCTTATTACAGAGACTGGAACTTGCCATTGGTATCAAAAGGAACCGCACTTAACTGATTTAAATCATGTTTATCAGATAGACTCTAGCTTATTTCAGAGTTCCACAGGGTTCTGTGGTAGGACGGATACCATTTACTTTGTACATGCTCCCCTTAGGCAATATCACGAGGAAACAGTTTGTAAATTTCCACTGTTATGCAGTTGACACCTTGTTAAATTTATCTATAAAGCCAGGTGAAACTATCAATTGGTCAAACTACAGGCATGGCTTTATGATATAAAGACCTGGACGACTTGTAATTTTCTCCTTCTAAGTATACACAAAACTGAAGTTATTGTATTAGGCACTAAAACTCCTCAGAAACACACTGTCTAACCAGATAATTACTCTGGATGGCATTGCCATCCAGAGTAATTATGTCTATGAGCTGAATTTTTAGTATTTTCTAAAAGACTGAGAGAGACTCTGCAGATTGAATAGAGTTTGGCAACTCGTTCCACCATCGGGGAAGCACCGAAGAGAAGAGTCTAGCTATGGACCGGCCCTGTTGTGGTGGTTGTATCAACCGCTTTTTATATCAGAGTAGTGAGTGGGAAGGAGTGTAGATCTGAATGAGAGAATTCAGGTAGGAGGGAGCTGTTTTCATTGTAGTTGAATTTATACGGCCAGTAACTGGAAGCCAGTGAAATGAATAACACTCATTATCTCCTCATCATGGCAGCTGTTAGTGGGTTCGATATATTAGGCAGCAAGTAAACAATTTTTCCTTAAAGCTTATGTTTGAAGCATGAAAAATGGGCAAGTGTAAGGATTTGAGCAAGTTTGACAAGGACCAAATTGTGATGGCTAGGTGACTGGGTCAGAGCATCTCCAAAACTGCAGCTCTTGTGGGTTGCTTCTGGTCTGCAGTGGTCAGTATCTATCAAAAGTGGTCCAGGGAAGGAAAAGTGGTGAACCGGCAACAGGGTCATGGGCAGCCAAGGCTCACTGATGGACGTAAGAAGCAAAGGCTGGTCCGATACAGCAGACGATCTACTGTTGCTCACATTGCTTAAGAAGTTAATGCTGGTTCTGATAGAAAGGTGTCAGAATACACAGTGCATCACAGTTTGTTGCATGTGGGGCTGTACAGCCGCAGACAAATCAGGGTGCACAAGCTAACGCCTGTGCACCACTGAAAGTGCCAACAATGAGCATGTGGGCATCAGAACTGGACCACAGTGCAATGGAAGAAGGTGGTGTGGCATGTTTTCTTTTACATCACGCGGGTGCGTCCCTTACCTGGGGAAGACATGGCTCAAGGATGCATTTTGGGAAGCAGGCACGCCGACAGAGGCAGTGTGATGCTTTGAGCAATTTTCTGCTGGGAAACATTGAGTCCTGCCATTCATGTGGACCTTACTTTGACATGTACCACCTACCTAAGCATTATTGCAAACCATGTACACCCTTTCATGAAAACTGTGTTCCCTGATGGCTGTGACCTCTTTCAGCAGGATATTGTGCCGTGCCACAAATCAAAAATGGTTCAGGAGTGGTTTGAGGAGCACAAGAACAACTTTGAGGTGTTGACTGGGCCTCCAAATTCCCCAGATCCCAATCTAATTGCAGATCTGTGGGATGTGCTGGACAAACAAGTTCGATCCATGGAGGTCCCACCTCGCAACTTACAGGACTTAAAGGATCTGATGCTAGCATCTTATACCACAGCACACCTTCAGGGGTCTAGTGGAGTCCATGCCTCAATAGGTCACGACTGTTTTGGTAGGAAAAGGGGGACCAACTAAATCTTAGGCAGTTGGCCATAATGTTGTCTCTGATCAGTGTATGTACAAATATGCGGTGAAAAACAGAACATACACAGTGTACTGTACGAAACTGTACTAAAAAAGCCAATAAAAACGTAAAATTGATTGGTTCCATAAAAATAGATCAGAAATTTTATTAAGACACAATTTTGTTGCCGTGCTTCCTGTCTATATAAAGCCAGCACATTTGAAAGTACATTAACCGATGCACACTAAACAATATACAGTGGCGGACACCCCATGCATTTGTGAAATACTGCATTAAGGCTCACTCTTTTGTCTTCAAGCGCATTTTATTTAAGTGCAGTCACAGCCAAAATACTAAACAAATCCTAAAAAGGCATTAAAATTTAAAAATCGATTGGTTCCAAAAAAAATACATAAAACATTTTGAGTATTGAGTCATTTTGGTACCAGTGATCCACTAATGAAGGTCACACTTTTTATTAAAAGAAACAATTTTTGTTGCCCTGCTTCGTGTCTATATGAAGCAAGTATATTTGAAAGTTCTTTACAGACAAAAACGGCTAAAACAAGGAACGTAATGCAGGAAACATGCCTGAAGATTCAGATTCTCAGCCAGGAAGGGTACAGCTGTCACCAGATAGCCAGGAAGTGCAGATGCAGTTTTTCAGCAGTTGGATACACTCTGGAGAAATATGGACGAACCAACAGCTTGGAGACAAACCAAAATCTATGTGTCCAAGGGTTTCTTCAGCAAGAAATGACCGCATCCTGATCCACATGTGCACGGAAAACTGCTGAATGGCATCACAGGAGCTTCAGCAGCAGTGGTCAAACCAAACTGGTGTCCAGTGTTCCACCTACACTGTACATGGCCTACTTTTAGATCATGACTTAAGGTCCTACAAGGCTGTCAAGAAGCGCCTGATCAATGAGAGCCAGAGGTTAGCCAGGCGAACTGGACAGCTAGGAAGTGGAAGAAGATTCTGTGGTCAGATGAATCCAATTTCCAGCTTTATCTTCCTCCTGCTAATGTGAGGTATGCAGAAGGCCTGGCGAAGCATTATCTCTAACATGTACAGTACCTACTGTCAAGCATGGTGGAGGCAGTATCATGGTTTGGGGATGTATGAGTGCTGCTGGTCTTGGTTATCTTGCGGTCTTTGATGGCACACTGAACTCTGCCAAGTATTGTGTGATTCTTTAAACCCACATGCTCTGTTCCATCGAGGTCAAACTGAATGTTTCAACAAGATAATGCCCCTTAAACACATCCAGGGCCAATGGAACTTGGCTGCAGGAGCTCAGTATGTAGGTCTTAGAGTGGCCAGCTCAATCCTCAGACATGAGCCCCACTGAAAATCTGTGGTGGATCATTAAAAGGTCTGTTTCAAAGGGTAAAGCAGCAGTAATTCAAGAAGAATGGGACCAGGCAACCCCTCAGTGTGAAAGGTTTGTGGGGAACATCCAGCCAGGATTAGAGCTCTACTGCTGCTAATGGCAGGACTATGAAATATTAATTTGATGATGTGATGGTTTATTTTTTGTTTGTTTTGAATACATTCTGAATCCAGATACCATCTAGTGGGCCAGCGGATTGACTGCAGGAAACAAGAGAACACAATTAAGCAAACCCACGTATGGTAATACCAAGGCAGGAAAACTACAAATACACGAATCCACTAAACAGGAAACTATGAACGAGAGTACTCAACAGTAATCCATAAGGTAACCCCAAGACAGGAATACTACAAAAACACGAGACTAGGAAACAAGTGGTTATAGATAAATAAAGCCTTTATTGATCCCGCAGCGGGGAAATTTACACTGCAACAGCAGCAAATAGAACAGTTTAAATAACAAAAAGAGAGCAGCAAACAATGCACACAGTGCATAGATATAAATATTTTCTCCTCTTAGAACAAAATACAATATTTACAGCAAAATTCCTATGAAACTGCACAGCGTCATATTTACATTTTTTATTGCAGTTTGTAAGTGGGTGAACTGAACTACTGAGAGCAGGCTAGATTGTAAAGTCTGACTGCAGCAGGAAGGAAGGGCCTGCGGTATCTCTCCTTTAGACACCGCAGGTGAAGCAGTCTGTCACTGAAGGAGCTGCCCAGTGATCTTACTGTTTCCTGCAGGGGGTGGGAGGTGTCCTCCATGCTAGATAACGGCTTTGTCATCATCCTCCTGTCTCCCACCACTTCCACAGGATCAAGAGAGCAGCCCAGGACAGAGCTGGCTTTCTTTATCGGTTTGTTTAGTCTTGTCTGCAGCCATGTTGCTGCTGCTCTAGCAGCCCACTCCATACATGACAGCTGATGCCACCACAGAATCATAAAAGGTCATCAGAAGTGCTCCCTGCACACTGAAGGACCTCAGTTTTCTGAGTAGGTGAAGTCTGCTCTGACCTTTCTTACAAAGTGCACTGGTGTTAGTAGTCCAGTCCAGTTTCTTGTTTAAGTGAACCTGAAGGTTCTAAGATTAGACCAGAATTAACAAATGGGATTCTGACTGAACGAAGAAGCCAGTTCGAATCAACAGAACCATCTATCATAAATGGTCTAACAATGAGTCTGGTATTGCTTGGGCTTGGACTTAGCTGTGGGTACCAGTATGGAGAATCCAGGTTTAAGGCCAGGTTCCAGCCAGTCGAGGGACGGAGAGCGGACCCAGGAATAGTTAAGGACCAGTGGTGGAGTGGCTGGCATCCGTTGTGGCTGGCATCCGTTGTGGTGTGGTGGACCTCCATGGTGTCGTGGCTGGCGTCTGTGGTGGCGTTTCTGTGGTGGCAAGGCTGGCAGCAGCGTGTGTTTCAGGAGGTCGGAGAAAGGTGAGATTAATGGACCAGAGGGAAGCCGAGGAGATCCAGGATGTCGAAGGTTTTCCGAGTGTATGGCAGAATAGCAGAGAAACCAGGAAGCATGAGCAGGCAAGAGTCAATTCTAAACACAGCAAAAAACAGGATTACTGAGAGCACGAGACAAAGGGCTCAGACTGAACAGTGCGCAACACTAACTGGTGAATGTTCACAGGCCAGCAACGAGTGATGAGTGGTGTCTAGTTATATGGAGAGTTAGGAGCAGTTGATTGGATTAATCCCAACTGCCCGTGCACTGCTTCTGCTGATGATTAACAGGACACACCTGCTGCCAGGCCTCTGTACACACGCACACCTAAGAAGGGAGAAAAGCAGGAATGGAGGAGGGGAGAGCACTGCCACTAATCACAGCTTGCAGCTGTGGCTGTGACACAAGCAGCAAGAAAATATGGATAAAGATGGCAAAATCAGTGAAACAAAGAGGATCTCATCTTGTATGGTCAATTTCTAAATTAATTTGGACCATTAAGAGCAACCAAAAGTCCTTGGAAACATGTACATCTTGAGATTATTCTTAAAGATGTGAGTGGAGGAGAAACGTTTGATTAAAAGAGGAAGACTTGTCCAAAGTTTAGGAGCTGCCATGGCAAAAGCATGGTCATCCACCTGCCTCGATAGTGGAACAGTTAAAAGCAAAGCAACCTCTTTACTTCTCATTAATTATGACTACTTTTTTCTTTCTTTTTCATCTCGTCTTGTTGCACTGCCCTGTGCAATAGTCACCTTGCATTTAACTGCCTGTAATGTGATGAGCGTGAGGAATAAAAATCTTGAATTTTTAAATAAAGTGAAGTCGTCAAATAGATCAAATCCAGCTTATCTACGTAGCACATTTAACAAACACAATTTGACCAAATTGATATGAATTCTGAATCAACAGCATGATGAGAAATGACAGTGAAAATCCCAGGCTTTCATTGCTATTAGTTCCTGAGATGTTGTGATTCCAACATTGCCATGACTGAATGTGAGGGGGGAAAAAAACGCAAAAAAACAGCTGAAAATGGATAGACAGGAAAAATTATAAAAATGTTACCTGGGACAGCATATATCGAGTTAAAATTTCACAAATATCTTTTTAACTATTATTTTTTGTACTTGTCTGTGTATTTGTACATGTATGTGTACTTGTACTTGTGTGTGTACTTGTGCATGTGGTTACTTGTACATGTGCATGTGTACTTGTATGTGTGTGCACTTGTACTTGTACGTGTATGTGTACTTGTACTTGTGTGTCTGGGTGTTTGTACTTGTACGTGTATGTGTACTTGTACTTGTGTGTCTGGGTGCTTTTACTTGTACATGTGTGTACTTACACTTGTGCGTGTGTATGTACTTGTACATACGCATGCACTTGCACCTGTACTTGTGTGTTTGTGTGTGTGTGTGTGTGTGTGTGTGTGTGTGTGTGTGTGTGTGTGTGTGTGTGTGTGTGTGTGTGTGTGTGTGTGCGTGTGTGTGTGTGTGTGTGTGTGTGTGTGTGTGTGTGTGTGCGTGTGTGTGTGTGTGTGTACCTGTGGCAGGGAATAGTCTACCTATCACCTCTACACGACACGACGCCAGACCGTTAAATAACACTCAGCCACTCTTTGAATTCTCATTTTTGCTTGTTCATGCATCATATGCATGCTTCTTCCACTTTCTCTCAGCTCCTCTCCTTAACCAGTTGACACTTACTATTAACCTTGTGTATTGGTGTAAATATTAATATTAGAACTAAAGTATTGTTGTATTTAAAGTATTGGTTTTTGGCTATATTTTGCCATCCTGCATTTGAGCCTTTGACCTGCTCTGTAACACTTATATACACTTCCCTGCAAAGGTATTGGAACAGTGAGGCCAGTTCCTTTATTTTTGCTGTAGACTGAAAACATTTGGGTTTGACATCAAACAATGAATATGAGACAAGAGATCAATATTTCAGCATTTATCTACTATTTATCTATCTTATTTATTTCCAGACATTTACATCTGGATCTGATACGCAATTTAGAAGATAGGATTATCTGTAATGGAACAACAAATTTTTAGGTGAGCAAAAGTATTAGAACAGATACGCTTATAATAGATTAAAGTGAATAAGACCTAATATTTAGTTGCAAATCCTGCATCAAGCCTGTGACCCATTGACGTCATCAAACTCTTGCATTCTTCTTTTGTGATGCTTTTCCAGGGTTTCACCACAGCCTCTTTCAGTTGTTGTTTGTTTTGGGGGGATATTCCCATTAGTCTCCTCTTTAGCAGGTAAAATGCAGCTCTATAGGGTTGAAGTCTAGAGATTGACTTGGCCAGTCTAAAACCTTCCACTTGTTGCCCCTGATGAACTCCTTTGTTGTTTTGGCAGTATGTTTTGGGTCATTATCCTGCTGCATGATGAAGGATCCCCATCAGTTTGGTTGCATCTTTCTTTAAATTGGCAGACAAAATGTTTTGTAGACTTCTGAGTCCTTTTGCTGCTGCCATCATGTGTTACATCATCAATGAAGATTAATGAGCCCATCCCATTCCAGCCGAGCCTTCCTATTCTTCTTGTTAATGAGTGGTTTGGATCTTCTGGTGTAGCCTCCGTACTTTTGTTCATGAAATCTTCTGTGAACAGTGGTTGGAGATGATAGAAAGGCAACAGTAACTCAAATAAGCACTTGGAATGCAAAATACCTTCTCTGAACGCGCAACATGTTGAACCTTGAAAAAGATGGGCTACAACAGCAGAATACCACGCTGAGTGGCACTCCTGTCAGCTAAGAACAGAAAACTGAGGCTACAATTTGAATAGGCTTACGAAAATTGGATGATAGAAGATTGGAAAACAACGTGAAAGCATGGATCCATCCTGCCTTGTATCAACGGTTCAGGCTGATGGTGGTGTAACGGTGTAGGGGATATTTTCTTGGCATACTTTGGGCTCCTTAGTACCAACTGAGCATTGTTTAAATGCCACAGCCTACCTGAGTATTGTTGCTAACCATGTCTATCCCTTTATGACCACAGTGTACCATCTTCTGATGGCTACTTCCAGCAGGATAATACACCATGTCACAAAGCTCAGATCACCTCAAACTGGTTTCTTGAACATGACAATGAGTTCACTGTATTACAATGACCTCCACAAGCACCAGATCTCAATCCAATAGAGCACCTTTGGGACGTGATGGAATGGAAGATTTGCATCATGGATGTGCAGCCGACAAATCTGCAGCATCTGCGTGATATCATGTCAATATGGAGTAAGAGCTAAAATCTAGCAAATCAATCAGAAGCCTGACTAAAAATGTAGGTAGTAAGTTTGCTTTTAAACATGTTAATATTCTCTACTACCCTCAGGCCTTCTGAAAGGCTGTTCCAGAGATGTGGGTTGTAATAGCAAAATGCTGCCTCACTATATGTTTTTGTTCTGGCTTTAAGTTTAATTAAAAGCCTCTACCAGAAGACTTCACAGGGTTCAAAAGATGACAGCAAATCAGATAAATATGAAGGACCAAGACCATTAAGAACTTTATAAACCAATAAAATTATCTTAAAATCAATTCAATGCCACCACAATAAGTACAGCTATGACATGGTGAGTTTACATATGGATATGTAAACTGTATGACTTGATAAATTTACATATGTACAGGTTTGGTGTGGAGGATAATGTACCCACAAATCTGGTTCTGCAGTCTTTTTCTTCTTTTCCTTTTGGCTTTTCTCTTCAGGGGTCGCCACAGCGAATCATCTGCTTCCATGTAACCCTGTCCTCTGCATCCTTTTCTCTCACACCAACTATCTTCATGTCCTCTTTCACTATATCTATAAGCCTCTTCTGTGGTCCTCTAGGCCTCCTGCCAAGCAGTTCAACAGTCAATATTCTTCTATTGATATATTCACTCTCCCTCCTCTGTACATGTCCAAACCACCAAACAGTTTGGCCTCTCTGGCTTTATCTCCAAAACATCTAACATGTGCTGTCCCTCTGATGTACTCATTCCTGAGCTTATCACTCCCAAAGAGAATCTCAACATTTGAATCTCTGCTACCTCCAGCTCTGCCTCCTGTCATTTCCTCCATGCCACTGTCCCCACAGTCTCATTCGGAGGGTGGGAGGTGTTGTCCATGAAGGATGTCGGCTTGGCTAATAGCTATGGAGGACTAAAAGTGCCAAAATTAAATAAATAAATACATCATTAAATAATTAATTAAATATGTCATTAATTAATTAAAATTGGAATTAAATATGTCATTAATTAATTAAAATTTAAATTAAATACATAAATGTGTTATTAAATATGTCATTAATTCATTAAAATACCAATTCATTTTAAGTAAAAAACATATATTATTATTTCACTCATTAATTAATTATTTCATGGTCCTTGTGTTGCAGTGGATCATGAATTTATTTTATCTGTCAACCTCGCCGTCAAAGTCGGTGGGTGGATCCTAACACCTGATTGGTTACCCTTGCACATCAAGTCAAGGCAAATCGATTCCAGGTAATGGATTGATGCAGAGCCTGTGAACACATTCCAATACACTGGGTGGCGCTATTCACCTCTACGTTGGTTTGGATACTGTATTAAACAAAACTTTATTGGCAACCGCAAAAGACTTGGTCCTCTACCCCAAATGTTGATACAGCACGGTGCAAGACAAAATTTCCTTTAGCATTTCCTTTAGCACCTACTCGGCGCGGTACAGCTCGCCACTACTGTACTGGGCTCGGCTCGTCTCGGTTTAGTTGTTTTTCCATTACACTGAGTACCACCTCATCGTGGGTGGAGTCGTTGTAGCACGGCGGCCCGAAAGTCCCTTACCGTCATTTGTGTGCGACACAAACGCAACACAACAATGCACATGGAGGCGATGGTACACCGGGTGCTCGGTCTGTGGCTTTCTGTCAGATTCAAAGTAATAGAAGAGTCGGAGAAAGCTGAGAGCGGCGAGTCGAAACAGAGTTTGGGAGGCGATACAGCAGTATCAAGCCGAAGACAAGAGGATATGAACTAGACATATGAGGGTAAGCTACTGCTAGTTCGCTAGCTATCGTATATCAGTCCTGTGAACGACCCTGTAATGGCTGCAATTTATCGCTATTAGGTATTAAAGTATGTATGCTGTGTATGTGTTTCAGATGTGTCTCTTATGAGACTTCATGGGATTTACCTGAAGCAGCAACACATGAGCCTGCAGTGGCACAAGGTGTAGAGGAGGAGGGCAGTGATGTACAGGATGCACTGACGCAGTACATGTCATGCAAAAGTTAAAAGTTATTCTTCTTGTTATACTTCTGTTTTTTGGTAATCGTTTTCTTGAATGCAATTGTAACAATAAACTTTGTACGTTTTGCAGATGTGTCTATGCTATTGTTTTATTTGTGAAGGTTAGCAAGATTAAATCAGAAATTAAACACCAAAACATTAAAACAGCTGTTTTAAGAATATTCCAGTTTGATAAATCAGTATTGCTTTGATGTAATTCAGTCAACGGAATTATGAACCATAAAGTAGTTTGTGTTAAAACATGTTAAATCCCATTAAACACAAATACATTATTAGGGAATACAGAATTGTTTGCTTCAGACTGTTGACTCTTTTCCTACCAGTGTCTTAACAGACAAAATGAAAAGTTATGATGCAGTCACATAAGTCACAAAATAGTTTGTCAGCAGCAGAATCAAAACTATTTACAATGTGCAAAGTACAAACTGTGGTGGGCCTCTCCTACAGTGGAGGACTAAAAGTAAAACTATATACAACTACAGGTGCTGGTCATATAATTAGAATATCAAGAAAAAGTAATTCCATTCAAAAACTGAAACTTGTATATTATATTCATTCATTACACGCAGACTGATATATTTCAAATGTTTATTTCTCTTAATTTTGATGATTATACCTGAATACAAATGAAAATCCCACATTTGGTATCTCAGAAAATTAGAATATTGTGGAAAGGTTCAATATTGAAGACACCTCTAATCTGCTAATAAACTCAAAACATCTGCAAAGGCCATTAAATGGTCTTTCAGTCTAGTTCTGTAGGCTACACAATCGAGGAAGACTGCTGACCTAACAGTTGTCCAAAAGACGAGCTTTTTCATGATATTGTAATTATATGACCAGCACCTGTAAATCTCAAGTCTTTTGGAGGTGGACTCGCTGACACTCGCTGGCTGCCCACTGCCTGCCCCAGCTGCCCCCAGCACACCCAGGAATGACTGGTTGAAGGCAGTATTCTGGGCCATCTCCTCCGCTGCAAGGCCGCTTCATTCTCTCTTGCCTCGCTGAGGAGCAACTGGATGTTCTCATCATGCTGGGCATGACTCCGCTCCTCCTCAGCCTGCATCTCCACAAGTATGCTTGGAAGGTCCAATTTTCTGTGGCCTCTTTTCCTCTTGTCCAGACCAAAGACAGAAAAAGTGATCAGAATCAGCTTTAATGGCCAAGTACGTACACAACATACAAGAAATTTGGTTTCGGCTGTTGGTGTCACACTAGGAATATGGAAGAGAATAATAAAAAAAACTATAGAAAGAGGGACAGGGAGGAAAACTAAATTAAATAGAACACAATATAGACAGAAAATTACAGCTAGACTGGAATATATGAACACATTAGCAAAGTGATAATTGCTATAAACAGTAGTGCAAAAAGCAGAGAATGCTGTTCATGGTGAAACAAAAAAATACTGTACATGTCCATTGGAATACTGACTATTGTACAGGTGTGTAGGAATGGCTCAGCTGTTTATTAGAGTGATGGCAGTGGGGAAGAAACTGTTTTTGTGTCTGGAGTTTTTTGTGTACAGGGCTCTGTAGCGCCTGCCAGAGGGGAGGGGGGAAACAGTTTATGTCCAGGGTGAGTGGGGTCTCTGATGATGTTTTCTGCAGTCCGTACTATAGGCTGTAGTCTGTTTCTGTCCTGCTGTGTGGCTGATCCAGAGGTGCACAGGACAGATCAGATGACTGCAGTGTAGAACTAGATCAACAGCTCCTGCGGCAGGCCATGTCTCCTCAGCTGTCACAGGAAATACATCCTGTGCGCCCTGGTCCATGTGTGCTCCTGTTGCGTCCTGGTACCAGAAAAGCGGCAGAGTACTTCTTCTAAATTTGCAGTCACTCTACGGTCAACATCTTGGTCGGAAAGTGCGGAAATAACTCCAACAACTTCAATAAATTCCTCTGCTTTACACGCTACATGCTCGGGGTCAGCAGGTCCTGCTTCCACATACTCTGCAAGGTCTAAAATAGCTCTTACCAACTCTCTAGAAAGTTCACGGCGATCCTCCATCAACACAGCTGCCATGTTTAGAAAGACTTCTTCTTCTACTTCCGGTTTCAAGGCAGACCAAAGCAGTGGATTAGACTAGATTCGCGTTAGCCCCGCCCACTGAGTTTGATGGCCGAGGTTGACATAAAATAAATTCGTGATTCACTGCAACACAAGGACCATGAAATAATTAATTAGTGAAATAATAATATATGCTTTTTACCTAAAATGAATTGGTATTTTAATGAATTAATGACATATTTAATAACACATTTATGTATTTAATTCTAATTTTAATTAATTAATGACATATTTAATTAATTATTTAATGATGTATTTATTTAATAACACATTTATGTATTTGATTCCAATTTTAATTAATTAATGACATATTTAATTAATTATTTAATGATGTAATTATTTAATTTTGGCACTTTTAGTCCTCCATACAACACAAGGACCATGAAATAATTAATTAGTGAAATAATAATATATGTTTTTTACCTAAAATGAATTGGTATTTTAATGAATTAATGACACATTTAATAACAGTTATGTATTTATTCCAATTTTAATTAATTAATGACATATTTAATTCCAATTTTAATTAATTAATGACATATTTAATTAATTATTTAATGATGTATTTATTCATTTATTTATTTAATTTTGGCACTTTTAGTTCTTCATATTTCTTCATAAACAGCCTCCTCTCACCCACCTTCTGGATGGAGTCCAGAGGGCAGTCCAGGACAGAGCTGACCGTCCTGACCGGTTTGTTGAATCTCCTTCTATCCCTGCCTGTACCTCCACATCCCCATCCTACACGGAACCTAATGCCATGCCTCCTGATGACATTTCCAAGGGGTAACATGTACAGGTTTAAGTGTTGGATGTAAGACTAGCAGTCTACTAACTGTTAGTTTGTGCTGCTGTCTGTCTTACCCTCTTGTAGAAGATATTCCATTTATATTAAAGTTACATAAAAAATAAAAAACGATGAACATGTCAAAGTGTGATTGGGGTGTTTCCAGACTGCACGCGTTCTTCACGACATTTAACATTTTATTGTGGAGGGTACACACGGAGGTGCGCATGTTGCTGTGACAGCGGATTTCCACACACTCTTCTCTCTGCCACGTCGAGCTCCGTGGAGACCCACAGGTTCTTAACTAAAATTACTGCAGTCTGTACCGTAATAAACCTGCCAGCTGGCAATCCAGCAGCAATAATGGAGTAGCGAGTCGGAACAAATTGTCCCGCTGAAACAGAACTGAGCGCTAGGAGCAGTGAACCGACAGCAGTGTTGTTCCTCACATTTCCTAAAGTTGGTGGGCGCTAACAGCAGCAGTAAGAGGCACCGTCGGATACAAGACCGTAAGACCGTTTATCCGCTTCAACAAAAGCTTAGAATGAAGCACGAGAGAGTGCAGACAGCCGTTTGTCTGTTGATCGGTCGGGTGTGTCGTGTTGAGCTAGCTAACTTCTGTACTCGGTCCATGATAAACTCTGACTTAGTTTTGCCGTCTGTTAATAATGTTACAGCCGGACGTGACTTCACTGGGCTGAGCCACTATTAAACAACAGTTTCAGCTGAAATGCTTTCTTTTCATTTTTGCTGTTTGTTTTGACTTTGTCATTACTAGACTACAGGAAGGGTTCCTTGACTCAAGTCACTCAGGTAATCCTGGTGTCACAAACCAGAAACTTCCTATTTTTTGTCCATGCTGGATTCTGGTAGCTACAATTGACAAATTTGTTTAATATGCTTTTGCAGGCCTTTTGGTTTCATTTGCTCCAATATGTTCAGTTAACAGACAGTTCCAACTTGCTGTCTGAAGTTTGTCAGTGAACAGATGACTACTCAGGTCAAACTGCTTGTTTGGCCTTTGGTGTTGTAAATGTGGGTTGCTGTTTTGTAGCCAGAATGTAGTTTGAGGCTTAGGTAGAGGTTGAACTTAACAAGCTTACACTCTACTAATATTTATAGATATTCTGTTTGTAGTGAAGAGCTACACAGTGGCGTGATGGTTAGCAATTTTGCCTTGCAGCTAGAAGATCTCCGGTTTGCATCCCAGCATTCCCGAGATCTTTCTGCATGGAGTTTTCATGTTCTCCCTGTGCATGTGTGGATTTTCTCTGGGTTCTCCGGTTTCCTCCCACAATCCAAAAATATGCTGAGGTTAATTGGTGATTCTATATTGTTTGTATATGGAGACCTGTGATAAACTGTTGACCCGCCTTCACCCAAAGGCAGCTGGGTTAGACTCCAGCCCCCCATGACCCTAATGAGGATTAAGCAGTGTGTAGATAATGGATAGAAGGATGGTTGTCGTGAGTGGTTTGTTCCTATGCTTCCTCACCAAACCACAGGATCCAAAACTGAAAGTTCCACTGCTCACAGCTCATTTTGTGACCCTGTTCATGCGTCTAGGCTGATTGTAAATCGCATGTACTCAGTTTAATTTGAAAAGTTTTCAAACTTGTGTGTCAGCGATTACAGTTGTACTCATGAGTGTCTACTTGTCAACTTAAAAATAATGCAGTTATTGAGCAGAATTGCAATTTGAAATCATTTGACGAGTGATTTTGCAGAGGATTGCACTTTTGGAACCTTTCTCATATTGAGTGAGAAAGGTAGCAATATAATCCTAAGTAGTTTATTTCTGTGAATTGCATTCAGACCTGGCTTTACATTCGTCATATAGAGCTTTGTGCTGCTGATTTAAATGGTCAAACAATCAACCAAAACAATCGAAATGTTGATGGTTAGCAGACATATTGTATAGCCCTAGTACAGACTTCACTGTACAGGAATTACACACACCCAGCAATTTTCCAGTAGTGAAACAGGAATGGTATTAGCATTACCACCAACTAGTTTGCCAATACAGATTAATAAAATTGCACAAGAATGTACAATGTACAATTTGTTTGCATGTATGTAGCTCTGTCCAATGGGCTGGTGCAGCGTTCATGATGTAACTGCAGTGACTTTATATTGCACTAATAGCTGAATAAGGCCTTGGATCGTTTGTGTATAAACCAAAAGGTTTAATAATGTGGTGACACTACTAAAATTTAGCATACTTTGCCATTCTTGTGGATAATAAGTTATACTGTTGGGTCACAGTAATTGACAATGGCTGAAGAGAATTTTAATTGTCATTCACAATTATATAGTAAATAAGCATGTCATTTCACCGTAGTCTTTTAACATTTAAATATTAACCTATTCAAAAATAAATCCATTGTTACGTTGTAAAATCTGTAAAAAATTGTCAGAGCTCACCCATGAAAAATTAAATCCCTGACCAGTTACTTTACTCTGGTGCTAGGACTTCTCTTCATGCCTTTAAATCACATAGATGTCATTCTTACACTGTGACCCCCTAAAAATGAGTGCACTCCTTTTTGTACAACCAGGCCACAAACATATCTTTAACATAAAAGGGAAAATATTTGCAGATAGGAAACAAAGCATGGCTCCGAAAGAGCGATCAAGGATTATCATCTTATCAATTGTTGACAAGATAACGAGTGAAAAAATGGTGCCAACAAGCAATACCTGCTGGCTGCTCTGCTTTATGCTAAGTATATTAATGGTTTTCACCAGCCTTTTCATCATTTTATCATTACATTTTTCTTGGCATCATGTTCTGTTTGTGTAAGCCATGGTGTATATGCTGCATTCCCCCCTTAAACGGCTGTGTGCTGGCTGAAGCCCTTTTAAATGGTCTGCAGACTTTGCTTACCTGGTGTGATGTAGGTTTGAGCTGGTGTGGTAATCTTCCAAACACCATGTGCAAACTTTTAAAGTTCCTGCCTATACCTCCACTCATCCCTTCATTGTTCACCGCAGGTCAAGCAGACCAGCTCACCTTTCGTTCTGTTCGAACACTGTAAACCGCTATACACTACACGATGGAAAATTGTAATATTGGAGTTATTCAGCCGTACATGGTCAAACGAGAAACCAAGTCTGAAGACAGGATTGGTTCCTAAGGATTGTTGTGTATGAAACCCTGGGAGTGAGAATCATTGTTTGAAGGTTTCCAAAACATTTTGTAATCCAGCCTTGTTTTGCCTTCTTACTTACTAAGGCATGACACCATAGTCTCCATTTTGTTCACATCTGTTTTCCCATGAGATCATGTGAGCAGGTGCACTGCTCCCTGATTTCTCCCTCCAGCATGATAATCTTAAGAATATCCTGTAGTGTGTGATAAGCCTTTATTTTAAAATTGAGACTTGTGTGCACTTTTATAATTAGAGAGAATATCTCTGAAGTTTCTCCCTATGTGATGCAACCCAGTTTTAAAGTCTGTTAGGATTTTGGAACACTTGTAGTGTGATCCTGGCCTTAGTTAAAATGGGACATCAATGACCCTCCAATGGTCTATAATAGTAAAAATGAACAGGGTTATATATAAAGCCTCACCGCATAACTGTTGCCCTATAAGATACTACAAATTTCCTTGACTTTTACAGTCAGCTATACATCTCTAAATCTACAGGCACTGATGCAGTTATTGAGGATTTTCTCAATTCTTTGAACATCCCATCTCCTAGTGAAGCAGTTATGCGCGGTCTAGACTCTGACATCACGATAGAGGAAATGAAAATTTCCATTCGCTCCTTTCCCAACTGTAAGGCCTGCGGTTTTGCTATAGAATTCTGCAAAGCCCATATAGACACTGTTGCCCCTCTTCTACACCGCATGTTAATTCATTCTATAAAAACTGGCATCTTCCCTGATACTCTGATCTGTCTTCTTTTGAAGAAGGATAGAGATAGCACTGATGTTTCATCTTATCATCCCTTAAGCTTGTTAAATAGTGATCAACATATCATTGTAAAAGTTCTCACAATCTGACTAAATGAATACATTGGCTCATTGATCCATCCCGATCAAATGGGTTTTATCACAGACAGATTCTTCTTCATCAACACCCGGCGTTTGCTAAACATTATGTATGCAACCAACCCGCCTAACTCTGGTGTCGTCTCTTTGGATCCACATCAGGCGTTCAACCAGATCGAGTGGCAATACATCAGTGTTTTCTCTAGGATTTTTTTCAGCAGCGGCGGCAGGCTCTCCGGGAGCCGTGGCGACGTAAACAAATGACATTTCACTGCAGATTTTACTTGTACAACTAATTTATTGAATGGCCAGTTGAAAATGGATTTTTAAAGGCTGAATGTAAAAAAAAAAAAAAAAATTAAATAAAAAACAATATTTGAATAAGCTCATGTGAAAATGCAGTCAGCAGTTACATCACGGAGTGTAGATATTAGCTTAATGCTAATATCTATCTTAAATCAATAGTTTACTCAAGTTAACGACACTGAATTGGCACTGGACCCAATTAACGGAAGCTACCGATATGTTACGTAGCGTTAGCTGGCCATCAATATTTTGTGAATGTCTATTTAACTTGTAAAATCTATTATGAGTTATCTTAAGCTAATGACGTCTCTCCGGTAAGTCACTGCCTTATTTTCCAAAACGACACTCCTCTGACTCTCTGACCTGGTGGCTGGTGACATGACGTCACTTTCAAGGCCGCGACATCAACGTCGCATTAACCCGACGTATCAAAGAGTAGATACTGAGCAAGATAATTATTTGTAGTTTACCTTAGTACTCACAAGTACCCGATACAGTGCAGCACTCTGCTGTGAAGGTGGAGACGTGGCGGTGGTGTATTTGCGACAATTAAAAAAAAAAGGAAATTTGAAGTAGGGGTGTGCGATATGACGATATTAGACCGTCTTACGATCTCCACAGCTGACGGTCTGTCATTTCCAAGAGATCGTTTTATCACGATCTAGTCCACAGCACCTTTGCGCAGTCTTTAGTCTAATATCACTTTGCCGTCTGACACTGTCTCTGGGCCACGCGAGAGAGAGACAGAGAGAGAGAGCGCGCGAGCGAGAGAGAGAGAGAGACCCACACACGTGCCCTTAGCCCAGTGTTTCTCAAATAATGGGGCGCGCCCCCCTGGGGAGGCGCAGAGGCACGTCAAGGGGGGCGCGAGCGACTGAGAGGAACACGGAACTAATTAGCTGAACTATTGTTTTAACATCGGCCTGTTTTTCGCGGCGTACAACAATACTGAAATTGCGCTGGCCCATAGACTGTATATGCGCTGGCCATTCGGACTCGGAAGTACAGACTCCAGAGAACGGGAGAACGCATCACGTATTCGACTCATCTACTCCGATTATTTTAACCAGCGAGGTCAAACATACGGCCCGCCAGCCAAAATCGGCCCGCAGAACGGATAAAAATTACTGTAAATGGTAAATTTGTAAAACTGTAAGTTTCAAATAATTTCTAGACCTTGACAAGTTGTTTTGATCATGAAGTAAAATACTAGATTGTTCAGTTCCAGATAGCTGTGACTGAATGTTTTGTGTTTTTGTAGATAAACTGTGATCTGGCAGCTACAATGCATGTTTAAATGATGAACTGAGGCATAATAAGCTACTGTTGAAATTGAACGTGTTTTCCATACGAAATTTCAGGTTCATGATGTTTTGTAAAAAAGATAGTTCATTAAATGTGAACACACAATGTACTTATTTTTCAAAAACTAAAACAAAGGGGAAAAGTTAGAGTTGTGGTTATTTACAGGTTATTATGCTTTGATTTTACTGGTAGGGTCCACTGGAGATCAGATTGGGCTTTATGTGGTCCCTGGACATACTGCACATACTCTGAGTTTGACATTCCTGATTTTTACTGTGAAAAACAACAAAATGAAATCAGATAAAATAACACAGCCCTGCATATTCACGTTTTAATATTAAAACAGTTTGTTTTTTTTAATTTTTTTATTTTATATATATATATATATATATATATATATATATATATATATATATATATATATATATATCTGCATGCTTATCCAAATTTTGTTTTCATGTGTAATTTATGTTCTATTTGTAAGTTTTAAAAAATCGTGATAAAATCGAAATCGTGAGTTTAAAATGAAAAAATCGTGATATTCCATTTTTGTCATATCGCCCACCCCTAATTTGAAGGAGGGCTGCACAGTGGCATAGTGGTTAGCACTTTCGCCTTGCAGCGAGAAGATCCATGGTTCGCGTCCCGGCTTTCCCGGGATCTTTCTGCATGGAGTTTGCATGTTCTCCCTGTGCATGCGTGGGTTTTCTCCGGGTACTCCGGCTTCCTCTCACAGTCCAAAAACATGCTGAGGTTAATTGATTATTCTAAATTGCCCATAGGTGTGAATGTGAGAGTGATTGTTTGTCTTTGTATGTAGCCCTGCGACAGACTGGCGACCTGTCTAGGGTGTCCCCTGCCTTCGCCCGAGTCAGCTGGGATAGGCTCCAGCCCCCCCCCCCCCCCCCCCCCCCCCCCCCGCGCGTGACCCTAGTGAGGATTAAGCGGTGTATAGATAATGGATGGATGGAAATTTGAAGGAGAGGTGGCTAGGATTTAGGAATGGCAGCCTGCCGCTGCTCAATGAATGTATATGTTTGCTACTCTTGCTAAATTTGACTTTGGTCCTAAATTTATGTCACTCTTGAAAATGCTCTATACCCTCCCTAAATCCTCAGTATTGACTAATCACAATTGCTTTGTCTCCTTTCTGTTACATTGCGGTACTAGATAGGGATGCTGCCTCTCCGCTATGCTCTTCACCCTGGCCTTTGAGCCCCTGGCTATTTCCATCAGAACCCGTCCCTTAATTACTGGAATCAGGTGTGGTGCAACTGAATGCACTGTTGGCTTGTACGTGGATGATGTTGTTGTGACTGTGTCACATGAAAGGACATCTCCCTCTTCTGGACCTCACTGAAAACTTTGGCCAGCTTTCTGGGTTCACTATTAACTGGGACAAAAGCATATTTATGCCTCTGGCTGACAGCCTCGATTCTGGTTTCTTGACCATCTACCTTTTAAAACCACCACTGATCACTTTAAATGTTTAGGGATTAACATTTCCAGGAATCCTAAACTCCTGTTTAGATTAAATTATTCCTTTATGATTGGCAAGCTTAAGACAATGATAGATAAATGGAAACTCCTCCTCATTTCTCTAATTGGTCATGTTAATGTTACTAAGATGGTAGTACTCCCCAAATTTCTCCACATATTCCAAATTGTTCCTATTTTTCTTACAGCTGTGTTTTTAAAGCAGATTGACTCCATCATCTTTCCCTTTATGCGGGCCGGCAAGCCTCCTCACATTTTCAAGTTGCATTTGCAGAAACCTGCGTCTGACGATGGCCTCGGCCTACCGGTCTTCCGACATTACTACTGGGCCTGTAATACTAGAGCCTGGGTCTTCTGAAACTATACCCCGGCGTTGTCCAGGCAGGAGGGCTCCCTTTGCCCTCGTTGGCCTGAAATCGAATCCCACGCTGCTCTGTCTCTTACTGGAGCCTCCCTGGCAGCCGTTTTATTTTCCAATTTAAATTTATCTATCAGACTGTTTAAAGATAATTTTGTTTTGCACAACTCATTCAAGATTCTTAAACAAATTAAGGATGAGTTGGACTCTGTGTTTTAACCCTGGCTTGCTGGGCAGTGTTTACATGCTGGGTGGATAGGGGCTTGTCCATTATTGCAGATCTTTATGTTGATAATCATTTTTGCATCATTTACACAATTATAAGCCGAATTTGATCTGCCCTCTAGCCATTTATTCTGACACTTCCAAATTAGAGACTTTGTCAGACAGTCATTTCATCAGTTTGAATCTATGCCCAATCAGCACAGCTTTTGTGTACTTCTGACTAGATCCTCTACTTAAAAACATTTGATTTCCCATTTTGTTGATCTTTTCGGCCTGAAGCCCCCTCCTCTTTTATTAAAGAAGCCTGGATTAATGACATTGGTGAGGACATGAGCTGCGGTCACTTGCTTTAGGCAGAGTGAAGAATTTCTCCATCAATGCCAGACAACTCATCCAGTTTAAAGTCATTCATCGCCTTCACTTTTCTAAGACCAAACTGAATAGCATATTTCCCACTATATCTCCCACCTGTGATAGATGTAAGTCTGCCAATGGGATGCTTGGCCACCTCTTTTGGGCCTGCCCTAAGCTCAGGATGTTTTGGGATAGCATTTTTAATTTTTATACATGTATAATAGGCAACTGTTTCGGTCTATCTGTGACACTTGGCTGTTCTGAACATACTCTGACTCTTCCCAGAGCATTACAAAAAGCCTTTGTGTTTGGTCTGGTTGTGGCAAAACATGTCATCTTGTGGGAGTGGAGGTCACCCTCACCCCCTTGTTTTAACAGGTGGTTAAATGACATGATTTCATGTATCTTTATTCTCTGGCTGGTGCCCAGCCTGTGTTTCTTAAGGTCTGGGGACCTTTCATCGAACATATCAGGAAAGACAGACCTTTGCCTCAGTCCTGATCCATTTGTTACATTTGTGCCTGATTATCTTGCTCTGGTCTACGTGGACTTTACTTTCTCTCGCCTCTCCTGTTGTCTCTCTCCCCCCAGCTGTTTGGTGTTCTTGTCTCCTTTGTAAGTAACTGAAAACTGAAACTGTTAACTATATATATATATATATATATATATATATATATATATATATATATATATATATATATATATATATATATATATATATATATATATATATATATATATATATATATATATATATTTATATAAAGATTACAGTCTGAAACCCCTTTCTTGTTGCCTCACTGCCTATCCTTTATCTCTTTGTCCTCTACTATGTGTTTGAAGCAGCTGTCAGTGTGAGATTACTAGATTGTGTTTTAACTACATGTGGTAGATCACTGTTTACCTTGCTGCTTTTAGAGAAGTTTGTCTCATTCCTCAGTTTCCAGTAAATGTTGACGGACATACTTCTAAAAGCGGTTGTTGCATTATACTGAATCTAACCCTAACCCTATGGGATGCAATGCGTGAGGGTTAATGTTAATCATGACAAGGTTTGTGATGCAACCTTCTGAGGACCACTGTTAGCTAATTTGGGACTTGAGGGAGAGCATCATGGGTAGACACAGTTTTCTTTATTTTACATCGTTCCAGTGGAGTCACTCTACTCAGCTAACAAGAATCACACTGACACTGTGATCAAAGTAGCTTTTACTCAAAAATATTTTTATTCAGAAGTTAAAATGTATCTTCATTCTCAGTACCAAATAAGTTGGAAGTGTTAGAATGCAGACATGGGCCCCTTGTGATGGTTTTAAGACAAGGAATAATAGTGAACTTATCCTTTCCATGCAGCATTGATCTTCTGTTCTAGGCTTGGTAATTTACTGGGATGCACTGCTACATATTTTATGGTATGACATTTATTATATGTTGCTCATATTCTACAGTTCAGCTGTGAGATACTCATCTCATACCTACAGCTATCTCTGGGCCTCTTTGAGGGAGAGCACCCCCAACTCTCCCATACATTGTGTCATCATCTCCTTTATAGGCCACTACTCTCTAGTCCAGGAAGCTTTGCTCAAGCAAAACATTTCCCTTGCTTGTGTCTTTTTCTCTCTCACTGAAAATATGTATTAAGAGGATTCGTGGAAACTAAAAGATATAAGAGACATAAGATGTAGTTCACTCTAAGCTATCATCTAAGGAGACGTCAGTTTCTGATGGGGAAGACAGAATTATATCTCTCCTCTGTCGTGCCTTTTCATGATTTACAGTTCTGTATGTATATTTGCACCTGTGCACAATTCAACATTTATGAGGATATGGAGTTATCACTACCAGCCCATCAGTTTTTTAGTAATCAAAGTTAATATGACAAAGTTGTTTAAATTATTGAATTTTTTATGTAGCCCAAATGTTTTTCAGAAAGTAGAAGATTTGAAAAGACATTGAATATCAAAATAGTTTCCACCAGACACAAATATTTTGTCATTTTAACTAAAAGGTGATTTGGGAAAACTAATTGGGAGTCTTAGTGCTGAATTCCTTTATTTTTCTGTTTACTAATAAATAAAATGTTCATGATGTTATGATAGTATCAGAGCTGCCTGATCAACTGCAGTGTCCAATTAAAAACTAGTATTTTATAAATGTGTGCATCTTAGTGGTAAAAGACTTACATGAGGGCTCTGTTTTGCTCATGTCTCTTTTGAGATCCCACCTATTCCTTACTCCTGTGAAAAGAAATAGAAGCCCTGGACTTGAAGCTCCCTGATGTGAAATTGTTTCTTCTGCACCAGAATTCCATTTTTGTGACTGAAACATAGTTTGGAGGTGTTGATAAATACTAATAATAACAGCTCTCATTCATTAGGAAATTTACAAGTGCGTTGTCTGACCTAAACTCTAGGTAAAAAAAATAATGTGAAAAGTTAAAAAAAAAAAAAGATGCATGAGAATAATTTTAAAATGTTTTTGCAGAGAGGTTCATGTCAGTTTGAGGAAGTTGAAGTGTCAACAACATGACTTGTCTCATGGTTGTGTGCTTCTGTTTCTCTCAGGTTCCTGTGAGCACAGTGGAGACATGAGGCAGCTCAAAGGCAAACCCAAGAAAGAAACATCTAAGGACAAGAAGGAGCGGAAGCAGGCCATGCAGGAAGCCCGACAGCAGGTGGCTACTGTGGTGCTGCCCACACTGGCTGTAGTGGTTCTGCTTATTGTTGTTTTTGTCTATGTGGCCACCAGGCCTGGTGCTATAGTAGACATTTAAGTTGTACTAAACAGACATGAACTCCAAAAACTGACCGGGGTTTGACAAATGAACCGTGGCTATACCCAAAGGATTACCCTCACCATGTGACAGCCATCCCTCAGTAGGCCAATAGCAGGTCTACATTTGTCTTCAAGAAAGCCTCCTCCAAAGTATGTGTGTTTGCATTAAGCAGGATTCCAGCAGCAAAAAAAGAAACTGTTGCTCCTTGATGCCTTTAGATGAATGAGGACATCATTTTAGTGAAGCAAATGGATTCATCTTGATGTCTTACAAAATTATCCAATATCTTACATACCAAAGGACTCACACATAGCTTGTCAAGTTTGACCAGAGGTGTTAAAAACGTGTCAACAGTTTTCCAAGTTGATGCCATATTTGCCATATTTGTCAAGTCAGTGCAACATGATCCTGGCTTCAGACATGTACCACTCTTTGAGCAGAACTCACACCTATGGTATCTGTATAAATGATGTGTGTATGACATTTGTGGCTGACTTGTGGAACAGCTGAATCTTAATGAATGTTGTTGCAAAATGTGTTATCTCAAGTCTAGTAGGTTCAAGCACACTTGAATTTCTCCTTTTTTCATGCCAATGTTGTCCTGTTTCTTTTCATTACGTTATTGACAACAACCACTGACCTTTGAGTCACTCATTACATCTCTGCAGATAGAATAAGGTGCCTTAACAGATTTGCAACTGTTCTTACAATTCAATAAAATATATTTAATACAAAAACAACAACTTTGAGTTTGGGTAGTATATTTAAATTATTGAGTATTGAATCTTTTTTTTGTATTTTTTTCCTTGTAATGCAGTCTGCCAGAAGTGTATCAAAGGTCAATAAAAAACATAGCAGATACAATCTGGCTTAATGAGGTTTGTCCTTATTCTGACTGAAAATGCTTTCTATTTAAAATTGATGTCTTTGTCTCTTCAGCTCTTTCGTTCACATTTATGTGGCATTAACTGCCAGGAAGAGTGTTCTAATCATATACATGGGTTATGATCATGTCTATGCTAAGTCTTGTGCAGACTTGACAAGTACAGCTAGTGCTTAGACTCTATTCAGTATTGTACTTACATCTTTCTTCTGCTGAGTACATGTCCAAGCCCACTAGGGCTTAGTCCTAAATCTTAAAAAAAAAAAAAAAAAAAAAAAAGCTGACAATTTCCTTTTTAAAAAGATTTTTTGCAAAGAGTCTGTCACTTTAACTTTTTAAATTCAAATTTTAGTCAGGGCTGGCGCAGTGGTTAGCACTGTTGCCTCACAGCTAGAACAGTCCTGGAGTTGCTGCATGCTCTCCCTGTGCTCTGCTGTCCTCCCACAGTTCAAAGACATACTGAGGTTAATTGGTGATTCTAAATTGTCCATGTGTGCTTGGCTGTCTGTCTAGGTGAACCCTGAATTTCACTTTAAGTCGACTGGGATAAACTGCAGACCCCCTTTGACCCTACAGAGGATAAAGCAGTGTATAGACAATGGGTGGAAATGTTATTCAAACAGGAACATTTGTTGAGGACCATTAGGAGACATTCAGTGATGGTGAATAAAAAACAGCAACCCTCTATGAAATAAGATAAATTAGCCTGTGCCTACTGTTTACTAGTTTATTGAAATTTCTAGCTTCTCAGTGTGAAATGTATGCATTATATTGTGTCATCAGAAAATTCTGAACTCAAAATGATGATGGTTTCTTTACTTATTGCTCAAACCAAAACATCAGTCAAAACATGAAAGTTAAATAAGTCGAAAATAGTGAAGGGGGCAACAACAGAGTATTTTCTCACACCCTGTGCCCTTGCATAATTTGTGTCAAAGTGTCAATTGTAAACTCCAGCTGGTAAACCTTCTGTATCCCACGATATTGATGATTTTAGAGGCTGTGCCCTTCTGATGATTTCATTTCAAGTTATGATTGTGATTGGCCTGTTTTTTGTTTTTGTTTTTTAATGATCCCATTGTTTTCAGTATGGTGTTTAGCAATTTCCCCGCAGAAACCATGTTACTGAATCCTAGATTAAAGAAGCTTGCCTTTGGTGACAACATAGCTGTTGATGAGACACTTCAGAGAACAGGAGCAGCAGCAGCAGAAGCAAAATGTCCCCCAGCAGCCTGACACCTCCACCATTAGAGGACCAAGTGGAGGAGGAACCTCAAACTTCTGCTGTGTGGAGGCTCTTTGATGGAAGAGCTACAGGAGATGATTCAGGAGAAATCCTACAGCTGATGTAATGAAGGTGAGATCATGTCTAGAGGAACCCCTCATCCAACCAGCAGACAACCTACTGAGCTGGTGGCAGGCCAAGGCCTCAGTCTACCCCACCTGGTGAAGGTGATGGAGGAGAGACAACTTCTGTTTCATCTAGAGAATCTTCTCAAAAACATGACAGATATTCACTGAAAGAAGAAATAGTATCAGCCCATCCAAGCTCAGGCATCTGATTTTTCTGAATGCCAAACTGCACTGAGGACATTTATACTGGTTGAATACCGAGTTTGGTTCTGTGGGTTTGTGTGCTGTGTTTTGTTCATTTGTTTTTTGTGCAAAAAAAAAGGTTGATTGAAATATGAAACAAAAGTAAGAATGCCTGTTTTTGTGACAGAACAAATGCACAAAATTAGGCAATTATAAGGCTTCTCATAAAAGCACTGAATGCAAAAGAGTGTGTCAATACACAAATCATTCATATTTGCCAGGTTAGGCTAAAATACGAGGCTACAAATTATACCAAATTAGGAGCCGTTTGGGACCCGAAAGAACCGGCTCTTCTTTGGAAGCCGTGCCAAAAGAACCAGCTCTGAAAAGAGCCCAGCTTCCCATCACTACTCCTCTCTGTCCCTCACCTCTCGACTGTCTTTTTGAAGGCAGAGAGGCGATGCAATACAGCGACTTCATCGGCCACTGGAAAGCTGCGCCGGTAAAATAGAAGCGACCCGTCAAATTAACACCCGTATAGACGGCGTCTGGTTCCGGATCGGGACCGCGGTCCGCCATTTGTTGATATTGTTGGCAGATCTCGCAATAGAAACAAGCGACCAGCTCTATGGAAACAAGCCCAAAACAAGCCCAACAGCTGAACGGCCACATCGTGTAAATGAGAGGCCTCTTGATAACAGTCTAAATATATATTCATTTTTGTATGCACTAAATTGACAATAAAATGTCAATACAACCTTTTAATAACTTAAATTTTAAAACTTTGATGAAAAGAAACTTAGATTCTAAAGCTCTGATTAAAATAAAAGACATTTGGTCCAGTGTATTATGACTTCTTTGTCAGTCGAGGTTGATCCAGTTGACTCGCCAAGATGATCCAAAAGCACTGACGGATGTGAGACAGAGTTTGGTAAAGTTGGAAAAATATTCACAGATTCAGACTTCCGGCATCAATAACTCATGAGATATACGTTGTAAAAACATAAACGATGCCTCTTTTAAATCGTTGTAAGCTAGACAATGTGCTACAAGGCCAGTTTTATCAAAAGTCGCTGTCTTTCCAGCTGCAGAAATAACATCGACGTCTATGCGCAGCCGGCTGTGCGACGAGTGAACAGGGACCGTCTGCAAATTACAAAACCGCTGCAACAGCGAAGAGAGACACTACACAAATATTCAATGATTGCACTCTTAAGCATTGTAGTGTCACCAAAATCACTGGAGCCATCAATTGGCTCATGCTGGTCATACTACAACTCTTTATTTAGTGCTAAACTAAAAATAAGAATTTTAAGGATTTTTTATTAGTAATAAAATTCAATCACTTCATTCTTATACATTGTAGTGTCACCAAAATCACTCGAGCCATCAGTTGTCTCCTGCTGGTCATACTACAACACTTGGTTTGACATTAAATTTAAAAAATGAATTTTAAGGAATTTTTATTAGTAGTAAAATTCAGTAACTTCACTCTTATACACTGTAGTGTCACCAAATTCACCGTAGCCATAAATTTGCTCCTGACTGTCATACTACAACTCTTGGTTTGATATAAAAAATAGATAGATTTAGATAATTTTAAGGAATTTTTATCATTTTATTATTATTTTATTAGTAATGAAATTCAATAACTTCACTCTTGTAGTGTCACCAAAATCACTGGAGCCATCAGTTGACTCCTACTGGTCATACTACAACACTTGGTTTGATATTAAATAAAAAATCTGAATTTTAAAGAATTTTGTCTTTTTTTCTTATTATTTTATTAGTAATAAAATTCAATAACTTCACTCTTATACACTGTAGTGTCACCAAAATCACTGGAGCCATCAACTGGCTCCTGTTGGTCATACTACAACTCTTGGTTTGGTAATGAATTAAAAATCTGAATTTTAAGGAATTTTTAGAGTAAATAAAATTCAATCACTTCACTCTTAAACATTGCAGAAAACATAAACTCCATCCAACCATCAAAAGGGTCTTACTGATCATACCTTCAGGTTTTGTCTTCCAAGTATTGTCCGTACAGTCATTAACTTGGAAAATATTAATAGCGGTTTAACATTATGGTTTAAATGAATCAATTAATGCTGCAGCCTTGTAAGAAGGCATCTTATTGTCTTTCCTCCCAGTCGTCAGTACTTGAGGAAACAGTCAAAACAGTTTAGTTTGGCATATTGGTGTTATCTGATACTCTCTTTGGTGAAGATTCCAAGTTCCATTACTATTCAGTATCATGTGTTTGGACAAACAGGTGCACTGTGGATCTAAAAATATAGTACCACATACATCAAGAGAAGAGCCATCAAAGCTAATTTACTCATAATCCTGAAACTTCACACACAAGCATGCACACTAAATAGTGTGCACAACTTCCCATGGCAATAAAGAACCCAAATAATATAAAATTCAGTTACTTTCCGTTATTAATGTTCCACAATCTACAAAAAAATGGATGAGCACTTTTATCTGTTACAACTAAAAATATTTGAGATATATAACAACAATTTCAAAACTAATAGAAAATCCTTAAAATCATGAAAAATGGTTAAATATCAAACCAAGAGTTGCAGTATGATCAGCAGGATCCAACTGATGGATCCAGTGATTTTGGTGGCACTACAGTGTATAAGAGTGAAGTTGTTGAATTTTATTACTAATAAAATTACTTAAAATTCAGATTTTGTACTTAATAGCAAACCAAGAGTTGTAGTATGACCAGCAGAATCCAATTGATGGCTCCAGTGATTTTGGTGACACTACAATGCATAAGAGTGCAGTCATTGAATATTTGTGTAGTGTCTCTCTTCGCTGTTGCAGCAGTTTTGCAATTTGCAGACGGTCCCTGTTCACTCGTCGCACAGCCGGCTGCACATAGACATCAATGTTATTTCTGCAGCTGGAAAGACAGCGACTTTTGATAAAACTGGCCTTGTAGCACATTGTCTAGCTTACAACGATTTAAAAGAGGCATCGTTTATGTTTTTACAACGTATATCTCATGAGTTATTGATGCTGGAAGTCTGAATCTGTGAATATTTTTCCAACTTTACCAAACTGCTTTTTGGTACTAGCATGTTGTATTAAATGCATTTGCAAAGTCTAGAAATGCCACCGGGCTGCACAGTGCCGTAGTGGTTAGCACTTTCGCCTTGCAGCAAGAAGATCCCTGGTTCGCGTCCCGGCTTTCCCGGGATCTTTCTGCATGGAGTTTGCATGTTCTCCCTGTGCATGCGTGGGTTTTCTCCGGGTACTCCGGCTTCCTCTCACAGTCCAAAAACATGCTGAGGTTAATTGATGATTCTAAATTGCCCGTAGGTGTGAATGTGTGAGTGCTTGTGTGTCCCTATATGTAGCCCTGCAACAGACTGGCAACCTGTCTAGGGTGTCCCCTGCCTTCGCCCGAGTCAGCTGGGATAGGCTCCAGCACCCCTCCGCGACCCTAGTGAGGATTAAGCGGTGCATAGATAATGGATGGATGGATAGAATTGCCACCTTTCAGAAATAATTAAGGAATAAAGGACGCCCACCACTGCTCCTTAGGGCCACTACCACACAAGGAGTGGTATACTGTATTTTGAAAAAAGCATTTCAATGCAGAATACTGTACAAAGAAATTCTCTACAAACATTTTTTTTACTTAATATTAGTGGTGGGACACAATTAAAAAAATTAATTAATTACAGGCTTTGTAAATAATCAATTGCAATAATTGCAGTTTTCTGAAATAGAAATATTTGACACAATAAGTGAAGTTTTTCAATTCAGTTAAAATTGTGGTTGACAGTTGAATCAATGAATAGACATATGCGTGTTTATAATTTAAAATTTATTTTAAAAAAGGAAAATGGGACATATAGAAAAAAGTGATTTTGATGATTTAAAGCCTGGATTTAGTTGTCTTTTCCACTGTATGGCACATAAAATCAGCATAAGTAGTTCAAGGAGCTTCAGAAAGTTGAAAATCCAGAGATTCATTCTGTTTTCATCTTTTCTGGGTCTGATAAATGGTGTAATTTTGATGGTTCTTTTTATAGGAATATCAATTTTTATTTATGTATTTTTTTATAAACAAAAAGTTAATAATTAAGTTATTAAAAGACAGATATTTTTGTTGTTTAGGTTATTCCTCCTCCAAGGAGGCAGAGCCTCAACGGAGTAAAAACTTAAACCACAAAATGTTTCATTCTTATTTATCTGCATTTTTCATCTGTCTGCTACATTCACAGATTACTGCAAATCTAAGTGCAATTGCAGTGATTTTACTGAACATTTTAAGACTTTCTGTAAACTCAAGCACTGTCTAGAAAAGTGGTCTATTATGGGATGGCTACACCGTTAGCCATTAGCATGACTGTCATAGCTAACTTTAGCTCTGGTGCTAACAGCAACATGTTTTACATTGAGGTGATAACATCGGCTTGAAGTGCTGCAGTGATCAGAAAACGCTTTGTTGTACAATTTGCACACAACCAGGCTTTTATCCAAGCTGCCATCCGGAAGATTTTTAAAAGAAAACTTTCTGTCCAACAAGCTCAATCTCGTCTTCCTTCACTGTTCACCAGTGCCTGACTTCACTCAGTGCTTCCTGTGCTTCTTCTTCATGGCTACAAACAGACTTTAGGTTCATTACCGCCACCTACTGGGCTGGAGTGTTCATCAGAGTTACTGGTGTGCCAGAAATGAGGGAACTGAGGAGGGTGCAATTAATCGCGTTATTATTTTAACGCGTTATTTTCCGACATTTGATTAGTCGAAATTAACGCGTTAAAGTCCCAGCCCTACTAAATATAAATCTTATCTTCACACAATTAATGTATTAACCAATTTATATGTGTTTGCATGTATTTATTTATTTAGTACTTTTAACATATCAGCGTTCTGGGTGAGTTTTTCTTTAGATAGGCAAAGTCCATTTATTGATTACATATAGGCTATTTAATAAATGTCTTTTAAAAACTTAAAAGCATTTAAAACATAATGAACAATTTAGACATTTATTGAGTCACTAGTGTAGAGTCTATGGCCATATCAGCATGATTATAAGCATACTCTGGTAAATTCACAACCATATACTGTAAGAAATCTAGCTGATCACATCATGATGTCCTTTACCATATCGACTTCAGGAGATGATTGGGGTATGAAAAACTGTGACACTGCTGGTTGGGTCCTCCTATTCTCATGTTTCTTACATGTTTGTCTCCTGATGCTGCTTTACGTCAGCCAGTCCACCATGAGCAACAGAAAACACAGTTTGCCTTGTACCCATTGCCACTAACGCTGTCAAGCCAGGGGTTCAAGTAAAGTTCACTTTTATTGTCTCCCATGGGAGGAATTTGTCTTTGACAAGGCAAGACATCGAGCTGCACTGCAACACAATAAAACAGAACACATGGTATTAAAAATACATGACAAATACATGACATATAATAAATAAGATAAGTAAAAAGAAAATAAATAAATAAGCAAACTAAAATGCACACATTTCCCCATACATACAGTGCAGTTTTGGGTGTAGACATTTTTAAACACGGGGGTGCAGTGCGCAGCAGCGTTTGTAACCAGGCAGGACCGGGCACACAGACGCAGACACAGAAGTCTGAGGCCTATCCACTGTACCTCACGTCGGGTCCTCCCTACATCGGTCCTACAAACATCCACAAGCGTTGCTCTGCGTGGTTGTGTGGGTGTGGGCGGTAACAAAGAAACGGGGGAGCGGACGGGTTCCTGGAAAAGGACAAACAAACGTATTTCGCTTTATTGTGGAGAACTGGGAGAGAATCAGGAGGGGTTCATACAGGTAGCAAAGCAAACCCAAATAAGCGACTACACTTTAGAAAACAAGCCCAAAAACCCGCAACCCGCGACTGATGAGATTTGCAAGCGACTTTACAGAAAAACAAGCCCAAAGTCGCTTATAATAAGCGGACTTGGCAACACTGTTTAGTGACCCTTGTTCTAATCCATACACCTTTCACCAGCCCCATACAACTTCACCGCTTCGTAACACAGAGAAGGCGAATTTATGAACGGGAAAGTGAACGTTATGTCAAAAACATACTGATACGTAGCTCTGAGCATTTTCAAGTGGTTATACGGAAATTTGGGACCTTTTCTAGCGGGTATACGGCGTATACCTGCTTATCACGTAGACTATACCACTGGCTGTGTGTGTGTAAGAGAGAGTGCATGGTTGTCTGTCTCTATGTAATGTATTGAAGATCTGTGCCCCACTGTCAGCTGGGATAGGCTACAGTCCTTTAGGAGAAAACAAGTACAGCGAACGGATGGATGGTGTTCTGTCATCTTTATGGATTTAAAAACAGTGTGATAAATTGTAGGTGACACTTTTTGTTATGCAAATAACCTTTTAATTAATTTTAGTTGCGAGTCTCAAGTGTCGAAATTGTGTTTTTGCACACCGCACAAACTTCTAAACGGAGTAAGACTTGTAAATGAAACAACAAAGTCCATTCTTAATACTGAAAAAATTCTGATAGGCCTGACTACTTGCCGCATGCGCTCCAAGCAGGCTGCAAAGCTCTGCAAAACAGTTTTCTAAATTGGGACCGGAAAATGATAAAAATACTTCAAAATAAAAACAAAAAAGAGGTTTAAAAATATTGCAGTTTGTTGTTGATCATCTAACCACACTTGTAGGGTTATATTTGCAGAATATTTGTTCGTCTGTTTTATGGTTTTAATGACCTGAAAAGAAAATGCAATTCCTTTGTTTCTACTCTAAACAAGGGGCAAGAATGAATGACGAATGAAATGATGAGGGAGATTTTTAGTTTCTTTAAGGTATTGCAGATCTGGTCTTTCAACTGTTTATTTTTTATGATTATTTTATTTTATTACTCTACAGCCACATGTATTTTCTTTTTATATTGAAAAAAAAAACTCTTAGCAGCCGTTACTTTGAAGGCTTGCCTGTCAGTGATGTTTCATTACTGCCACCTTGACGCAACAACGCCTCCCATCAGTTTCTCTGAAGAAGACTTCCGGTTGTGTGTCATGGCGGTGGCATGGTGAATCCTACAGAAAGGAAAAAATACTCACCCTTGCTGTCCTTTCCCATCGATTCAGGACAGATTTCCATGCATTACTAAACCCGTCAGCTCCGTCCTTACACCTTGGATTTACCAGCACAGCGTTGCAGTGTCCGTCCGCCTGGCCATGGCGGCTCACAAACCAGTGGAATGGGTCCAGGCCGTGATTACTAGATTTGATGAGCAGGTAAGATGGGCTGATTCGGTGGATGGGTGTAGCAAGGGTTGTTAGTCTTGAGGCACCGCTGCCTGGTAATGTTACATGTACACTGATGAAGTCACTTACCCCGTCAGGCAGAGTTTCTCGGCTGAAATGTATTCTGTGATGATCGTCCCAGCTGCCAAGCACTGAAGATGTACTCCAAGCTAGCGCCGTCTCCACGTTTAATTATCAAATTTATCGCACATTTCACCGGTCTTTGTGGGGACCTCGTCGCTCAACTGCAAAATATGACACAATACAGCAATATGTCAGGGATGTTCGAAGTTACACATACGTATCTATGCACCATGTACAATTCTAGCTATCGTTTTCTTTCACACAGTTAAGAAGCTAACATTAGCAGGCCTAGCTATCTAATGTAAACAAATAAGATGTGACTGGCTAGCACGCTGCATTTGTATGAGCAAACAACGTTACGGGCATGTGAGGAAACGTCAGGATCAAGAGTTAAAATTGCACTTTCTGCTAACATTTCTGAACAGTCATTGTCAGCACATCTGCTTCATATAATGTGGCAGCTGAAACAGCAAAACGTTTTCTGTTAACAAGGAACCTTTAGCTGGATTTTATACGCCACTGATTGTCGAGGCTGTTCTTACTTTTTAGTTGTTAGCTTCAATTGTCATATATTAGCAAGTTTTGCAGACTTTGCCTAATCTATTTTCATAAGGAAACCTGCAGCCCAAAGGTGAAGAACATAACATTCAAGCAATGTATATAATTTTAGTAAATCAGTCTGATTGGGTAGACGAACAGAGATAAAGATTGCTACCTTTTTTTTCTCTGAATGTAATCTGTCTTATTAAATGAAATCAGTTTGTGCTGGAAAAAAAACATAAAGACACTTAAATGTTGGTAATTTGAGAAAAGTCTTTGCTTTTAGTGATAATTACCAGAGATAATGACCTGTAGCTGGAGTTTAGCTAAACTTGGATTATTACCTTTGGAGGATTGTGGCTGTACGTGTGATGTCCACTTTTTGATTATTGTTATCCTAAGCCCTAACCAAAAGGCAGTTAAGGCAATTTTAATTTGTTTCTCAATAGGCAAGCTATCTGTTGTTGATGCTAAAATACTTGGCTCTTCTTAAGAAGCTGAGCATATATGCATGGTGGATTGAAATAACTACACTAATGACAGTACAGTGAGTATTAGTAATGGTTTGGTTTTGGCCTTCTGACCATGATGCATTTCATTTTTGAATGTAATACCACTTCACAGGTGCTGATAACTAGGGATGTCCGATATTGGCTTTTTTGTTGAAAACCGATATGCCGAAATTGTCCAACTCTCAATTTCCGATTCTGATATCAGCCGATACCGATACCAATATATGTGGACTTGAAAGTAATTCCAAACCACAGACATATTGTCGGTCAGGCACAGCAAGGTTGTTGCTGTACCCACACTTGCAGGGATTAAAGTGAAAAATAATCCAACATCTGAGCTTTTTTTGCTTTTGGGTGGGGTCGGGGTACAATCTACCTAACTAATAAGAAATTAAGATATCTGCATTCAGAGACTCAGAATGCAGATTATAGTAATACTAAAAAGGTCACTAGGTGGTGGTAGGTGCTCCATCTGACTACAACATGATCTAAATGTATTATTTAGCAACTAATCAGTAAAAGACATGGAAAAAGGACATTGGTTCACCTTTTAACAATATGTGCAGTATTTATTCTGAAATACAACTATGTAATCAGCTACAGTGCAAAAAATAAAAATAAATGAAAATATAGTTTTTAACTGCAAACTATATTTCAGTTCAAATAATAACAAAAACAAAATGAACTAGTAAAATAGTAACAAAAGCAAAAAAAACATTACAGTGCTCTTAGAACTGGTAACTTAAATAATCAGACATGAATAAGAAAATAGAAAATAAACAAATACAATTTACTACAGACAACTACAATTCCATTAAAAAAACATTTACTGTGCTGCAAGAACTGGTAAGCTATCTGTTTCTTCTTTCTTTCTGACATCTTTTACTTCTTCCGTAAGTGTTGAGGCAATGTTCACTTTTCTGTTTGCCAGATGTAGAGTTCCTCTGGCCGTATCATCATAAAAAAACGAACAAGCACATGAAGACTTTTGTCCATGCTCTGGATAGAGTGGCTTCGTCAATATTCAGTGAAAACACACATATTTTTTGAGCTTTTCAGAAACACTTTTCTTAAATGCTGGTGCTATGCCATGTGTATTTATGGAACCAGCATGATGATTTGACACGGACAGTTCTGACAACGCGTTTTTATCTTCAGCACAGATTAACGAGTGGCAATGATCTGCTGAACGACAAATCCTGTCCTGCAATGAACGTGCACCCCCATGTTTTTAAATCACAAATCCGGTCAGTCATTGATGTCGGTACTTCAGCGGTAGCTGTTGCTTCCGGAAAACCAGTTAGTCCCCAGCTAGTTGCATACGTGATTTTTTTTTTTTTAACATATGGTACAGAAGCAAGCACCTGGCTCCTTCAATTTCTTTGCACTAGCAACCAAAGGGCTTTCCGTCTCTGCTTAACCCTTCCAACCACGCGAAGCGCCATTTACTTTTACTCCGTCAAGGAACACGGCGGAATTCTGTGACGATCCGCATACGTTTGTCCTTCCGTCTATTTGTTGGTACACAACATTACTCAAAAAAGCTGAATAACAGATTTGTATGAAATTTTCAGGGAAAATCAGAAATGACACAAGAACCAAGTGATTAGATTTTGGCAGTGATGCGGCTTATAGTCTGGATCCACAGATTTGTTAAAGATTTCTGTATCACTGCATCACTATAACCATGAAAACGATGGACTCACCTGCAGCTGCATCTCAACGTCTTTCTAAGACCCGCACCCACTCTACTTCCCATTGGCTAGTGATATCAGTTTGGTTGAGAGCAAAAGCTGCGTTCCCCTCATTTCACTGGTAGACAAACTCGACTGGCAATGTAGTCCTATGTTTTTTGTTTTTTTTTTAGAGTCAAACGCCGGCGCCGCATGCTCGATGCTTCATGAGGCAGTTTGATGATGTGATAATTTGCGTGCCGGTAAATGCCGATGAAATCCAGGCATTATTTTATCGGTTTTCATGATAGATTAAAAAAAAAAAACGATAACGATATTGACCGATAATACATTTTTATGCCAATATCGGGCCGATAATATCAGTGGGCCGATATTATCGGACATCCGTACTGATAACACACTAGGCCTACATTAAAATGAAAAGTCCCAGTCACGCATAGTCATACTACTGCCAGCTGAGTAGTTGTCTATACAGTACATGTAGCTTGCTGTCCTGTTCAGTATCCTTGGAGAGCAGAATGCCAGAGTTGATCAGTTGTGACAATATAACCTGCATGAACTAGGTGGATGTAGCATTCAGGTCTGAAAAATTAAGTCAATATGGAGATGGCTTGAATCTACATTTTGTCTCTTTAAAAAGATTCTATCATCCAAAAGTATATGAGAAAATGACCCTATTTATCACTTAATTGAAACATTTCCTAATGTGTTTATGGTCTCAGTTGCTAGTTGCAAGTCTTCTTCATGGCAGCATAATGTTTATTTTGTAAAATAGCTGATAGAGCAGCTTATGCTTGAGGCCCTGGCTACCTTGTGATCAGCACATTGCTACTATATGGGTGTGCATAGTGTTCTGTACTCTGATTCTCAGGCAGATCCACCTCTTACTCCTCTCCAGCACCACCCATCTAACCTAATTTGGTCACTTGTGGCTCCAAAAAACCAAGATGACAATAACCATGATCCTGAAATCGACTTTAAAACGATAGTTCAAATAGCAGTGGTTGATGTCACGGTGGCTGTGTCCGCTTCTTTTTTTTTTTTTTTTTTTACTATCGATGTTTGTAAGGAGATTTTGGACAATATCCTTTCTACCATAGGATGAACATAACCTTCAAGTTCAGCTGCAGCTTACACCCAGTAGCCTTTTAAAGTAGTAGGCCATTAGAGTTATGTGAATAAAATAGAAATTTCACAACAACTTTTCAATGATTTTTAATCATATTTTTCTTGGCAGTGTTTGCTTTCATTGTTCACAATTTAGTACACAGGTAACCTGTTCCAGTCAGTGGTGTATTTAAACCCAAAGTTGTTCAAATATAGAGTCAGGCATTTGGTAGGTGTAATGCCTTCAGTATCCTCATAATTTTTCCTGGCACCCTGATCTGTCATGGAGGTGGTTGCGCTTTTATCATGTGATCTACTTAAGAAATTAGATTAAATCTAGCTAAGTTGAGCTAAAGTGCACCTGGAAAGGAAAGCTTTAGTATGTGGTAAATAATTGGATTTGTGATGAGACTTTTTTCTGATGGTTTTATTTTTGGCTTGCTTTTAGGAAATGCAGATTATTTTTTCTTTTTTTTTGCACTGTTACTGCAGTGATTAAAGTTAAGGAGCAGCTGTAAAATACATGCAAAATGTCATTGTTTTTTTTTTCCTGACCTTTGAATCACTGTGGTACCTTAGAAAACTGGAGGGCCAAGCAGAACTGTGTCATCTAAAGTACATTGCTCACAAGTACAATAAGGATTTGTCTACCCGCATAGAAATTCTGATCCAGATTGGAAAAAGCATTGCAGAGATGTGGCTGACTTCCTGTTTATGTCCTTGCTGCCAACTCTGTCACAGCCAAATAATCTGCAGCAAAGGATGTGAGTGTTCCTGACAGAACTTGAAGAATGTGAACCGTTCACTCAGAAACTGAGATACCTATTTAACTGTCTTGCCTTTTGACTCGTGAGCACAACGAAGCCAAACCTTTTTTAAGTGACTGTTATCGTCCGCGTGATCCACACCCAACAGTGCAGCGCAGTAATGCAATGAATTGACACTTTCCGAGGGCTGAGTAAGTTTTTCGGCATCGCCTTTTTTTTCTATAATCTTGACCAATTGCCCTTGTATCAACCAACAGGGTAGCAAACAAATTTTCTCAAAATGCTACTCTCTGCTGTAGATGGGCTTCTGTTAATGCATTGTCGTACTTTGTGTAATTATAGCACAAAAAAGCCTTACACAGGCCAGCCTTTTTGAAAGAAGGATTAAGAAGAAGATATAGATTTCAGGGGTTTGAGTGGACAATGTTAGCAACTGCTAACTGCTTGACTCAAAAAGACTTGGCTACATTTATGTTATATTTTGTGAATGTTGAGTATTCAGGAGTGAAACGGGGAAGAATAAACAGCCTTAGTGAGTTACTAGAAGGTGAGGTGCATTTTGAGAAGATTTTTTTCTGAGAAATGGGCAACATGGATAAAATCTGTTGTCATGGTAAATGCTAATATGCTAGTATCACACAGTAGTACAATATTAGTATTCTATATATGTAACTGGAATGTAATTTCAGAAAATTGGCTAGATGATATAGCTGAATAGTTGATCACAATAAATTATTTATTTCAGTCAGTACAATTGATGATCATGTTTAAATGACTTTTTTGTTAAAATAAACTTACATATGCCGACCAAATTTCATAGCTGTAGTTGACGTGCTGGCCGTAGTAAATGTTTGGTTGTTTCCAGGAGGCGCTGTGGAGCCATTTTGTCACACGTGTGCAATTTCCCTAAAACATCACATTTTTCACCAGTCCTGATGTGTGTGCAAATTTTCACTTGTTTTCGAGTATTTTTAGGCCTTCAAAAGTGTGAGTCAAAAAGCAGACGAAGACAGAATAATAATTAAAACTGCAAGCACAGTTGATTGGGTCCTCACACACCCACGCATGTCAGGACGTGGCGCACATTGGAGTGTGAAAGAAATGTCAAGGTGTCGAGACTTTGCTGACCAATTCCAAGGACTGTACCACCAAGTTTGTAGCAACGGTATGGACAAACAGAGCAATTTTCAGAGTTCCAGTGTAGGGAATAATGGAGGGAAATGAAACGGACAAGTCTTAGAAAAAAACAACAAAGCTCAAATTGGTATTTAAAAAGAGGATGAAATAGATTGAAGCCAGTGTAAAGAGACTGAAACATATTGGGAGCAGTTTAAATAGCCTGAAACAGTGGGAGCCAATAGAAGGAGAATATATCAAACATATTGGGAGCCAGTGTGTAGAGGCTAAGACATACTGGGATGAAGTGTGAAGAGGCTGATACATACTGGGAGTCAATATAAACAGGATAAAACATACATACTAAGAACCAGTTTGACAAGGCTGAAACATGCTGAGGCAAGCATAAGGAGGCCAAAATATACTGGGAGTCAATTTAAAGAGGATGAAGCATACTGGGAACCAGTGTAAAGAGACTGAAACATACTGGGCGGCAATATAAAGGGGCAGAAATAAATAGAAGATAATGAAAGAATAATGAATATGAATATGGGCAAACGGTTAACAATAGTAAATCAACGTGTTACGCGTGGCATTTCCTTTCTAGCAGGTGGCGCTATGACTGTCAATGAATACTGGCTTATGGATGTCATCAGGGCAGGACTCTGATCAAACATCTAAAGGTTTAGGCAGATTACAGCCTGTACAGGGTAGTTTAGACAGCAATTGTTGATGGCGAAGGATCAAAATTCAGGGGGCCGCCATGCCCTTAAACTTTTGCACAAGATTTTATTCACTTTTCATTATTAAGTCCTGCTGTTTATACTGTCTAAATTTGAGGTGTCTTGGAGTTGCCCCCAATGAAGAATTCACTCTTGAATGTGTTCAAAATTGCAAACTTCTTGTTTGTTGAAGGATATGGGTGCCACTGGCTTTTTGTGTACACCCTGACGTGCTGCAGGTGAAACGTTCTGACCGTAGGAAAGTGTAAGGGATGCTATGGAGCCATTTTGCCACACACATGTGCAGTTCTCCTAAAAAATTTTTTTTTTTTTCATCAGTTCTGATGTGTGTGCAAATTTTCATGAGTTTTTGAACATGTTTAGACCCTCAAAAGCGCAAATGTTTTGAACAAAGAATAATAATTCCTTGCATTTCAAGAGGGTTCTAGCACTCCTCGGTGCTTGGACCCTAATAAAAATAAACCCATGCATTCCTAGAGGGTTCTCGCAAAGTTGGCGCTCGGACCCTGACAAGCAAAACTCAGAGGTGCATGGAGGATAGCCAGGGTGAAACCTCTGCACCTTAGGGAGGTTAAGATTCAGAGTGGCTAGCTAGGACCAGCTGTCGCTGGACAGGGATCCCACACCAGCCTTTCAGCCTCGCAACATAACGTTGGTCAGCCCTTGAAGCAGACCACTAGGGGTGTGTCACTCAGATTGAGGTGGTGGAGGACACAGGGTCAGGGGAGTTTTTAAACCACAAAGCCTGTCTTGCAAAGGCAACAGCTGGTCCCCATACTGGGGAAACATGGAGAGCGAAAGAGCTCAGTTACAAGCTGGTGATGAGCCATGGAGGGAGCATGCTTGAAGTTTTCTCATGGAACTGAACTTTGCCTTTTCATTATGTTTTTAGTGGCAGTTTGTATCTACATCATTTTGAAATTATCATTGCCATAGAACAGGACTGTTTAGCAATGGTCTAATGCATCAAGCGATATTATTGAGAACTCCAATTCGTGTTTCATATGCTGACTTTGCACCATTACTGCTGCATTACCTGTGATCATTCTATTGTAGAAAAAGAAGTGCCCATATGTGGCCAGCATTATTACAGATTTCGTGTCTAAATGGCGCTCATTTTTCCAGTGAGTTAATTGCATAGCAGATGGGCTGTTTCCAGGGTATGATCTGAGAATCTGATGTTGACCTACTTTGAAGCAGGTTAGCCATGTAGCAGAAGTTGCAGTTGTGATTTGCCAAAGTAGTAAGCCTGAGTAAAACCCAAAGTTAACTGGCTAACCCACTAGTCTGGCTTTTTGATACAAGTTCCAGACAACATGAAAGACAGGTTGTTTTTGTTTTGGACAGTCTGAGAACTGTGACATTTTCTGAACACTTTCAGTCCAGTCCATAATTTATTTTTGTTGTTATACTTTTTTATTCTTCAGGCTCTGTTGTTAAACACATTAAATTCAAAATAAAATGGCTTTGGGATGTTATTGACAAACTGTTTATTAATTTCCGTTAGTAATTAAATCTGTTAAAAACACATTATGTAACTGATAAGGTAAAGGTAACAGACATGGATGTATTGTAGATTTGCTGTTGTATCTGGTTGCACCATCAGATGGAACCTCTTCATGTTTTTTGAATTGAAGTCCATAAAATTCCTGCTGTCTAAGTAACTGTGGTAGTATTGTTGATTACTCCGTAGCATGAAGTTGCAAAGAAAAGGTGTCTGGTGACTGTCCTGTTTAGCTAGCTACCTTAGGCTCATGATAACTTTATAGTAGGATGCCAACACAGGATGGGAGCTGAGTGTCTGCTGTAGCTGTTTTCTGCTGCTAGACTGACAATGCTGCTAATGTTAAAGAGCAGCAGAACTCCAAATACCTAATTCCTACAACTGTCAAACTAAAGTGATGAAGTACGTTGAAAGACTGAACTGATAAAGTTGGTGCCACTGTATTTGGGGACATCTTTTCCCGATGAACAGCTGTTTCCAGCGCCTGGACTAATGTTACCTCCAGTCGACACATGTCATGTAGATCAGCTATGTTATCAAACTGCTGTGAATACATTAATAACATTACTGGTCATTTACTGTAAGACTGCAGCTTGTTTACTGTGTTGTAGAATAGCAATTTTAAATGAAGTCATTAATTTTAATTTAGAATTTAGTAACCTGTCTTCTGCATTCTTATTTTTGCACACTTTGTCTGCTGTGGCTCAATGGGAACGACATCTAAGAGAGCTGAAAGACAACAACCCTGTCCGGTGCAGACAAACAAACCTGGAAAAGTTGTTCTTTATGATTATGCTGTTGGATGGGTATAGAACATTTTGGTCAAGTTAGTGGATCTGAGACTTATGACCATTCTTTCCATTGTCTCAAATTAGAATTGCTACTCAATGCAGTCAAGTGTTGAGTGACACTTTTACACACAGGTTTGTTCAGATTTAGTCCTACTTTTTAAGCTGTGCAGCTGTACAGCAAATGTTAAATTTGCTGTTTAGAAGTGAAATAGGCCTGTACCAGCTGTAGGTGGTATTCAGTGCCTGCTCCAGTGGTGGGGAGTCTGTCTTTCTGTAGCATATTTGCAAATTGTGTGTGTAGGTTTTTTTTGGTTTTTTTTTAATTTAAAATCAATTTAGGATTGAATGCCTTTGTTATTACCCCGAGTAAGGTGAAGCCCTTCATCACCTCTTCTGTTTTTAAATATTGCCCTCTATTGTCTCCTTATAATCTGGTAGTGTAGGAAGATCATACTCATCCAAAAAATGCTTTTTACTCACAGTTGGATCATTACATATCATTTCATCAAGTGATCCCCACCTGATCCCCTCAGATTTTTCTAAATTTTTACATACTTATAGAACATTATATATGATGGAAAAATCCAAAATTTCAAGACTTAATTGTAAAGAGTTCCAAAGTTATGACCATTTGAAGTAGGTAGGGGGTACCCTAAAATTATTTACTCTGCAGTACATACATTTGAACACTTGAAAATCACTAAATTTTCTGTTATATATGGCTAAAATATGGGGTGAAAATGTGCATATTTACTTTGAACATTTAACATAGAAGGGTTTATAGAAGCAAGTTGTGCTCGGTGTCAAAATTTAGGGAAATTCCTGTGCTTTGACATGGTGTCTTTTATTTTGTGATCCTACCTATCCCACATGCTGATATTGACCTTCTAATCCGAAGGTCGGACAGATATTTTTGATTTTTAGCTGTTCATATATCATACATAACATAACATAGGACCTTTATTTTACAGAGATCCATTCCCTAGGTAGCCAAGATACAGCACATAAAATTTCTAATGAATAGGATGATTAGTTTTTGTGTAACAGGTGGCCAAAAGTAGCATTTTAGAAGTCCGCGATGGATAAAATCTCAACTGTCATTCTCTGTAACATGCAATTATACATTTTAAGTAAATATTTTCACATTTCTTAGGACTATGGGTTCCTATGAAATGATCCTGAAAATTTCAGACCTCTAGCTGTTTTTGTTCAGAAGTTAAAGAAGCCTGAAAATAGCCGAAAATTTCAAGTCTTAATTTTGGTCGCAATTTTAGGGTACCCCCTACCTACTTCAAATGGTCATAACTTTGGAACTCTTTACAATTAAGCCTTGCAATTTTGGATTTTTCCATCATATATAATGTTCTATAAGTATGTAAAAATTTAGAAAAATCTGAGAGGGTCAGGTGGGAAATTATCTTAAAATCTGTTGATTTCATATGGAATGACCCAGTTACAACCTTGTGAAATGTATATGGATTTTTAGTAGGAGGACCCTCGTTGATTTGAGCAGTTGATAATGCTGCTGTCATACAACTATATGTATTGTTTTTGTAATTTTTTAACCTTTTTTCCAGAGATTGCATTTTGTTTATATAGTCTTTGCGTTACTCTTGAGTGTAAGCTATGATTTGGTATCTGAGGCAAGCTTTCATGGCATCCCATACACTGTTGGGATTTGTTGTATTTTGATAAATATTTTTAGAAAATTTTCAAGTTCCCTGTTAGTCATGTTCACAATTTTTGAGTCCTTAAGTAAGTGGGAAGGAAATATTCACCTTGTTACTGACATAGAGGCAGGTACTATGAGAAACCAGGCACCATGGTCTGACCTTTCTCAGTTAGTTGCACCTCCCACCTGGGTACGGATGAAACACCTCACTAGCTGAACATTTGCTTATCAGCTCTACACTTACCGATGTTTCCTAAATGCCTCACAGTGCAGGCTGTGATAGACGCTGCTAGGTGGCTGCAGTGTACTCAGACAGGTGTGTGAGCAAAAATTACTTTGACAAGCTTGAAATAGGATGTTATGTCAGACTTGTCCAAGATGAAACCAAGTAATTTTTATCTACATGTGCTGTTTTACATAGGTGGAGAAAACTGCGCATGTAAGTACACGACAACTATTAGGGGTGGAGCACATTTTTAATATAAACACTGCAGTTGATCATTTTCATATAGTTATTAAAAGATAAAATCATGATTGTGAATAATATTAATTAGGGCTGGGCAAGCAATCGATTTTATCAATTAATTGGAGTTTGTACTTAGTTGATTTGTTTTGATAAAAATCGATTTTCTCATCAACATCCGCCACCAACGCCTTCCCGCTGGGCTCCCGTAGTTCAGAGTGCGTGCCCCCCTCACCCCCCACGCTTGATACGCAAACAACAGGGCGGCGAGCGCTGCAGATCTAAAGGCTCGTGTCCACTAGATGCGATTTTCCCGCACGGCAATGCACCACATCTGAAAATCTCATGGACGGCGGTCACTAGCGGACCACAACATGGTCACATGACAGCGTTGAGCAACAGCGGCCCGCTACGTGGTCACGTGACCGAGCTTTCAGCTGGACAGTCCTGCAGACAAGTCGGATAAACAGCGGCTCGGCCGCAAATTTTCCCTGTTATTTCAAAAACACATCAGCGAAAAGTATTTCTGAAAGCATTTGAGGCGAGAAATAATCTGTGCAGCAGCTGAATCTGTCCTCGTTTTAGGTCACCGACGCTTAGTTTAGAAGTTTGAGGACAGTTTCACGACGCGTGGAATCTCCGCACGCCGCATCGAATTTGCATAAAGTAGAAGTCAGTCTACTTTATGCAAATGAGCTGCGGCCCTCTCCGGGTAAACACACCGGATCGCAGCGGGAAACGCACCGCAACCGGACCACCATGCCACATGCGGCGCATTTCCAGCTGCGATCCAGTGTGTTTACCATGAGAGGGCTGCAGATCATTTGCATAAAGTAGACTGGACTCCGGCGTGCAGAGATTAGGTAGGGGGTAAAAAAAATAAATCGGGTGAATCGGGATTTTTTTGTGAAAAAATCTGAGATTTTTTTTTGAGGCCATATCGCCCAGCCTTAATATTAATTTAATTTTGCAATCTTACTACTGTGTTAGTCATTGTAATTGAATGTATCAATTTTTTCCTGCACTGGTTTATTCTGTATCTTCTGTATCTCGCTCCCTCCTCTCCACACAACAGCTTAACTAGCTTGTTTTATACATCAGGCAGGGAAGACTACCGAGCCACGGAAGAAAAAAGTTATACTTTCCACTACTATGGTTTACGCACTAGCTACAATATCATGCTTGAATATACAAAGTTTGAAAATTTTATTGTGCAGCTGTCTGTTATGAATAAGCAGCTGCCTTGATCGGTAGAATAAATACATTAACACACATTTAACAGTTTTCTACCAGCATTCCTGTCTTCCATCATTTCCAGTTGCAGCTTCTTACTAGAGATCGACCGATATGGGTTTTTCAGGACCGATACCGATTATTAGTAGTTAGAGGAGGCCGATAACCGATATTTGGAGCCGATATTCATTTGCAGTAAAAGTGAAAAATTGAATAATGCAAACACTGAACTTCGTTTAAATGCCTAAAGCATGTTTATTTAATCAAACAAACAGAAAATAATAGCTCCAGAAGTGCATGGATTTCCTACACTCAGAAGCATCTCTTATAAAGTTGAATAAAAGCTTAAATACCTCCCTGAAATTTTTCCACAGTAAATAAAGTAAAATTTAAATATAACTATAATGACTTATCTTTGCTTTAACCCTTAGGAATCTGGGGGGGCAATTTGACTGAGGTCCATTTTTGACCTGTACCTTTATATTTCACCTTAAAAATTGTTGATCTTGCTTTGCTTGGTGTCCTTTTTTCAGCACAACCTCACCTGTATGATTCTACAATTATTTATACATTTTTGATATAATGTATGAACACACTTGACCTAAAATTGCTGAAAAAATACAAAGTCTGAATAGGAAAAGATTTTTTTTTACTGTGGACACCATAAACATGTGTAAAGAATCCTTTTCAGAACTTAGAATGCAAATATAAATTGTTTATGTCATAAAATAATGTGCAAATTCAGCAGTCAACAGAGTTATATACCACTATTTGCACTAAAATGCAGGAAATTTTTAGGCACTTTGGCACAACTATTTACAAAATCATCAGGAGTCACAATAAAATTTTACATAAATGAATTTGTGCCACTCCAAAAAAACTTTTTCTGTCCACCACAGTCTCTACAATGGCAAAAACAATAGGAAAGGGGCTTTATGGCTCAGTGGGTAGAGTGGCCGTCTTGTAACTAGAGGGTGCCAGTTTGATCCTGGCCTGGAGAGCTCATGTTGAGGTCTCCCTGAGCAAGACACTAAACCGCTAACTGCTCCTGATGGGTTGTGGTTAATGCCTTGCATGGCAGCTTCTACCATCAGTGTGTGAATGGGTGAATGTGATGTATAATGTAAAGCACTTTGGGTATCGTTTCAGGTACAGTAAAGCGCTATATAAATACAGACCATTTACCATTTAGGACCATGTGGAGAATCTGGAGTCCTGGGGTCCGTTTCACGAAGCAGGTTCAACAAACTCTGAGTTCAACCCTGAACTCTGAGTTGATCTACTCTGAGATAGAAAACTCTGAGTTTTCGGTTTCACAACGGCTGATTTCAGTTGGTTAAATCAACTCAGAGTAGTTTCACCCGGAGTTAAGCGCGTGCACCACAACTCTGAAAAGCCAGTATCAATGGAGTGCCGATTCGACGAGTCACTATGGCAACGGGGAAGCGGAGGACTACACCGCTTGAATTGGAAATCTTAATGCGCTTATATAGCGAGTTTGAACACGTTTTTAGAAAGAAGTGCACCACTGCAGCTGCAAAAGAGAGAGAGACGGTGTGGGAGAACATTGCTGCCCGAGTCAATGCGTAAGTTTAAATCACAATAATATTACAGGAAAACTGTTTGAATAGTAGCCTATTAAGTTATTTCATTTAGGTGCAATCCCGCGGGGGAGAAACGCATGTGGCAGGAGCTTAAGATGAAATATAAAACCATTTTTAAAACAGGTAAGAAGTCGGCATAATCTCATGGAGCTACCTCATTTTGATCATGTTTTACATTGTAAAGTATCCTAAATACTAAGTGGCTGTTTGACTGTGCTGTGGTTTTATCCCACACATAGCCTAAATGTCTGCATCCATATAATGTTCTGTTAAATAATTAAGCCTATTTAAACTAACACAGACTTCTACTCAGCCATATATATATATATATATATATATATATACACACACACACACACACACACACACACACACACACACACACACACACACACACACACACACACACACACACACACACACACACACACACACACACACAGAGCCTTGATGGCTCTGACAGGTTTATGTCCAGGGAAAACGACAAAGATGGTAAAAGTCGTTTCAGGGCCAGACACACTTTTCTGACCGCTCTGCATACAGTTGCTTTACTGAGGTGTTCTGCATCTCCGACGTTGTATAAAAAAACTCCCATTTGCAAAGAACCGCAGCGCAACACACAACATCTGCTGGGACGTTAGAGCGTGACTGCGGTTGGTAAAGTTGCAAATGTAAGGACGGATTAGGTTGTGGATGTAGGTTATGGATTGCGAGGGGAAACGGTACCGTTCACAAAGATAACTGTCCGGAAATGCCAAAACATCTATGCGTGGTCTGAAAACAATCTCCCGACGAATATTTAATTCTCTGCGCAGTAATGCTGCTCCTTCATCTACTGGATCGTTCATAAAAGGACATGACATTTATAGACGGCAGAACTCGACTTCGCCAAAACTCGCCAGCTGACTGAATGAATGAGGAAATGAAATGGCTTGTGTGACTGAAAGAGGGCGGAGACAGAGAGAAACTCGAGGTTTACTGAGGAAAACCTGGTCCCGACCAGGTTAGAGTCATAGAGTCTGTTACTACGGTAACTGACCGAGAGTTGAAGTTACCTCGCTTTGTGAAACCGAAAACTCTGAGTTTCCCTCATTTCAGGGTTAAGAAACTCAGAGTTTTCACTAAACCTGCTTCGTGAAACGGGCCCCTGGTGTTCTCCATTGCTAGAATACGTTTATTATTATTATTATTATTATTATTATTATTATTATTATTATTATTATTATTATTATTATTACTATTATTATTATTATTATTATTATTATTATTATTATTATTATTTTACATCTGAAGCAAAGTCTTTATTTTCTGTGCATCTTGTGTCTTCTCTGTGTCTGGCAGAGAGAGTGATCTGTGGCCAAAGCCAGTGAAGGACGTGTATTTCTTAAATATTCCACTCTCTTACTAGTAACACAGAGATGCTCTGACTGGGATCATGCCTGTGCAGCCGCTCTCATCCCCCAGCCGCTGCAAGTGTTGAAGCGTCTTTGTCCCAGGTGCTTCCAGCAGAGAGTCTCAGAGCTGTTTGTTTTTCACACGTCACTCCCTAAGAGTTGCAAAACTCTCCCTGATGTTTCTGATTGTTTTTGTGTCGGCTACAGAAGGCTTCAAAGAATCTCCCGTTTAGCCGTTCACCATACAATGACGCACGAAATGCGTTCGTCTAAAGTTCGCTCAAAAGTACAGCGTTTATTATCGATCATAACTCTGGTTTTACTTGGTCGATCAACACTATTCAAAAACTGGTAGAAAGTTCAAAATCCGCACTTTTGACACACGTTTAAAGGGAGACTCGTCGACGCTTCATCTTCCTGCTTCGTTCGATTACGCAGAGGATTAAGTAATTCACAGACATGTCGGGAGGTAATACGAGATAGCAGAGCTGCCGCTAATGTTTACTCCGCTCTTACGTTATTCTGCTGCTCACTGTAACGTTAGTAGTAGTTGTGAGAGCTAGAGCACTGGGATGTTTATTCCAATTTCGGAAGAGTTTTCTGCATTTACCTTCGACACGCGTTTTCTCTCTGGAGCTTCTCACACGAGAAAACTTTCTCTCTCTGCTGTGTGTGTGTGTGTGAGGACAGCTTCTGCTTCAGAGGCTCTGCCACTGAAGCTTAACCAATCAGAGCGCGGGGTGGATAGTGCTGGAGACAGAAGGCAGGAGAGAGAGACGCGGCTGCATCTGAGCCGAAATAACTCAGGTTTAAATTGATTTCTTCATATCGGCCCGTCGGATTAAAAAAAGGCCGATGCCGATATACGTCAAAAGTCCAAATATCGGCACCGATAATCGGCCCGACCGATAATCGGTCGATCTCTACTTCTTACCGTCAGAAATTTTTATGTTCTTCATTATTCGCCATTTATACAACCTGTTAGCGATTGATTCATTTTGTGCGGAAAATGAGTGATGCGCTCAACACTCCTGTTTGTGTGGATGAGTTTGAATCAAAAAGTTTGAGTTGATACAGAAAGCTGAAAACCACCCTCATACCTGTTCACTCTGACTGATGGTTTAGTCTCTGTCGAGTCGACTCACACAAAGAAAGTCTATGTCAAACTGCTTTGTAGTTCAGTCCTCTGATCTGCTAAATGCTGTAAACACTAGAAAAGCTGCGCCAGTTGAATTGGAAACATTCTGTCAAAGTTAAAATGCCCTTATAATTTATTGATCATGGGTCCGGGTCTGTTTCGGATGAAGTCTGACTCCGGACTCAGACCACAGTCCACCAGTTAGTGACCTGGGGTCTAGTATGTAGTGGATTAAATGAAGCCTCGATTCAGAGAATTTTGCCTCATGGAATTTTAGTAATTAAATTACTCAAAAAACTTGAGGAGTCATTTCAGCCTTAATATTATATAATTCATATAAGATGCCCTTTTTAAAACTGTCCTTTGTTGCCAATGTTTCAGCATGTGACTGTGGGGGTTTAGTAAGTATATAGTTTCGCAGTATACTATAGTATAGTTCAGAAAACCCGAATGACAGCAAAGAGAAGGGAAGCCGCCACCTCACCTGGATCAGGGAAACTGGGGCCTCTTCCTGCAGCAAGGTCAAGGGAGGGAGCTTGCCAGAGAGCACCTGGTGGCCGAGCCTTGGGGCCCTGGGGGATACGATCGGGCACAGTCCAAAAAGTAACACAGTGTCGCCGCCCGGTGGGCCCACCACTCACTAAGCAGGAAATCGGGGTCTGGTGCCATGCGTACCAAGCAGTCAGCACAAGCGGGTGTCTAGTTGCACCACCCCCTGGTGGTGTAGATTAGCTTTGGGGACGTGGAACGTCACCTCACTGGCTTGGAAAGAAACTTGAGCTGGTGCGGAAGGTGGAGCAATACCGGCTAGATATAGTTGGGCTCACCTCCACACACAGCGCGGGTTCCGGAACCAAAATCCTGAAGAGGGGTTGCACTCCTTCCTTTTCTGGAGTTGCCCAGGGTGAAAGGCGCTGCGCGGGTGTAGGGATACTCAAGAGCCCCCGGCTGAGCACTGCTTTGTGGAGTTCTCTATGGAGAATGAGCGGGTCGCCTCTCATTCTCTTTGTGTTGCAGAGGGGAAAACTCTGATTGTTATTTATGCTTATGCACCAAACAACAGTTCAGAGTGTTTGGCCTTCCTGGAGTCTCTGGGCGATGTCCTGGAAGTGGTACCACCTGGGGACTCCATAGTTCTCTGGGGGGACTTAAACGCTCACGTGGGCAATGACGGCGAAACCTGGAGGGGCAGAGGACCCTGTCCACGGGGTTTTCAATTCCCACCTCTGGAAGAATTTCTCCTGCATCCTGGGGGAAGTTGGGGACATGGAATCTGAGTGGGCCATGTTCAAAGCCTCCATTGCAGAGGCGGCTGTTAGGAGCTGTGGCCTTAAGGTCACTCGTGCCTGTCGCAGTGGGAACCCAAAAACCCGCTGGTGGACACCAGTGAGGATGACTGAAGCCGTCAGGCTGAAGGAGGAGGCTTTTCGGGCTTAACAACTGGAACGCTCTACAAAAGTCCCTAAAACTCTCCTCATATATATCACTCTTGTCATTTAAAAAATCAGCTAGAGTAACACTTCAGGACCACTGCACCTGTTTTTTAGCCTTTTTAGCCTTTCTATTTTATCAGTCCTTTTTAGCCTTTCTATTTTTTTTAAAAGTCTTCGTGTGTTTTGTTTTTGTAATACTGTCTGATTTGCTGTATATGTAACCTGTTGTTCATCTTGTTGTATGCTGCCTCTTGACCAGGTCGTTATTGAAAATGAGAACTGGTTCTCAACTAACTTACCTGGTAAAATAAAGGTAAAATAAATAAAATAAAATAAGTAACATGCCCAGGTGTCTCCTGAAGCAGCTGACGGCCAAAAGGGCGACGGCTGCGGCAGTTGCAGAAGCAAAAACTTGGGTGTGGAAGAAGTTCAGAGAGGCTATGTAGAAGGATTTTCGGTTGGCCTCAACGAAGTTCAGGAAAACGGTTCGACGCCTCAGGAAGGGGAGGCAGGGCTTTGCCCAGGCTGTGTATAGTTGGGGGGAGAACTGTTGACCCGTACTGGGGACATTGTTGGGCGGTGGAAAGAGCACTTTGAGGAACTCCTGAACCCAGTAAACACGTCCTCTGCGGAGGAGGCAGAGCCTGAAGACTCAGGGGAATCTTCATATCCGTGGCAGAGGTTGCCAAGGTCGTTAAGAAGCTCCACGGAATCGAGGCTCCAGACATTTTTGGATTGTCTTGGCTGACACGTCTCTACAATGTTGTGTGGGCATTGGGTACAGTGCAGCTGGGGTGAGGAGGATGTCCACTTTAGGGACCTCAGGATTGCATCTCGGCTTTTAGCAGTTCATGTGGTTAAGTTGGTTTCCTCAGATCGTGACCTTCAGCGGCCGAATGTAAAGCGACAGGGTTGTGGGTCAGCACCTCCAAGTCCAAGGCCATGTTTTTTGGTTGTTGGTCCCTCTGGGTTGGGTTGCTTCCTCAAGTCAGGGAGTTTAAGTATCTCGGGATCTTGTTCAGGGCTGCACAGTGGTGTAGTGGTTAGCACTTTCGCCTTGCAGTGAGAAGATCCCTGGTTCGCGTCCCGGCTTTCCCGGGATCTTTCTGCATGGAGTTTGCATGTTCTCCCTGTGCATGCGTGGGTTTTCTCTGGGTACTCCGGCTTCCTCCCACAGTCCAAAAATATGCTGAGGTTAATTGATCATTCTAAATTGCCTGTATGTGTGAATGTGAGAGTGATTGTTTGTCTCTGTATGTGGTCCTGCGACAGACTGGCGACCTGTCTACGTTGTCCCCTGCCTTCGCCCGAGTCAGCTGGGATAGGCTCCAGCCCCCCCGCGACCCTAGTGAGGATTAAGCGGTGTATAGATTACGGATGGATGGATGGGATCTTGTTCACGAGTGATGGGAAAATGGAGCGTGAGATGGACAGGTGGATTGGCGCTTCGACAGCAGTAATACAGGCATTGTACCAAACTGTCTTGGTGAAGAGGGAACTGAGCCTCAAGGCAAATCTCTCAGATGCCTCCTCCCCAAGGAGGAGCTGGAAAGCGTTGCGGGGTGAGGGGTGTCTGGATTCGTCTGCTGCCTCTGCAACCTAGTCCCGGACAAGCGAAAAAAAATGGATGGACAGATAATTTTGATTTGCTTTTACACAGCTTCTAAGTTGTAGGAATTTAAAAAAAACAAATGATAGCCTTTCCTGGTGCAAAGAACTGGTTACCCAATATTGGGCTGTATTGTGATCAGGAATCTGGTTCTTTGAGATATTTTGTTGCATCATACCAAATTTCAATCATATGTCTTACTATTGGTTTGCTGGTCTGTCTTTGTAGATGTTGCACTTTGTAAAACATGATGGACCTCAGTGTAGCCCATTAATATGACATTAGGTTTGAACATTTAACCCTCCACGATCAAATGACAAATAACACATACAGACGTAGCATTGCTTTTCTGTTGTACCAATTATAACCATCAAATAGTTTTTTAATCTTCAGAAATAAATCTGGTGGTGTTGGCAGGGAATGTTTTTAAAAATATTATGTAGTTTTGGTAAGAAAATAATCGCCTTCTAGAAATGGCTTACATGTAACTCTGCACTGTTGATTCCTTGAGAATATAATTTAGTGATTGATGAAGTCCCCATCACTCTTTTTACTCTTTATGAACTCATGTTTTTGCGAAAATGCCGAAAAAATGTCTTTTAGCATCTAAAAATACTATATAGACATGTTAACGAGGAACAACACTTGATTTTCACCAGAGGGGGTCTTTAAGAGTGCAGCATATTCAATATGAACTTGAATGTAAAGTTCTGTGCTGCTTCTGTGTTAAAACTGCACAGAATAATGTTAATATTCTTTCTTTCTATCAACTCTGAGGATATAGCCATCTTGTTTGATTAACTTAAATTGAATTGTCACAAGTGACTTGGAGGGTTAATGTTCAGCTTCTGCTCCAGACAGGGTCCAGTCAGTTAACCTGTACAGTATGAGCAGAGCTGTTGCAAGTTCTGGCTGCAAGAAGATGTATTAAAATGTGTTATGTGAGTTAAAAATCCCACAGTGTCTGCAAAACCTAGTCCAGCCTGCATGTTATAGCTGATGGACAACAAATTGATGCACTGCCAAAATGTTCCAGGTAGAGCTTACACTGTACAGTTTTCGATTCAGGAGTACAGATATATGGACGAGTAATATTTGTAGTCACAGCATGTACTAAACCAGGAATTTCTCATCCTGAATCAAACATCATGTACTGGTTTGGTTGACTTCACTTTAATGTACAATGAGCTGAAAATGCGTTGACTTCCATCATTATTCTCTTTTGTTTTTTCCTTCAGCTCCCAATAAAAGTTGGACACCAGAACACTCACACCAAAATCAGCACAGAGCACAACAAGGAATGTCTGATAAACATCTCCAAGTACAAGTTCTCTCTCGTCATCAGTGGCCTCACCAACATCCTCAAAAATGTCAACAACATGGTGAGTTGACTTGTTTTCCTTTGCTTAGGTAGTGAAGTGATCTTCCCAGTCATTGAAGTCACATGCAGACTGCTTGCATTCATTTTTTGGGCTCTCTGCTCTGAAGCACAGTGACAAACGTATTTACAAAGTAAGAGATAAGTTGAAATTCTGTCCAGTTTTACACCACTGCACACCTGGCCAATCACTATATAAAAGGTGTATGTGATTGTTGAATTGTTTGTGTTTATTTTATTTTTTAAAATGGGACAGTTCGTATAAATGTACGTTTCCACGTAAATACAAGAGATTGTAGCCATGCAGCTAATTTCCAGTTGATCGTTTCATAAGTTCTAAAAATTGTTAAATGCAGTCCTGCGAGATTACTATTCAACAAAGAGCCATGGAGGCTCTTGAGTGGCACACATTTTAAGTTGCGTGAAATCTTTTTCAGCACCAATTGTGGGCCAAAGACATAACAGAGAATGAAAAGAGACAGTTTAGGTAGTCACAAAACGCCATTCTTGTTTCACTTTGTCCAAATTCACATCTATTAGGTGTTTGCAGAACATTTTATGGAAATGTACGATCTAACAAAACCAGAACGAAGCTAATGAGTGGCAGTATTTGCACTTCTTCTAAGAAACAAAAGGTTCAGATAAGACCAAATAGAATTTGGATCGTTTTAGCAACTGTTAAGAAAAGGGGGATACCCACAGTAAGACATTAACTGGCAACCACTGATTTTTTCATTCAGCTTCATTTGCTTAGCTTATTATTGAAGCAGCTCTCCTTAGGTAATGATTGTAGCTTACCAAAAAATGACTGAATGTGCTTAGGGTGAGAAAACTGAATATAAAGTTTTGGTTTAAGATTCAGCACAGCAATCAGTTTTGACTGTGACTGTTTTCACAGCGGATATTTGGAGAGGCCTCTGAGAAGAACCTCTACCTCTCCCAGCTCATCATCTTGGACACATTGGAGAAGTGCCTTGCTGGGGTGAGTCCTACTTTCTAACCATGCTGTTTTGCTTCCTAGGAAAAAAAACATGAATGACTTTTCAAATATAAGTCTGTTTTACAAATGACCTGATCTCACCTCTTTGAAGAGCAGTGACTTGTGTCTTAGTGACAAGCCTTTTTGTCGATTGTCTGCCAGATCTAGCCTTCATTCCTTCTGCGTTACTATGAAATTAAATTAATTAATTATTCAGTATTTTGTTGTTGCTTGTGCTCATGCAGATGCAAACCTCTGTTAATTTACTTATCCTGCATCAGGCACACTCTCCACGTCTCTATGATACAGGCCCTGATTACTTTTACAGGCACTTGATGGAAGCCTAGCATCTGATGGGAAATGCTCTCAGTCTCCTGTACAGGCTTTTATCATTAGCATTCACAGTCAGATGGAAGGCAGGTACCTTTCTGTATTTGCAAATAGGTTTGTACATCTGAATTGGAGCCTCCAAATTCATAAAAATTCTGTTTATACTCCATATATATGCCCAAATATTGTTCTATTCTATGTGGATGTCAGTGAGGCACAATATCGTTGATACCGTTGTCACTCTAAATACAAAAATATTTTCTAATACATGTCCAAATATGGGAAAATTGTAACACTATGTGCTTCACGGTTAAACATTAGTAACTCATTTTGGTAGTTGTTAATAAACAACTAAAAATGTGCAATTCTTCCGGAAGTCCATGTAGAATAATGCTGTATTATTAACCAGACCTTGATATCAGTGTCCAACTTCAGAGATTTTTGCCTATGATTCCAGTCAGGCTTATATTGTTTATTTGCTAGTACTGAATCTTGTGTGTTTTTCGCAGTAGATTTTTACTCTGTTGTAGCTTCACTGGTCCAATGAGCCTGCATTACTGCAGAAAGGATTTGATATCCGTTCTAATTAATATAGCGAGTTCTGATCCAAAATGTGTATCAGTTCTGCTTCTAAATCTTTGGTTCCTAAATGAAATGAAATTTCTCAGGTGTACTGAGGTGCACAGTAGCACTTAGAGAAATGTTTACAAAAGTTCACACACATTAGTACATCCTCGTATTAACATATTATTATTAGTAAGGGCATTTTATGAAATAGTTCACAAATCACTTTATTCACAAATATGTTTGTAAAGGAGTGTAGTAACATGTTTTAAAATGTTGAAATTCAATTCCTGTTGGAAACCCTGAAAAAACGTACTCGAGTTCGGATACCGATAAATGATTGTCAAAAAATCGATTTTTTTAAAATCGGGCCTAAAGTAATTTTTGAGGGGTCAAATGGGGGTTTTTTCATGTTTCTGAGTTGATTTTTAGCATTTATATTTCACCACAAACACTCCTTTGTGGAAAAAGGCCACACTCACTTTTACATTTACATACAAAGAAGCTTTTAGTTCACATACTTATATAATACTCAGAGTTATCTCTCATTCACAATGTCAGACGCTTCAAGAGCCATTGTCTATGTCTTCTTGAGACTCAACAACATCATGCCTGCAGTTTCTCCATGTAATGCCTTTACAGACTCCACAGGCTGAGATACACATGTCCCCATTCTTCTTGCAGCTGCACCGCCGGTTGCTGCAATCTCCATCACAATTACAGCTTGTGAACATCAGTAACTCCTCAGGAGTCATGGGGTTTAGTGTTGAAACTGGCTCATATCCATGCACACCTAATGTCCATCCATGGTCACTGAGGTTCAGAGACATGTTCTGTAGAAGGATCCAGTCCCGGGTCTGCAAGTAGACACGGAGTGAATGCTGTGCAGCTGCACCCTCTGTTGGAGGTAGAGTCTCTGGTTTGATCACTCCTGCGCCGCCTTCATTGAGAACATGTTGTACCGAATTTCACCCAACGTAGTATCTTGTCCATGGTCAAGCTTGAATCACTCCCCCTTGGTGGCTTCTGTGTCAAGGAAGATGTCCATGTACTAATCCACGTCTCCTGCACAAAACCTGAAAAAGTGCACCAGGTTTGTGTCAAGTATGTCAAACAGAAATACAATTATTATTTTTTAAATATTTTTGCTATGATGCCAATTATTATTATTTGTCAAAGTAGTAGTAGTATTATCATTATTACCTGTCAAATAGAGTTGTTTTCCCATGGCCAGTGATTGCAGAAACCGTATCACACCCCGTGAAGACGTGACAGGAGAACAGGTAGCCCTTCTGTCTTTCAGAGAGAGAGTCATCTCCTGTGCTTGTGAATTCTGTTGAGAAAGACACAAGCAACTTCTTGCCACGATCGTTGTTGAATGGCTTGTTCTCCTCAAACCATTTTAAGGAAAGTTCAACTGCCTCTGCATCTCGCTTCATCTGTGTCTTGGCAAGGTCTATGTGGAGTGGAACATGTTTACTGACGCCTTCCTCCATCGGCTGGTTGACATCAGAGAAGTGACTGAGGGTGAGCAACCAGCATTTGTGGCCAGAAAAACTGTTTCTCATTGTTCCTCTGCTCAGTCTACCTTCTGACTTGTCTGCTTTCATTCATGTCTGCTCAATGCAGATGTCACATCAAGTGCCGAACCACATGGCTGGAGTAATGGACAATGTGGTTCCCATGATAAGTGAAACGTTCTAGGGTGTCCTTGTAAGTAGGCAAAATTTTTAGTTCCTTCATGAGTTGACAGTGCAGCCGTGCGCCCTTGATGCTGGCCTGCAGCGACAAAGATGTGAAGCATCTTGGCAACATGACAGACGCCCGTTGGTGGTCTGCAAGTCGCTCGGTTCTGATAAAGACCTTGATCACATCTACCATGTGGTGGTATTGCACCTAGAGTGCAGGTGTTCTTCCTCCTTCTGTGAGTTGTTTGAAGGCTTCTTCAAACCTCTGCTCAAACACTGTCACTACTGGGTCTGTGTGTCTGGCTCCCATCTTCCCATCAGCCACCTTCTCCATGAAAGTCCTCGTGTCACAATGCTCCTTCTCAGTTAAGGCAAGTTTCATGATATGCTGATAGATGGCTACATCGATCAGGAGGTGAGCACGGATTGCCTTGTCGAAACATCCTCCATTCATGATGTGGTTGGCTGTCGTACTTCTAGGATAGATCAACTGGATCACCTCTAGTAGTCCAGAATCTTGCATGAAATTTCCTGTATCAACGGGAAATATATCCAAAATAAGACCTTCCACCCAACCTTGCAATGACGGTTAGATTTGCTTTATGATATCCACAGCCTTCAGCCAAAACGGAAGATCAAAGGTCTTTGAGAGTGGTAAAGATGGTGTTGAGGTCATTGGGGTCACCTTCAGTAACTGGGAGGAAGTCGCTGTGTGCTCTGCTTTGCATCATGTGCATGGATTCTCTTCATCCAGCCATTCCAGTTGATATATATGAGATATATTTAGAAATTATTTTACTACAAAGGAGTGTTTGTGGTGAAATATAAATGCCAGCAATCAAACCAGAATCATGAAAAAAGCCTGATTTGACCCCTCATAAGTTACTTTAGGCCGATTTAAAAAAATCGATTTTTCGACAGTCATTTATCGGTACCCGAACTTGAACAGGTTTTTTCAGGGTTTCCAACAGGAATTTTAAAACATGTTATTACGCACCTTGACAAACATATTGGTGAGGAAATTGTTTGGTAACGATTTAGTTACTTATATGATACTTATATGTTTCCCTTACTATATGCAGAACTACTGAAGATTCAGTAAATGCTGTGTTCAAGCTGTACATTTTTTTTTTTTTTTTTTAACTTGTTTGTAGTTCTTGAAGCTTTGTCTGTTTTAGCAATGGTTTAGTGTCACCTAAAATAAAGATACTGTTGCAAAAAGCTAAGTGATGCAAGTGTTGTTGCTAGGTTAATCCCTTGACGCCTATTTTCGCGAATTCGCACCATACCACTTTCATTCAGACTGCAGACGAGATAGCATATCCATTTCCCCAATGCCGGTTTGTGCATATTCAATACGTACCTCGGAACCTTTTGCAAGCACTGGTTTCTCATAGGACCGTTCAGAGTGGGACCTAATTATTATATATCTATTATTATTATATATTGTCTATGTGTAATAGACAAATTAACAATCTCCACTTATTTTAGCATCAGCTGGAAAACAAAAACACACAAAAAAAGTTTTTTATTTAATTGTAAATAAATTCAGGCATCAAGGGGTTAATGGGGCTGTGCGGAATCAGAATGTTCCCATTCGAGTCCGAGTCACTAGTTCCAGGTTTCTTTTACCAAGTTTTTTTTCCCCAGGATGCTCTTTTGTCTTTATCAGTAATGTATTTTCCTTCTATACACCACATCATGCTATTCAATATAGGCCAAAATAACCTGATACATTAAACTCCTAAAACAGCTACATGGGTCTCATGTTTTAGGCCATGGTTAGTTGTACACCAACATGGTGCATGTGTCACATTGGTTCAGTAAGCTGTCCACTAACAATACTGCCATCATGGTTTGACTTGTTTCTTTGGATGTTATCCCATAGCCCATTCTCAGTTTCAGCATGCTTGATCAAGTGAAAGAGAAACAGATCAAGCCCTTGTTGCTTACCATCTTCCTCTCCGTCCTCCCTCCTCAGCAATCTAAGGACTGCTTGCGTCTGGATGAGACCATGCTGGTAAAACAGCTTCTGCCAGAGATATGCCATTTCATCCACACGTACCGCGAGGGCCACCAGCACGCCGCTGAGCTCCGGGCCTCGGCCTCAGCTGTCCTGTTCTCTCTTAGCTGCAACAACTTCAATGCTGTCTTCAGCCGTATTTCCACCAGGTAGCTTCTTTACCCTATATGTTGCTGAGTCAGACTGCTGCTAGAACTACAATTTAAATGTATCAAATTTGATTCCCTTATTTATTCATTGATCAGCCACAACATTAATTCCACATACTCTAATGTTGTGTAGATCCCCTTTGTGCCATGAAAACAGCTCTGATCTGGCGAAGCCAGGACTCCACAGACCTTTTTAAAGGTTTCCTCTGGTATCAAGCACAAGATGTTAGCAACAGATTCTTTAATTTCTAAAATTTGTCTGGTTGGGTTCCATTCATCTGACCTGTTATTCTCAGCAAATCCCACAGATGCTCGCTTTGAGGTCTGGGCAATTTGGAGATCTAGTCAACACTGATTGACCTCCAAATTCTTTGTACTGTTGCTGAAAACATTCCTAACAATTTTTGCAGTGTGGCAGGAAGCATTATCCTGCTGAAAGAGGCCCCTGTCATCAGGGAATACTGTTGTTATGAAGTGGTGTAGGTGGTCTGCAATATTGTTTAGGTGGGTGTTAAAGTAGCATCCCCTTGAATGCCATTTTTGCTTCACATTTTATGCATTTTTCTCCTACCCTTTTACTATCAGTGTGTTACTGTTTTCAAAATCTCCTTTGCTACATTAAGTAACGACAACAGCAGCCTCCAACTGTCGATGCCCAGCACTTAGATTATGCAATAAGGCAGGTCTACGTTTTTTGTGCACATGAATTAGTTATTTTTGGGTGCTTTTTTGCATGCAAATGTTCCACGAACACATTACCTGGTCACTGTTTTGCAGCAGTATAAACCATAGTATTTTTCCCCTATAGCAGAATAACAATGAAGTGCAGCCAGATCCTGGCACTGACCTTTGGAGATAGGTCTGGCCATGCAATACTTGTCTGTCCACATAATGTACACGAAAACATGATTCATCAGACCAGACCACCTCTTCCATTGATTTATGAGCCAACTCTAACATTCTCATGCCTCTACTATTTGCTTTTGGTAGTAGACAAGGGGTCAGCATGGGCACTCTAAATGGTCTGCTGCTCCATTTGTAGCAAGCAGTGATCCACCATCCATTGTCTGTTCTGACACCTTTCTATCATATTTAGCAATAAAATTTTCAGCAGTTTGTGCTGCAGACCTCACTTGTGTATCATTGAGCCTTGGCTCCCCTTGACCCTGCCACCAGTCCCGTTTTGGTAAGTGCTATCCACTGCACACCAGGAATACCCCACAAGACCTCCCGTTTGGAGATGCTAGCTGTTGTCTTGCCATTGCAATTTGGCCCCAGTCAAAGTTGGTCAGATCCCTCCATTGCCCATTTTCACTTTTCTAACACATCAACTTTAAGAACTGACTTTTCATTGCCATTGCAACAAAATTGCCATGCACTTAATCCTCTAAATATGCATAAAACAACAGTAATTTGACCATTATCAGATTTTAATGGTAAGTTTGAATTTAATAATGATTTTGTTCTATGAAAGAAATTATTTCCTTAGTAAAGTTCTAAAAAACTTTTTCTTACACCCCTGGCCTGAAATTTTGCTGGCTAGTTAAATTCACACACTCTTGAGTAAGGAAGGAAATGAGGGAGATCATTGGGCATATCTAAATTCCCCTGTTGAACTTCCTTTGAAATTTGCTTGACCTGAAAATTGTCATCCATCTTGTATCTACAATATGTCTAGGTTCTCAGTCATAATCCTGGGAACGGAAAGATGCTTCTCGGATGAGAGGTGAAACATCTTCAAGAACCTTAATAAGAAGTCCAGTCCAGTTGCTTTTTACTGAAGCTCCTGGAATCTTGAAAGCCATTTCAAATTTATTATTTCTGCTTTTAAATGCAACAAGTGAAGAAGGATGTCTGAGGAGCTATGAGCAAGGATACACAAGACTTGCTTCTAGTTTGGATTTTGTGATTCGATTTGGGTAATCTTACGATCAGGGAATGGAGAGTTTATATTGTAACTGTTGTGGAGCATATCTGGTCTCAATATAATTATTAAATACGGAGTTTAATGAATGTGTAGGTGCTTGGAAGCACACACAAAACCCATATTTTATGTTAATTTTCACCCTATATAAAAATATTTGATATTTGTGAGGTTTTTTTTAGACATTTAAGAATATACTTTTAATGGTATTAACATTTTGAGTGACAGCTGCAAGTACTATGGGAGTACATGTTGATCGTGAGCTGGATGATGCTGAAAATAAATCATATGCTCTACAAAATAATTTTCATTTCCAGATGAAGGATAAAAAATTTCTTGATTTTATTTCTTGATGTGTTTGACTGCATCTACAATGGCAGATTTCACATTTGTTTATGTGTCTCCCCAGACTACAGGAGTTGACTGTGTGCTCAGAAGACAACGTGGATGTTCATGACATAGAGCTGATGCAATACATCAGTGTAGACTGCTCCAAGCTGAAGAGACTGCTACAAGGTCCGCTTTTAATGTTCTTACAGGTTTACATTAGCAAGTTCTAGTTTATGAACGCCCTGTAAACAGACCAAGAGATTGTTAGACTGGTTAAAGAAGTGAGTCATGACATCTTGATATAGAGAATTGCTGATCTAGAAATTATAAAAATGAGAGAGAAGGTTTGACCAATTTTTGTGATCAATGTGCAAAGTTTGTTGATTTTTCTGTAACGCTGTTCATTTTCTTTCAGAAACTGTATTGAAATTTAGAGCTCTTAAGAAGCCTGCCCAGCTAGCAGTCATTAACAGTTTAGAGAAGGTACGTTTTCTTCCAGCCATTTCCAATACCAGAGTAATGCTTAATGTCCGAATGGCTCTCACAAAACGTTGAATGAATTACTGAAATATTAGACTGTTGTCTCATTACAGGCATTTTGGAACTGGGTGGAGAATTACCCAGATGAGTTCACCATGCTGTACCAGCGACCACAGGCAGATATGGCAGGTATGAATGGATTCAAGCTACTCAATTGAACTTTAACTCGTTTTTTAAAATTTGTTTTCCCTTCTTCAGGCTCTGATCTTCAATACATTCAATTTAAAATAATGTAATGGATACTACGTTGAATGTAGTAGAAGTCTCAGCTTTTATCGAGCAGGCTTACATGAATATTGATGACATAATATAGTGCCCAAATATCAAAGATTCAAAAAGTAATTGGCCTCTCGATGTCTGTGGGATAGCTGTGTGCTGTTTCAATGTTCCTTAATCCATGAAAGCTCACACTCATCCATGCAGCTCACAACACCTCAGAATTGATTGAGAATCACCATTTAAGTTAAAGTGTCAACACAAGGAGCAATGAAGTGACAATGCCAGGAAAGAAGTTAATGAGGCTTCAATCATGTTTTCTTGTAAAAGATCAAGAGAAGGTTTCATGAACTGAAACTGCAATGCCCTGGTAAGCCTGAAAAAAAAAATGGTTAGGTTGCAAAATCATAGAGAAGCCGATAGAGTTGAGCAACAACTCTGGACTGATGAAACAAAAAAGAACCTGTGAATATGATGGGAAGAGGAAAGTGTGGAGGAAAAATTAAGGAGATTGAGTGTGACACTGAGTCAAGGCACCATCATCTGTCAAACATATTAATTGGCTTTGTTATGGCTTTGGTGCGTATGGATGAGCATCCGTGGGCTCACATTCAGACAAATGCATCAAAACCTATTGGACCACATTCTATCATTTAGCAGGACAATTCAAAATGTAAAACTAAAATAATTAAAGAGCTTTATACGGGGCTCCAGACTAACTTTTTTTCCTAGGAGCACAGTGGCCCCTAACTTAAAATTTTAGGAGCGCAAGCAGAAAATTTAGGGGTGCACACCGAAGTCAATTTGCAAAGTAAATATTCACATTTCCTATCATTTTCACTGTATTACTGATAAATACTTGAACAATAAATGCAGAAACTATAATGTTTTCAATTCAGATTTTATTGGTGCAGCAGTTGACACAATATAATAAACAGCTCAAGCCGCATGTCCACTAGATGCGATTTTCCTGCACGGCAAAGCACCGCATCTGAAAATCGAACGGATGGTGGGTGGTCACTAGCGGGCCACAACATTGTCACATGACAGCGCTCGAGCAGCAGCAGGCCACTACGTGGTCACGTGACAGCGCTTTCAGCTTGACAGTCCAGCAGATGAGTCGGAAAAACACAGCAGCTCAGCCGCAACCTTCCCCTTTTATTTCAAAAACACATCAGCGAAAAGTATTTCTGAAAGCATTTGAGGCGAGAAATAAGCTGTGCAGTAGCTGAATCTGTCCTCATTTTAGGTCACCGACGGCTAGTTGGCACACCGCATGTGGCATGCTGGTCCGGTTGTGGTGCGTTTCCAGCTGCAATCTGGTGTGTTTACCTGGAGCGGGCCGCAGCTCATTTGCATAAAGTAGACTGGACTTCTACTATATGCAAATTCGATGCATTGTGCGGATATCCCACGCATCGCGGAACTGTCCTCAAACTTCTAAACTAGCCGTCGATGACCTAAAACGAGGACGGATTCAGCCCACCGACACACCACACAAACTGCTCAGGAGTGGCCCAGGGAACACGACAGAGCTAAGCTGTTCACCCGGGTTCCACACTCCCCAGATCTAAATCTTGCTGAGCCTCTGTGGGATCTACTAGGATAAGCCTGATCTAGGTCGGTCCCACCATGCAACCCACAGGACCCACAGAATTCAGTGCCACCATCCCAGTGCCACAGGACATTCCCAGAGGACCTCTGTCCATGCCCCACTTGGTCAAAGGAGTTTTAGCAGCATAAAGGGGACCAACATAATATTAGGCAGGTGGTCATA